>CM032627.1:2711004-2893310 GCA_019097785.1 Fraxinus excelsior
AAATAATTTGTGAATGAAAAGAAAATAGAGAAAAATGTATTTTGAAAATAGTGAGGATCAAACAAAGGTTTTTCAATTTTTTTTCCTTTTTGAAAATTCTTCTTTATATATCTAGTTATCCTTTTGTAGAAAAACATTTCAACTCACCATCTTCCTTGCGTAAAATTTGCACCTCCTTGAAGCCCAACCCCCTTTACCGTCTGGTGCATCCACTTCCTTTCCTTCTAAATTTCTCATCATTGTCAAATACATGACGACTTTAGCTTGAGATCTTTAAATATAATTGAAAAGAAGTAGACCGGTAAAAGGTTTAAAAAAAAGGTGCCAACCACGTAGGAGATTGTTGGTGCATGTGAGCCAATAAATTGCCCAACACCTCATAAACACTGTTTTGATAATTGGCCGAAGCTCATTGCACATGAACAATCTGAATTGACGATGCATGAGCATTTTACTTGAGTTAGCATGGCTTGAATAGAAGAATTGGCCGAAATAAAAATTATAATTTTCCTTCCATTTCAATAAACAATTTTTCAATGAAATGATTTTTATCATTCATATACAATCAATTAAAATTGAATAAATCACAAATTTCTACTAAGAATGAATATATAATTCAAACAAATTTTCAATGAAATGATACTTATCATTCATAAACAAGCAATTAAAATTAAAATGAAATAATATTAATGTTTCTCTCTAACATTAAAATTGAACAATTTGGAAAATGATGTCGCTTGCTTCGAATGAGTAGGGTTTCAGATTTTCATTGGCTTGGTCGGTTTGGAAGATGTGAAAGTGAGCCGACTTGACCCGTGATAATTAAAAAAGAAAAATCACCCTACCCAACATGAAATAATTTCGAAATCAAGCCGATCCGACCCAATACATGTCGGGTCGGGTTAGCAGGCTATGGTTTTTTTGGCCCAGTTCTAGTACTACATTGTCAATGTGTCATGACCAAGTATTTTTGCTAACAATATCCACTATTTTGCAATTACACATTATACACAATTTGTATTGACAAGTGACTTTTAGCCCCTATTTGACAACCATACTTTCCATACAATCAAACAATTTGTGTTGACAAACGAATTTTAGCCTTTATTTGACAACCATCCTTTTCAAACTATTTTTTCACATACTCATCATCCACAATAAAATATTTTGCACGTAAATCCAAAACTTTTTTCAACGTTTTAATCACACATTTTCTTAAAAATCACTTTTCAATTCTGAAAAAATATAGTTATCAAATTGAGGAATACTTAAAAGACATGCACGTGAATCTATTTATTTATGCCACAATCGCGCTATTCTTCTTGTTGCGCGATGTGCACGACAAGGTAAACATGCAACGTATTCTAGGCTCCAACACGGGCTGTGTCATCAATTTTGGACATTCTTTTGTTGTCTCGTTCCCTGTGTTACTTGTGTTGACACACTAAAATGCAGCCCAAAATCGAAAGGAAATCCAATTGAGAAATCCAAGATAAAGATCCAACAGAAGCCAATTAAAAGGCCCAAGAAGAAAAGCCCAAGTTGGAGGCCTGTGGAAAAACCTGAATATTGGAAGCCCAAGAACAAAGGAATACCATCGCCCCAAGATTGTAGGACGCCCAGAGGCCGAACGAGGGTAGTACGGCACAATCGCCCAGGACGACAGCCTCATTGTCGCCCAGAACCCCAAGTCGCCCAGAATCAGACAAGTCTAAAGGATATAGTTTGGAAGCGGTTGGCAAGTAAACCCGGCACGATCCCACGATCCAGGAAGCAGCAAAGGTAGTGGCAACGGTTACTAAGCAACTACTCCCCAAACAAGCGGTTCATCACTAAAAGAGTGGGCGGTTACGAAGGATATGGAGCAAATCTGAGCAGTTTCGATAACCAAAGGATGCTCAAGAAGTATAAAAAGAAGTAACGTCATAGAAGAAAAGCCCGAATCAAAAACTCTCTACAAGAGATCATGTAATTTTTATTCCTTAGTTTAAATTTAATCCTTTTTCAGTACTCGTGTGCTTGCGCCCCTTGGAGGCGTTTTGTCTACTTCCCAATTGTAATCCTTCACTGGCATACGCACCCCTTTTTGGGACTTTGTCTCAAGAGGTCTGTTCCTTACACAATCGTCTGACCCCTCTCTCTCTCGTAATTGTTGGCGGGTTGCAAAAACGCGCGAAAACAATTTGGCACGCCCAGTGGGACAGTTGGTGTTTGGTAAGTGAAGATACAAAAAGAGAAAAGATATCATGCCTCATAAAAATTTCGATAAAGAACCAGCAAGTCAAGGAGTAGTCCAGTCTGTGGTTGAGCGATACGAGGAGCAACAACACTCTCCACAGACAGATGGACAAAGTCCAATCAGTCACAGCCGCTACGAGCCAATGACAGAATTGAGCCCTCGCACAATGCGTGCATTGCTGGGAGAACTCACGCAGGATGTCGTTGAACAGGTAAATCTATGTAGCATTCATAATATGGAGAAGTTTACCCAGAACGAGAATAGACATTTTGATAATATGGCTAAACAACTAAATACGTTGAATGAAATCATGAATAAGTTGGTAGGCCAAATATGTCAACCTGTTATGCCTATAGATAATCACTTCCAATCTAGGACTATCGTGGGGCATACTTCGCCATACAATTCTCTTGGTGTAAACTCCGGCCCAAATTTGGAGCCACCTTTCGGCCCTTCTACTTCAAACCCAGGGGGAAATGGAACCATAAACGTGAATAATGGTAACACTACGTCCAACCTGGGGGGTAGTACCACCATGAGAGACAATGTCCCAAATAATGGACAGAACGGGTTGCGTACGAATGACGGTTTAAACACTCAGTTTACCGGTCATAACAACCTGAATAATGGCACTTTTATGGCCAATCAAGGGCAGACCACTAGACCTCCCACGAATCAGCCAGTAAATCAGCCAATGGGAAACCCATATGACCCTAACGCCGTGCTAAGAAACCAAATTATGGAAATAGTGCAAGATCAAATAGCAGTTGGGGTACGTCCGGTGATTAGGCCAATTTACACCAAGCCATATCCTGATTGGATAGATCAGGCATATCCATGGCCTAGAGGGTACAAAGTACCGGAATTCTCACTATTCACTGGCCTAGGAGAAGTATCTACACTAGAACATGTAGGGAGATTCACGTTGCAAAGTGGTGAGGTGAATGATTACCATAAGTTGAGGTTGTTCCCAAGTTCCTTAACAGGGGTAGCTTTTTCTTGGTTCATTAATTTACCAGCAAACTCCGTCCAAACTTGGCAGCAAATGGAGCAATTATTCCATGCTCAATTTTATAAAACTGAGTCTGAAGTTACACTGGCGATTTGGCGAATTTACGTCAATTGCCTAACGAGTGGGCAGAAAATTTCCTACAAAGGTTCAAAACGGCCAGAAGTAAATGCTTCGTGCCATTACCTGAAAAGGAATTTGTCAAAATCGCACAAAGTTGTTTAAGCTTTGATCTAAAGAAGAAATTCCAAGATAGAGAATTCCCAGATTTATTCCAACTTAGCGCGAATGTCGTTAGATATGAGCGACTGGTAAGAGAGGAAGAACAAATGAAAAATTCCAGTAAAGGGACTTATTATAAAGACCCGAATTTCAATGTTCATACTATCGATGATGGTTATTATGACCAGACCGAAATATGCTTGGCTGAGCTAGTAAAAGGAGAAGCATATACTTGTCCTATGTTAGTTAAGCCAAAAATAGTAGGCAAAGATGAACCTGCAAAAGGTGAAAACAGAAAAACGCGAACGTTCTCGTTCGACATAACCAAAGCTGATCTTATATTCGATAAATTATATAAGGATAAGCAGATAAGGTTGAGCGACAAACACAAATTGCCCGACTCTGAACAAATTAAGGGTAAAAAGTACTGTAAATGGCATAATGCATGGTCACATGCGACTAATTATTGTATGGTTTTTCGCCATGTGTTGCAGGATGCTATCGAATCAGGACGAATTACGTTCGAAGAAAAGAAGAAGATGGCGGTGGATGAAGACCCGTTCCCACGGCCACTAGCAATGAATATGATAACGACTGGCTTGAAAAACAAATTGCCAAGGTTTAAACTGGTGATTGATGACGAAGAAGAAGAATCCAAGCCGCTTCCCAGCGTTTTTGAACGCATCAAAGGGAAGGAGCCCAAACAGGGCGAAGATGTTCTGTGCGACAGGTGTAAGCACGAGTTGAAGGCGAATACATGGTCATCAATGACACGGCCATTCCATCATCGGCCTGATTTCGTATCAGTCGCTCAGCCTGTCAGGGGGCGAAGGGTGCCGGTGTACGGAGGATTACATAGAGAAAGGGGGTTTGGGTCGGCCGGTCAAAGAAGAACATTTAGGCCGCAGCCTCGCCAGCCCAATGTATGGCATTCGTTCCAGAACAATGCAGGAAGGGTAGTGCCGTTCAATGAAATGACCAGAACCCAACAAAGGCGTTACCAACGTAATTACGGGCGGATGATGAGGCAACAGCAAGGAGAATCACGCCCTAGAGCGCCCAAAACGCTCAGAATAGCCAATGAAAATGTTTTTGAAGATAGCGAAGAAACAGGCACTGGTGAATCAATGGGAGAGTTGCCGGAAAGCTCATCTGGTAGATCGAAGTTTGAGCGAGACAGGAAAGATGAAGATGATCCCGACCAACCTCTAACTATCCAGTTTGGCACATTACCTCCTGTCCTGGCTAACAACTACTTGTTGGCCGATGAGTTCAAAAGCAAAGAAAAAGAGGATAATGAGGAAGACGCCTGCGTGCTAGTCTGCGATGAAGGCCAAAGTTCCAGAGAAATGTGTGATGATGGCGAGAACGATGGTATGACAGATGTTGAAGAAGAGATTGATTTAGAAGCAGAGAGACGGAAAAGGGGAGTGTCGCGCAACACCCTGTTGAAACAATTGCACCAGGAAGGAGTCCGCGAAGTGGATCTATTGGGAGAACCATCTGGTCGACCGTTTGATTTCTATGTGCTGTATGGGACGCCAAAAAGGAAAAAGAGGGTACCTCGCTCTGAAAAATATGGATCACCCCCTAGAATAATGCCTCCTCCTACAAATTGGGTAACTGAGGAAGAAATATTGGAAAAAGAGAAGGAAGGGACCCAAGGAAAGAAAGCTCAGTCCGATGTGCTGCACGTTGATCTATCACCAAGAGATAGCCCGCCAGAAAATAGGCAGGAAGTGGAAATAGACGCTGCTGAAAAAGTCATCTTCAACAAACCAGCGATGAGGTTAACCAAACACTTAAGGCCACTGTACGTCAAAGCCTTGGTTAATGGTGTACCAATAGTAAAAGTACTTATTGATAATGGAGCGGCTATAAACACCATTCCAGCTAGGATGATGAGGAAATTTGCTAAGACAGAAAGCGACATGATCCCAACGGAAGTCATTCTTACAAGTTTTAATGGTGGGGCAACTTCAGCAAAAGGAGTTATGCCACTGGACATAACTGTAGGGACAACCACTAGGACTACTGTTTTCTTCGTGATAGACGGTCCTACCAGCTACAACGTGCTACTAGGAAGAGACTGGATCCATGGCAGTCGATGTATTCCCTCATCACTCCATCAATGCTTAGTCTTCTGGAACGACAAAGGGGAAGCAGAGGTGGTACAGGCAGATCATAGGCCCTTTGTGGCGGAAGCGAATTCAGTGGAGAGGTTCATGTATGAAGGGAATTATGGGCCTGTCAGAGTTGTTCAAGATGGGGAAGAAACTCAAGTTACTGCCCAAAGCGAAGAGCCTTTCTCAATGGATTCACTCACTGAAATGTTTAATCAAATGAGGCCAAACATAGTGGCCTTGGAAGAGCCAGTAATTGGCAAAAAAGAAGCCAAACAACCTTAAATGAATGTTCGACAACAAAAACAAAAGGCCGAAGTTCAGGCCTTCAGAGCCAAGTTGATGGCTTTCAATAAAGAGTGTGAATGTATGAAGAAAGAAGAAGCGGCGTTAAAGATGCTGAAGGACAAATTGATGGTGTCCGAAATTGAGCAGAGCTTGGATTGGGAAGTTCATAAAGTGGATTGCCTGGAAGAGCAAAACTCTCTGAGCGACGTGGATGATGAAGCGACGAAGATCCCTAAGTCAGGATATGCGCAAGCTCAAGACCCCTTGGTCAAGGTTAACATTGGTGAGGAAGGAGAGGATCGCCCAACGTTTGTTAGCCAAATGCTGCCTCACGAGGTTAGTAACAGATTAATCGCTTTATTGAAAGAATATAAAGACTGTTTTGCTTGGGAATATGAACACATGCATGGTTTGGATAAGAACCTAGTAGAACATAGGTTGCCGACTAAACCAAATTTTAAGCCTCATAAGCAACCTCCTAGGCGTTTCGCCCCCAATGTATTGCCAGAGATCAAAAAAGAAATAGAGCGATTACTAAAAGCGGGTTTTATTAGAACGATCAGATATGTGGAGTAGTTATCTAATATAGTGCCAGTATTAAAAAAGAATGGCAAGTTGAGGGTATGCATAGATTTCAGGAATTTGAACTTGGCTACTCCCAAAGACGAATATCCAATGCCTACAGTAGATTCTCTAGTAGACTCGACTGCAGGACATGTGATGTACTCTTTTATGGATGGATATTCGGGATATAATCAAATCTACATAGCCGACGAAGATGTACACAAAACTGCCTTTAGATGCCCTGGGTCTTTAGGGTGCTTTGAGTGGGTAGTAATGCCGTTTGGACTAAAAAATGCAGGGGCAACTTATCAAAGAGCAATGAATCTCATTTTTTATGATATGATAGGCAAATTTGTGGAAGTTTATGTAGATGATGTAGTGGTCAAATCTGTTAAAGAAAAAGACCATTTTGAACAACTGCGATGTTCATTCGAACGAATGAGGCAGCATAAACTAAGATTGAATCCTTTGAAATGCGCGTTTGGCGTGAATGCAGGAAATTTCCTTGGATTCCTGGTACATAAAAGAGGGATTGAACTTGATAAGAATAAAGCGAAGGCCATTTTAGAGGCTAAGGCTCCTAGTAATAAAAAGGAACTGCAAAGGTTTTTAGGCCAAATCAATTTTCTAAGACGCTTTATATCCAATTGTGCAGGGCGAACGAAAACGTTTTCGCCTCTCCTAAAGCTGAAAAATCAAGACGAATTCGTCTGGAAAGAAGAACATCAAAAGGCTTTCGAAAGCCTGAAGACATACTTAACAAGCCCACCGGTGTTGGTGTCACCAATCCAAGGGCGGCCGATGAAATTGTAC
This sequence comes from Fraxinus excelsior, assembly GCA_019097785.1. NCBI lineage: Eukaryota > Viridiplantae > Streptophyta > Magnoliopsida > Lamiales > Oleaceae > Fraxinus > Fraxinus excelsior. The sequence goes on from CM032627.1 coordinate 2,718,263, forward strand.
GTGTCGGCTGAACAAGAATCGATAGCGGGGATGGTCGCACAAGAAGACCAAGTTGGCGAAGAAAGACGTAATGCCGCAGAGATGTAAATGAAAAAGGATGCCGCGTACTTTTGGGGTTTTAAGGGTTTATAACGTCGCAACCTTTCAGGCATTAAAACGCAAGCGACGATTGAAATTCTGGGAAAGTTTAAATATTGCGGGAAAGATACAGAATGAATATGGCAAAATTAATGATTAGTATTAATTCTGCCATATTGGGGGGTAATTGTTGACACACTAAAATGCAGCCCAAAATCGAAAGGAAGTCCAATTGAGAAATCCAAGATAAAGACCCAACAGAAGCCAATTAAAAGGCCCAAGAAGAAAAGCCCAAGTTGGAGGCCTGTGGAAAAACCTGAATATTGGAAGCCCAAGAACAAAGGAATACCATCGCCCCAAGATTGTAGGACGCCCAGAGGCCGAACGAGGGTAGTACGGCACAATCGCCCAGGACGACAGCCTAATTGTCGCCCAGAACCCCAAGTCGCCCAGAATCAGACAAGTCTAAAGGATATAGTTTGGAAGCGGTTGGCAAGTAAACCCGGCACGATCCCACGATCCAGGAAGCAGCAAAGGTAGTGGCAACGGTTACTAAGCAACTACTCCCCAAACAAGCGGTTACTCACTAAAAGAGTGGACGGTTGCGAAGGATATGGAACAAGTCTGAGCAGTTTCGATAACCAAAGGATGCTCAAGAAGTATAAAAGGAAGTAACGTCATAGAAGAAAAGACCGAATCAAAAACTCTCTACAAGAGATCATGTAATTTTTATTCCTTAGTTTAAATTTAATCCTTTTTCAGTACTCGTGTGCTTGCGCCCCTTGGAGGCGTTTTGTCTACTTCCCAATTGTAATCCTTCACTGGCATACACACCCCTTTTTGGGACTTTGTCTCAAGAGGTCTGTTCCTTACACAATCGTCTGACCCCTCTCTCTCTCGTAATTGTTGGCGGGTTGCAAAAACGCCCGAAAACAGCAACAACACTTTTGCGTATGTTTTTGGAGACCATGATGAGCACAACATATCAAAGCTATGCATGTCTTGGTCAATTCAGTAGAATATTTTCCACCATTTTGTAAAACAAACTTCTCATAAGCTTATAATTTCATAATGGATAACGTCAACCCAAATAAATGAAGAACCTGGTATAATTCTTGAGGAATTGCACATTTCTCTTTCCAGCGGTCATGAAGCCAATTTATGGTGACTTTCTTTTTTTTTTTTTCTAATTTGTGTCGCTTTTTTTTTATTCGTCACTTTTGTAAGTTCGTCACTTTTTTTTTTATTCGTCACTTTTCAAGTGTGTCACTTTTTTTAATCATGTCACTTTTTAACATGTATAACTTCATTTAATTTACGCAACTTTTTAAAAATTGTCACTTTTTTCAGTGTTTATCACTTTTTTTCGGTCCCTATCTTGATTTCACATTTTTTTTTTTTTTGTGACGAATGACAATTTCTTGAAGAAAGTGAGATGTTTTGGAAGTGCTATGGAAATGTTTAACTTGGACTTTAGAAAAATGATAATGTATTTTGCCATGCCTCAACTGGGCAAATAATAACTCAATTGTATTACACCAACATGAAAATTGTCAATTTGTCACTTTTTTTAGTATTCGTTACTTTTTTGAATTTATGTCACTTTTTTTAGTTTTCGTCACTTTTTATTAAATTTCATTACTTTTTTGAATTTCTGAAAATAGGTTATTTTAGGTCAAATACTCTATTAAAATAACTAATTTGAAAAATACGTGGGATGAATAGCTGGTCTCCAAGTTCTGAACTCACCGATTCAGGAGATTCCGAGTTCGGAGATGGGGTTTGTCGTAATTTGGATTCCGATTTGAGTTTAGGTTTGGGCGGGGCAAATTTGATGTTAAATTCTATGGTGATTGAGGAAGAAGAGCATGTAATGAGGGTGCGGAGGTAGCGGTGAGCGATGTGGGACAGGAAAGTGGGCCTAGAAAGGCGGAGGGTGGTGAAAACACAGGTAGCCGCCGTCGGTGGTAATCCCTTTGAGTGTTGAAGATAATTTTACGTCATCTTTTTTTAAATTTCGTCATTTTGAGCGTTTATCACTTTTTTTCTTTAATTTGTCACTTTTTTTAAAATTTTAGTCTCTTTTTGAGTCACTTTTTTTTTATTGTATAATTTTTAATTTGTGTCACTTTTTTTTAATTTTGTCACTTTTTTAGTGTTTATCACTTTTTTCAATCACCTTCTTGATTTCTATCACTTTTTTAGTGTTTGTCACTTTTTTTTTGAATTTGTGTCACTTTTTTGAGTTTGTATCACTTTTTGAGTGTCACTTTTTTTTAGTTGTCACATTTTTTGAGTTTGTCACTTTTTTTTTTAAAAAAAAGTGACAATTTTTATTAAAAAAAAAGTGACTTTGTATCACTTTTTCATTTTACACAGTATCTTTTACTTCCTAAAAATCTTTCATATGATTTTTCAAAACCTCCCTAATTTTAAGGGTATTTTTGTAAGTACCCCTTCTTTTATTCACATTTAAATAAAAAATATTTTCACCTTTCTTTATAACTTTTTCTAAGTTATTAGTAATGATTAAAATCAGATTTTTAGTAAATTTTAATAAGATTTAATAAAATATGTTGTTGAAAAGTTGTGAAACCCATAATTGCTGACTTTGATTTATATTAAACCAAACAAATTCTTCAAATAAAATCACCATTCAAGAGATCAATTTAACATGAGCACTAAAGAAGATTGAATAGGGAGGGGAGATTCAAATTAAGAAAAGGGAAGGAATTTGACGAGATCACAAGGGTAAAATGACTTTGCACGACTTGCATTAATTAACAGCGCTATAATTAGCCGTTGCTGCTTACGCTACAAGTAAAGCAACCTTAAAATGGAAACATCTATTTTCCTTTTCTAACCTTTCCATAACAAACCCAAAAATTTCCCCAAATATCTTGAAAGTCTTACTTCCAAAGTTTTATAAAGCTTCACGAACCCAGAAAATTCCTAACCCTAAAAATCTCGTTCATAATTCTTAACAGATGATTATTACCAGACATTCTTTTCTGTAGGGTGTCTGAAACAGAAACCTTGTACTGGAGAACAAGATGGAAAAAAATAACAACTTCCAGACCGGTTTACGAGTTCTTGCTGTTGATGACAACATTGTTTGTCTGAAGTTGCTTGTCGTTGGGCTCCAACAATGTGGTTATGAAGGTATGTTACACCTTATAAGATCGTACACTGCGTAAAATTATTCTTATTTACATCCTGCGTATTGAGAAAATAATCTGGTCTGTTGTCGACTAGAAAAATCTTAACTGAGTTTCTTAATTCAGATTCCAGTTGTTTTTTCGATTCTATTAAAGTTTCTGTTCCAAACTAATAGGATTATGTCGATTGCAGTTACTGCGAAAACCGGTGCGCTTGAAGCTCTTTCAATACTGAAGGAGAATAAAGATAACTTCGACATTGTAGTTACGGATGTTATAATGCCTGATGTTGATGGTTTTCAGCTGTTAGAGCTTATACGTCTCGAGACCGACATTCCTGTCATAAGTAAGACACGACCGCAAGCTCTATATTATTTTTCGAACGTGTTTCTATCCCTTTTTTGTTCGCTCTCAAGTATCGGTTTTCCTTGCAGTGATATCTACTAATAGCGACCCGCAAACAGTGGTGAAGGGAGTAAAACACGGAGCACAAGACTATCTGGCAAAGCCTGTTAAAATAGAGGATTTGAGGAAACTTTGGGAGTATGTAACTAAGAAACCTGAATATGATCATCCACCATCGAGCATTGAAACTCGGGAGACAGTTGTACAATCGTTGCCCACTGAAGACTATAAGGAGAGAAACATGGAGAAAGAGGATGAAATGTCTCGATCCGACCAAATAGCTTCTTCTCGAAAGAAACATACGAAAAAGAGGATTACGTGGACTAGACAATTGCATGGAAAATTTCTCGATGCGATTCAGCAACTGCAAGTAGATCTTCACAGCAGTGAGTATATACTTTCTTGACTTGATTAGTACTCGACAATATTAGAGACGAAAATGAAACTAAAATCTTGTCTACTGTACTGTTCAATACTCGTGTTCTGCTTTCATCCCATAATTAATCATGTCATCTGCAGAAATAATTCCAACCAGGATACTCGAGATTATGGACGAACCAGGTTTAACTCGGGAGAATGTAGGGAGTCATCTCCAGGTGATTTATTCAACTTCATTCTTTCTAATTTTATTCTACCTTTGCGTGGATATAGTGTTCATCGTTTCACTTTGAGTCCTACGGGTGTTTCAGAAGTACAGAAAAATATTGGCGAAGCAAAGAAAAACATTGGGACAGGACATCGCTGATATGAATAGAACAATACAACATCTGCCTGATGCAGATTTCACTGCATCAACTAGTAATTCTGGACGACCTAGTGTTACTCGTTCTAACAGCGGAGGAGGGTACGGAATCAGTAATGCTGAACAAATGAATCCTATCAGTAGATGTTTTATGAAAACCGGGATATCAGATTCCTTTTCTGCAAATCCAAAACCTTTGAATAATGACCTTCAGTTCCAACAAAATCTTTTACATTCTCAAGTGATGAATCAAATGCAGCCAGCCATGCCTAGTCCGTTTCTCGGAAATGATTACATGGCCAATTCGACTCAGATTCCCTGCTTTATGCCTGGATATCAATATTTGAACTCAGGTTTTTCTCCTTCGACTTCTGGAAATCTTGGTCGGTACTATAGCCTCCCTGTCGTGGGAATTGCGCCGTATACACAATCTCCTAGTTCCTTCAACCATATTTACTCTCCTTATCAAATATCCAGAGGTTTTTCGAATGAAGTTCTGAATTCTCAAACTGATTTGTTGCTCGAGCAGGTCGAATGTCCATTGCCAGGTATTTATCTCTTTTTTAGTGATTTTCTTGCTCGTCTTCGTCTGTCAAAGTTACAAAATTTTCATGTAGAATTACTGTTTTATACACTGGGATGGGATCCTAATTAGTAGATAATATGCACGTATGCAATTAAACGTTTTATCATTCTAATTTCGGGGAACTTTTCAGGGCACTATGATGCAGCAAATATGACTAGTTTTGGTGGCAAAGCAAACAGTGAAATGAATGAATGTCTAGGAAATATGCAGATCTTGTCGAATGAGCTTATTGAGGAGAATTTCAGCAGCAATAATCAGCACGATTTCATTAATGAGGATGACGACTTAAGTGTCATACTAAATGAGGTTTGACATTTGCTTTGAATACTGTTATTCGGTCAAGTAGGATTAGACGTGATTAAAAAAGAGACACGTGACAAAATTTATCAGTTGTCGTGTCCAATTTTGTTCTGATTATAGCATTAATTATTGATTGATCAATGCATTGCAGTTTGGAAATCCTTCCGTCCCACCATTATGATCAGGATCTTGCTTCCAAATTATACAAGGCAAAAATTGCTGATATTTCAAGATTTTCAGACAGTATTTCATACACGGGAGGCTTTACATAGCTTTTTTTCAGAAATGAAATTACTGGCAAAGTTTAAGATGCTGCAAGATTATCAAATGTGTATTTCGACAAATCATTTATAGTAATGTAAATTAAACAGTATTGATTATTACATATAATAAAACAGGCTGCAATGTTGTAATATTTTATAGTGTTGAGTACAATCAAGTTATATGCAAGATTCAACTCAAGATTCTTTGACCTTTGGTGATCATCTTGAGTGAGGCCACAGTCGACGAGTTCACTCGACCAGTTGCATTGGATTCCCTCTTCAAGTGGACATGATCGCGGTGAAAGGATAATACATAAATGTTTGAGCTACTTTTTGATAATATCGTCTAACTTTAAAATGGAATCACAAGACTCAAATATTGTATCAGAATCGGACAAACTTAATAAGTAGTAGAATTTTGAGATTGGTATTTTCAAAACCAAGGTTGACCTTTTAAGATGAATCTCGATTCAATATACTTTAATAGCTATCTTGGACGAAAATTTTGTAGCGTCTAACTGTGCCTAAAAATGGAAGCTGAACGACAAATGCACTCATTTTTAGTGGCCGACCCGATTTATGACAATTCTCTTATCTTATCTCAAGCTAAAGACTGATTATTTTAGAAACACCGTTTGGCCTACATTATTAGGTATTACAATTTTTGGAATAGTGTTTTTTTGAATAATGTGTGGTTGAAAAAGAAATAAAAGTTTTTGGATTTAGTGTAATATTATTTTATTACAGAATGTGATTGAAAAGAAGAGAGAGAAATATATTATAATTTTAATGGGGGTCAAATGAAGACTTAGTTAAAATTATAAATGAAATAAATTAAGGTCCTATTTGGTACAGATTAAAATCAAATTTTAATCTAAGTCAAAGTCAAAAAATTAATATTAATCACATCTTTTATGGGTCCCACAATTTTTCAACCACACATTTCAAAAATTTCTATTACAATCTACTAAAAATCTAATTTTAATCTCCGCCAAACACACACATAGCCTCCATTTGACTAACTTATAAATAATCGAACTTCGTATAGAATCATATATTCTAATAAATCAATAAGTACTGTATTCATTACTTATTTTTATTTATTTATAAATCAAATTGTTTATAAATTTATTCCAAACGAAGCTTAGTTACTGGTCCACCGGGTTATCGGGTCTGGGAAAGACCCGATTCGGCCCGGATCCAGCGATCCGTTCCCGAATATTGACGTGGGTATCCCACAGCCAATTCACAATTAACTGCACGAAATTTTAACGATTTAATGACACATCTGACACACCCAGAATCCAATTTCAAAAACTTTACAGTAATTAAAGTCAAGCCGCTTAAGAATTATGGAATTAAATTTGTGCCCACAAATCCTAAAACTCATTCATATATACCCTTCTTGAAATTTTCCGTTTGCCCGTTACACTCCATTGGACATAAATCGAAAATCAACCCTACCCTAGAATCCTCTCCTTCTCTCTATAGAAGCCCTCATAGTTCCTTTCTTAAACCCCGGTAATTTTTTATTTTTATTTTTACAGTAATTTAGGCAATTCTTGAGAAAAATGGAGGCGAGTAAATTAAACCCTAATGTACGTAATTTGAGGGAGGAGCTAATGGTCTGCTCATTTGTGGAAGCAGTAGCTGTTCAAATCCTTTTGGCTGCTCAAAAATCACTGGCCTGCCTTCTGGTATATAATTTCTTTTTTTGTTCTTCATTCTTAGCAAATTTTTAATATAACGATGTGGGTTCTTTTTCTTTTTTCCTTTTTTTTTTTCAAATTTTCTCCTCAGTTTTGACTTTTGAGTTACGTGTTGATGTTTTATATTGTTGCTCTTCGGTAGTTTAAGGATTTTGCTTATAGGGTTTTGTTCACCAGTTCTCTAATTTTATATTTTTCAAAGAAAAATAAGAATTTATTTTTAGGTTTTTTGAATCTTAGAACTTTCCTCTGTCTTATTTGTTTGGGGTTTGTAATGGTGTGAAGTATCTCGCTTTATTTGGTTATATAAATCATTTGAGAAAGAATCTTTTCCCCATTATTAGCCTGTCAAAAGGACCTAAATGAAAGATTTTCCTTTTTTACTTTCTTATTGTTCTGTTTACTGTATTCAATGGATCATTAAATTGTTATTTAGTAATACAAATATTTTGGATTCGGTATGTTTGGTTGACATTTGGATTTGGGATAAATTGTGATATGTGATCTGTGCGGATAAGTTTTGCTACACGTTTGTAGATGCTTAATTTTCATCCTGCGCATCTAGAATAAATCTCTAACAGTTTCAAAAGAATGATGGAAGCATGTTATTTTCATCTCAAAAAATGGCTTTTGAAAGTAAATGCTAGAGTTAGTGGGATTAAGAAGTAAAAAATTTCCGGAATTGTGATTTTGCTTTAGGTAAATATAATCCCTAGCTTTTGGTGCATCATTTTTTGCGGATCTTAGTTTTTTGGTAAAGATTGTTAGGTTTTATTGTAATTGGATATTCTTTAGATAAAATTATAGTTATAATAGAGTGATAAAAGTAAAAGAGTTATCTAGAAGGTTGTATAAGTCAATTATGAATTTTTGGGTCCGAGTATGGAACAAGGGAAATAAGTAGCCGGAATAAAGTTAGCTGACCCCCCTTCAGCGCTCGAGCGCCACCTTGGAAAATTCAATTGGACCATTGTCAGCCGCATGGTGCTAGCTCATTGCTCAAGAGGTGCACCCGTCTTTCGTCTAGCGCATGAGTGGCGGTGATATTCGGGGAAAATTTGTTTCGCGATTTAAATGCCTTTTGAGTCCTAAACAACCCCAAACATGAAACACCTAATATATACCCAAGTTATATTCTGTCCATACTGGTGGTTGATTATTGTATTCGTCCTAGAAAACATTTTTTTGAAGATTGTACATCAATTCTATACTTTGAGATCTTTCAACCACACTTTGAAAAACATCCGTCCAAATTCTCAAAACACTAAACCACCCACTTCCATATAATGTGTCAGAGTTCTGAAAATCGAGAAAGGAAACCGGAGTTCCGATAGGACAAGAACAAAGAGTTCTTGGTGATCTATAGGAGATAGATGATTGCAGGAGGTTAGGAGCTGGTGCAGGAGTTGCATGCAGTTTAGGAGGGTTTTGGTGAGTACAGGAAGTAGGTCAGAGAGCACTAGAAATTAGTCGAGTCTGGATCATACTGTAAGTAAATTTGTCTATAGTGGATTCTACTGGCTACTGGCTTGTGCCTTTAAGTTTTTTATCCTTTGCGAATAATTCTTCTTCGCAATCAATTATTGGTGTTATTTACTTTATGCAAATTATAAACCATGGCAATTCAACATAGGTTAGATTTGCATGTGAATTCATTTGGATTAAATAATTAAAGTGATTTGTTGCTTTAAATACTGATAAATTTAAATTCTGCGTAAAACACCTATTCACCCTCCTCTTGATGTTAGTTGGATCGAACTTCGTTATTTCAAAGATAATCTCCTGTTGTTTTATGCTGCTTTCCAACATCATCTTCTTGCTCTACTATTAAAGGAATGAATTTCTTACACGCCTTACTTGTTCTCCTGCGGTTGCTAATCCTGACATTTAAATTCATGTGTTATTTCCATCTTTTTAATTTAAATTTGGCCGATGACTCTCTTGAAAGTGAATTCTTTCCGAATTTGTTGATACTGAGTTTTGTATCTCTATCTGAAAGTTTGAAATTGTCCAAATAACTAAATTTTTTTTTAGTTCTTTTGTGTTACTTATTGACCAAATTGTACTTGTTGTGGATCAGTTTCTCTTTGGACCAAGCTGTTTACGTAGGAATAGTGCAAATATAGCTAAATGCTTTTGTGGCTGTCATAGGTTGTTTGACTTTCCCTAACAGTGGAAATAATGCTAACAGATAGAATCTCTGTTGAACAATGTTGATGGAGTACCAAACTTGATTGAGAAAAGGTAATTGTTCTTTTTCATTATAATACAATACCTGTGAGAATTATATAAAATAAATTATGCTTACAAATTCTGTAGGTTTCCCTTGAATGAGCTTCGTAGAAGGGAAAAGCCTGGACCCGAAAATACAGACGGAAGTGATACAGAGGACGATGATGAAGATGATGGTGAAGATGCTGATGAGCAAGTAGATGATGATGATGGTGATGGTGATGAAGATTTCTCAGGTGGTGAAGAAGGGGGAGACGATGAAGCAGAAGGGGATCCTGAGGGTAATCCTGAGGCTAATGGAAATGATGGGAGTGACAACGAAGATGATGATGATGGTGACGAGGATGAGGATGAGGATGAGGATGATGATGATGACGGGGAGGATGAAGATGAGGAGGAAGAAGAGGAAGAGGAGGAGGATCAACCACCAGCTAAAAAGAAGAAGTGAATTAGCAGTAGCCAGGTGTTATTCTATATCTTTATATTGGTTGGTTTGGCATATGTAATAGCAAGAACGAGGTTAGCTTGCGTGATCCCCTTCGCAGATGAACTGCTTTTTGTTAGTTTTGACAGAATGTTATATGTTACCTTTTGTGGAATGAATGGGAAATCTGGATTTTATTACTTTTAGTTTTATGACGTCCAAGGTGAAATCTGTGCTTGAAATGTGAACTTCGTCTTCTTCAACTTCTATGCTTCAAAACGGTTTTCTAATGACAGATCGTCAGCAAGAAGGTACCTTTTGTTTGATCTCTACGACTAGAAGTTTATAGGTACTAGAAAATATTTGTTTGATTATTATTCATCTCTCGTTTATTGTGAATAATGGGAATTGAAATAAGACTGCCAAATTAATTAATGTATAACTTAAACGAAAGCTTCAATCGAATGGGTCGTTAGACTGTACACCACTTGAAGAATTTGGCTCCAGCCCAACAAGAATACTTTACTTCATCAAATTTTATTTGATACGCCATATTTTAATTAAACTCCTTAATTTTTGCTCATTGTAGCAATTATTTCCTTAATTTTTTCTATCGAGTTCTTATCTTCAACATTCAATTAATTAGAACGTTTCGTTTTTATGATCATTTATATCAAAAAAATTTTGTGTTTTAGACTTTGAAATAAGAGAAAAATATTGTTTCACTTTTTGTTTATTATTTTATTAAAAATATGATGGAAAAAAAAGTCATTTTACGTCATTTCAACGGAATTTTAGATATAAAATTGTCATCAAATACAAAATGTGTTAACTAATGAAAAGATTGAAAATAAGAATGACATGAAAAAGTATTAGGAACAGAAGTACTAATGAACAAAAAATAAAAACTTTAAATGTAATTAAAATGTGGTGAAAAAAATTAAAAATTGTGATGTGAATATAATTATCCTTCATTTAAACTAAATTTTGGTGTAATTCATTATTCCTCATTTTACCCTCCATTTTCTTTTAAACCAAAATTTTGTCCCATCTATTCTTAATTATTTTTTATGGGAAATTTGGTGTTAAGAGCATCTTCAATGGTTATACCAAATTTGATGTAACCATTGGGATATTACACCAAATTGCATTATGTAAATTTGTTATAACCATTAGAGATGCTCTCATGCACCTAAAAAATCCGTTCGTTCGTTATATCGCCTTCTCTCCGATAAAGCCCAATTTAAATTGGATTTTAGTTGAATTGAGAAGCACAATAATTAGTCTATATATTAATTCCATTAATGTGCATAGCTGATAATTATTTAAAATCAAAATCCATTAATTTTAAAATATTGAATGAAAGCCGGGCAGTTTACAATAAGTCCACTGTTTCTTTAGCCGGGTCGATTTGTAAATATTACATACACCCCGTGTCAGTAATGCAATAGACTCCATATAGATAGTCATATGTAAATTTTGATATTTATAATATGGTCGAATGTTATACATTGATTACTGACCAACCTCATTGGTAAGTGTATTTTGCACCTTTATTTATGCCATTAAGTCCATGTTTGTGCCCCCCCCCCTCCACCCCCACCTTTTTTTTTTTCGATTTATTTTTCTACGGTACTCATTTTCAACAACACATTTTTCAAATAAAATAATATTATACACAAATTTAAAATTTTTTCATCATTTTTCCACCACACATTCTCCCATCAATCACTATTCAAAAACTAATTCTTCCTAAAAAAATAGGGGCCAAACACATGCTAAATCAGAGTATTTATTAGTAATTCAGATGAGTTATAACTTAATTTTGTGTTAATTATGTTTGTTAGGTTGTACCCAATGCAAAATTGGTTGATTTGGAAGAAATGAACGAAAAACGTGCCGAAAACGAAGGAAATCCAAAATTTGAGGACCAAAGTGTAAACATCAATAGTTGATTCGTACCATAAAGCGATGATCGAAGATTATATAGGATCAACTAGATGCAATTGGAGGTCAAATAATTTAAATATAGTGGACGTATTTTCACAAATCAATTTACAACCAAAGAAGATAATCTCCGAATTTTTAGCCTCAACTTGAGATCAATTTTTTGGATAACAAACGTTCAAGTCGGAAATATTGTACTCTAGAAGAATTGTAGCAATTTGAATTATCTTTCCAACTCATTTTGAATAACATCAATCGGATATCTATAGAGAAAGTTATGACTAAAATACTGAAAATTGCTCAGAAACGAACCGTATCAAACCTGCGACCCGAGGCAATTTTCGTAGATGAATCAACAGTTTCATTTTGCGATTCATACTCTTTGAGAACTCAAATTGGACACGATTTTGACATATTTTTTAGCTCTTAAAAATAGAGAACGTGGGCTGCACATTGAAAAAAATATCTCTTGCCTCTTCAAACACAACAGTATAATTAAGCTTGTGCTTGAATATCATTTTAATGAGAATGGAATTTTTGAAATAGCGATTGATGAGACAATGTGTGGTGGAAAAGTGATGAAAATTTTTAGATTCGTTTGTAATATTATTTTATTTGGAGAATGTGTGGTTGAAAGGAAGAAAGAGAAAAAAAATGAGAATGAAAATGAAAAAAAAAAAAAAGGTGTCAAACAGGGGCTAAATTCATCAAGAACAATATGCCAATTACTATATTTTGAAAGAAGATATTAAGCCCTAACAAGGAATTGAAGGTCAATTAAATCAAGATTCTGAAAAATTCAACATTGGACTTGAAAATCAACATCGTTTGAATTATTTCATAATTCCGGTGATATTTTTCTATTTTTCTTCTTGTAATTTATATATTAATATGCTAGACTAGATCATTTTTTGTATTAGATGAAGATGAACCCTATTTATTATTTGTTTTAATTCAAAACTAGTAGTTTAATTTAATTCTTGGTGCTTCTTGATTAATTTTGCATACCCATCACATTATTTAATTGATTGGCTATCAATTGTTAATTAGTTTCTTATTATAGTATTATGAGACTCACAATAAGTTTAGAACGCGATAAAATTAACATATGCACAATAGATATTATGAATAACATTTATCACATGTGTAATCATATATATAATATAAGCTTTAATATATTCTAATCATTCGAATTCGTGTTAGGAATAGATTGAGTAATGGTTAGGATAAATTTAATTAGTTTTGGAAAAAAGAAAGTTATATATTATAGTTTTATCGATTGTCAAGAATGTATGAACGGAGTTAGATTACAAATCAAAAACTGAATTAAATAGCAATGGGCAAATTCAAAATCCAATATAATCCTCTATAATTGATATTTCTTTTAACATATTTTTTAGATTAATTTAGAATAATTATAAAAATCAAATATGTTTGTTTACATTATTCAAATTCCTTACGAAACTAGTGAACTTGAATTTATTTCATGTGGGACGATAACTCGTAACCGATCAACTCTATTACTTATCAACGATCTCGTACGCTTACGGATTTCTCACGAACACTCGTATAGATGCTCTTTTATTTGAAGTCGACAATTAAATCAAGAAATACTAGTTTATTATAGTATATGTTATATCTAAGTAACTAAAATCGGTCGGTGACCTTTTGTACATAGCGTCTTAAAGGCTTGCAATGGTTCAAGTTATCGTTGTTTTAGTATTTAATGGGTCTAAACACGCATCCATGCATTTTACACTAAATTATCAATATATATTATTTATACCATATTTTTTTTACTGTTTTAGTATGTCTCTCAGTTCCATATAAATGTCGACTTATCGGTGAAAACTACGCCGATTGGAAGCATAAGATCGTGTATGTTCTAATAGCTGAAAAACTTGATTTTGTACTTGAATGTTATCATTCCAACCATCCAATCAAGGAGTCCAATGAGTTTTAGAGAGCGAAGTATGATGAGTGATGTGTTGTCGATTCAATCGCTTGAAGTAGCATGTTGGTATTTGTTAGAGTATGACCCAAGATCCTATTGGGATTAGGATTTTGTTGGTAAATTGATAAAAGGAACAAGAGACTTCTTGGTTTGAAAATCCGATAGAAAAATGGATCAATGTTCATCAATAATTGAAAGTTTGATTGGTAAAAGGACTTTGAATAATTGAAAATTGGGTTTCGAAGTTTTGGTAAAGAAAAGGTTGTCGCAATTTCGCTAACTTGGCACTCGAGCATCAAGGGTGAAAAAGGAACAAAGAGTTAGTGCCCGCTTGATGCCCGTGTTTCATTTGAACGGCGAAGTTGCCACCCACCTGGTGCTTGAGAGACAATGTTATCCGAGCTAGAATCTTTTTTTTCTTTTCGATTCTAACTAGTTTCTTAAGATATATTTCATCCAAAACATTTGTAGTGAGTTCCTATATATATATATACACTTCACGTGGTGTAGATTCCTCAGAAACTCAATGAAACAATAGATCATTGCTGTATATATTAGAAATTTAAGAGAAATGTTTAAATTTAGATTGATATTATCAAATCTTGTAAACACAATTTTCGTTTCTTGGTATAAGAAATCTCCCATTTTTCCCACATAAATCCTGTGTTCTTATGTGATCCATTATTTTTAAAATTGCTCTTATTTTCACGTTTTTATTATTTGGTTCGATTCTCAACAAATTGAAATCAGAGCCAAGATTTTTTGGCGATTTCTTGAGAGGTCCAAATTTATTATTAAAGCGAGATTTGAATTATGGTCAATTGTTTCAGAGATGACAACTATGAAATTTGAGATTCCATTTTTAGATTGCAACAATAGATTTTCTTTGTGGTAGATCAAGATGTAAGCAGTTCTTGCTCAATTGGACTTGGACAATGCTTTTTATGTCTATGCGGGTTTCCATCCTAGTATTGGGGCGCAAAGACCAATGGGATGGTCTAAACCATATGCCTCTTTCCACATTCAAGCTTTTGGGACTCGGTGAAGCAACACTAGCAAATATTACTATCTAGTTGACAGACCAATCAATGAAAAAACCATAAGGGTAGTGGAAGATCTAGTGATGGGAGTGGGATATTGTTTTCCCAATGACTTTGTAGTTCTTCACATGCCCAAGGATTCAAAGACACCAAATATTCTGGGCCGACCGTTCTTAATGTGGAGATTTATTGGCATGTCAATAAACCCTCTTATTGGTGTATAACAAGGTTTATTGACATTGTTGGTGTAGGATGAGAAAGAGGTATTTTGTGCTTCTAGAAATATTGATACACAACTACATCTTTACTGGATACGCTACAAAGTGAAGACCTTAAAGAAATTCAAGAAAAACCTTTTTAAGAGGTTTTGGGAGTTAATCCAACTGTCAGTCCAAGTGAAAGATAAAAGACTTGTCAAGACTCGGGAAATGAGAAACATGATCAAGGTGGATGTTAGAATTTGGGTGTGACTTGAATTTTTGGTTGAAGATAACTGTGAATTTTAATTAAAGTGCACATTAAGCGAAATTATATTAGGAATGCTTTTGGAATCCTATTTGAAACCTATTTGACAAATTCTGGTTGAAATTCTATTTATAAGCTCTAATGGGAGTTGTAATTTGTGTTGGACTTGAATAGATCAAGATAAGAAAACTTTTGGGCATTCTATTTCATCTACAACTCTATTTTTAAGGCTTGGATTGTTCCCTATATATATATATATATATATAACTATTATCTACAATTTAGTTGGGTTGGTTTTACTCCATTATGGACTGTTAACCTCATTATAGGTTGGTTTAACTATGTTGGAGGTTTGTTTATCCCATTATAAGTTAAACAAATCATAAATACAAAATCTTCGCATTCTTTCTCCATATTATAATAAAATCTTCATTCTTTACAAATTATTTATTATTGTGTTCTTGTGGTCAGTTACTTCATATTTTAGCTATAATATCTCATTTTCTCCAATAATTTCGTATTGGATTAATTCGGTATCACCTCCACTTTTCACAACAATGGATATGGTTGATAAAGGTAAACAGGAAGTTGAAGCTAAAGAGATGTATATTCGAAAAGTGAAGATTGTTTTCATTAAAATAAAAAAGAAAAAAAGACAAACCACTGAGCATGGAGCAAGAGATAAAATGGGGTTTTGAAGAGTGACACATTCGATGATCTTAAAATCTCCTTGAATTACACTTGAGCAACCTAAGGTACAGAAGTCAAGCTAATGTGACCATATATAAGGGCTTGCTTGGGAGATTTTTTTTATCATCGATTTTAATCGATTTCGGGTGGCATCATTTATGAGATGTTCTAAAAATCGGTGCTTGCTAGTTTGTTTGGGCACATAATTTGGATGGTTTAAAAATCACCCAAAATTGATGTAGTGTAATTTTGTCTGGTTCTTTCAACCCACCAAATTGGTGGATTTTGACCGTTTCTCATATTCTTTTCTAATATTACCATTTATAAAATAATTATTTCCAATCGACATATTTTCTTCAAAACTAACTTGTAAATAAAAATATATTACTAAAAATCATTTATAATCAAAAAATTTATATTATAATTAAAAAATACTTATAAGCAAAATATTACTTATAATATAAGAAAAATTTCAATATAATTAAAAAATTACTTTCATGTAAAAATTTGATTTATAAAATAAAAGTACTACTAATAAGACAAAAAATCACTTATATATAACTTATAATTGTAAAATTTACTTATGAATAAAAAGTATTAACTTAGATTTTTAAGTAAATATATAACTTTATTTATTTTTTAAAGTTAAATATTAACTTATATATAAAAAAACTATTCATAAGTAAAATATCACTCACAAGTAAAAACTTTTAATCTGAGAAACTGTACACCAAAAATTTTCTTAAGGGACACCTGTGTAATTATATATATATATATATATATATATATATATATATATATATATATATATATATATATATATATATTAGGTGCAAGCAACGTGCAATGCACGTTTACTTAGTTTATATTTAATAGTTTTGTTTAAGAATTAATTTGTTATTAATAAAGATGTAATTTTTTTGATTAATTAAATAATTAATGATGTAATGTTTATGTAATTGATAAATAATTAAATAAAGTGCTTCTCTTTGTTGTCTCCAACCCAAAAGCACAAACATAAAACTCAAAGTTCATATGATGCACAATAATATTATACTATATTCTAAAAACAAATGACAAGAAAAAGATGCCCTAAAATGGAAATACATTTTGAACATCCAATGACCTTAACATCTATCAGGCAAACTTCAGTTAGCTTCATATTCTTATTTTTGTGTCTACATGTCAATAAAGTCACAATCATTATTTATTTCACCTGACTTGCATTGAGGAAGTACATCTCTCTGAGTTTTTCACCTTCAAATACATATATGAAGTCGGTACATCTTGCCATATAACTATAGTCTACAGAGGGTATGTGGGACCGCGAGGTGTAATCTTCGTTCTCAGTAAGCTCACCTATTACATTGTGCTCGAGATGGAGGAATCTGAGGTGGGCGAAAACTACAAGTAAGAAATGGGAGAAATAGGCTATTTCCTTCATCTTTGCCCTATTTTGAAACGACTTCTATCTCTTTTCTCTCGAACTGGGCTATATTTTTATTTTCTGTAAAGCTTATGTGAAACAGTAGCCTGTAAGTCCAGCAGTTCTCATGAATTGATTGTTGGATTTGAATGAATTAAATTGGATGTCTTCATATATTGCTTGTGCGAGATAAAAAGATGATTATTGCGCCTATGATTAATCCAACTAAGATGATGGGCAAGCACAGCCGCCCCCAACCCCCGACCACTACGGTTTCTTAGGGGCGTCGGCCATGAAAAGGGGGGAAGAGTTTCTCCATTAAGGTTTTTCCAGTGTTTTGAAAACCGACCCGGTCATCAATCCGAAAAATGTGAAGGGTCAAGGGTCAAAAGGTTCAACCGGGGTTGAATCGGATGTAATAAATACATACAAAAATAATTAAATAATATAAAAATAATATATATATTTTTAAAATTTTCATATTAATAATTCAAAGTAAATATATTTTTATAAATTAGATTCATTATCCTACAATTAGTCTCAATACTAAAAATTAAAAATCAATATGTTAAAATAGTTTACTTTGTTAAATTAAAATAATTTAAACTTATAGAAAATAGTAGCTAACATTAATATATTATTAATCAAGTGTAATTTAAGTTAAATTTGAAAATTAAATAAATGAAAGAATGAATGTGAATATTACAATTTAATTAGTTGTTATTAAAAATCAAATTAGCCAAACATACATTTGAAAATGATTTTGATGAGTATTTTAACATTTTTTTGTTATATATCACTATCCCACATTGGAAGTTTATAAAACTATTAGAGTTAAGAGCATGTATAAAAGGCACAATCCCACATTGGAAGTTTATGAAACCTTTGGAGAGAAGTGCATCTATAAAATGAGCATGACATCCATTATTTCTCCATGGGCCTTAGAATTCTAAATAAATTTTGAAGCCCATTTATGAAGTTAAAAATTTTTAAACAAAAAAAAAAAAAATTGAAAATCGGTTTTAACCGATTTTGAAAATAATAAAAAATCGGACATGATTTGGCTCGATTTTGGGCCCCGTTCCCGATTTTTCCAGTCAAATCGGCTGGGCCGGGCCAGGTTTGATAATATTGGGTTTTTCAGTCATGGAAGATTAAATGTTTTTTTTTCGGTTTTTGGGAGTTGAGGAGGCGGGGACTTCTTGTGTAAATTTGATATGTTAAGGTCATTGGCTGCAATTTAAGGATTATGGTTAAATTTTAAGTTTTAGTCCCTAAGATTTTACATAAATTCCAATTGGACCCTAAAGTTATAGGTTTTCCATCAAAACAAGGAATTCCATTAGTTTTTCCGTTAAAACAAGAAATTCCGTTAGTTTTTCCGTTAAACCAAGAAATTCTGTTTCATAGCCACTTTTTATATATAGAAAGATATATATATATATATATTTAAAAATATCAGAACCGTTGAGTAATAAACTCCCAAGCATATGTTGAACATTTTTAAAAAATGCTATTCAAATCACTCAAAATCAATCCGTTCAAAATTGACACTTTAAAAAATGCTCATAACTAGTACGTTGAAACTCCCAAACAGACCCTAAAAAAAGCACCTAATGGGAGGTTACTCAGTCTTTATCCTTTATCTTGTATTTTTTCTTTATTAGATTGAAATTAGCTAATACATCGTCTTCCTCTGTTCATATCTTTTCTGAATCACATTTCAAAAGATCTGTAGTAGATTTAAATTAAGATGCTTTAGAGGATAATGGACAAAATTTTACTTTTGTTTTTGTTCTTTATAACACTATCAATCTTGTCCACTAAGCATGTCCATGTTAAATGTGACATTAATGTATAACACTTTTAAGTTGCGTTAATTGGATTTCTTCAAAAATATTAAAAGACACATTCTTGGAAAGTTTTTGAAATTCTTCATTCAAATCGCAAAATGTGCCAACTATTCTTAGCTTTACGGATAAAACCAAATTTTAAAAGGTTTCACAATTGAGTTTTTTATTTTTTCTTTCTCCATGATTAGATTTAAACAATAAAAATCCATGTAGTCCTTCAGATTATACAATCACGTCATCCTTTCAAATATATACAGCTAGTTCAAATGCTGGTTGGTGGCGCTGGGACTGTAATGCAGTTTTCAAGAGCGACGGGCAAAAATGTATGATTTAAAAGCAGCTCTTTTGGCAAGCAGATTTTGGCTATTTGATTAACAACTTGGCAGCACGAAGCGTCCAGTGGAAGTCCGAACACTGCTTTAAAGATCTCCTCTTTGCAACCTTCGAGACCTTTCAGAGCTTCCAAGCATGGCGAAAAACCTTCCTCCATCAGTAATGAATCTGATGGTGCTCCAACAGTAGAAAATTGAGGATCGTATGGTGTGGCCGCAACATGAATTGAACTTGGCACAGCAAATGTTGCCATGCATACAATCATAAAGCATGCGAATACTCCCTTCAAGGTTACTACTTCAAATGCCATAATATTTATGAAAAAAATTAACTTCTTAGGAGATGTATAGAAAATGGATGAGTGGGGAAATGCTTCTAAACTTGGGCTATTTATATATGAGATTATAATATTTAAACATGTTTAGCCTCCAATATCATCAAGTGCGTTTCTGTACGTTTTACTTTTCATTTGCTAGTGTTTTCTTGAATGTTCATTTATTAGTAGCGTTTAACTAAAGATCATCAAAAGCCATTAATTGTTCTTGATTTTTAGTTCAGGTCTTAAATGGTCGTTTCAAAATAATATTTATTCCTGTTGTAAGTCAAAAGTTATATAGATTCAATCACATTAGCAATTTTATTTTTATTTTATTTTTACCTTAATTGTTATTATGATAAATGATGCCACGAGCATTTTAATTTTATTGACATGAATGCCATTTTAATGAACTTGTCACATTTAAAAAACATCATTTTGATGACTCAATAATATAAATTCATTGTTAATTGTATCTAAAAGTAAGTTTCTTAAACCCTTAAATATTTTCATGAAAAGATAAAGAAAAAATAAAAAGAAATTCAGCAACAAAACTTAAGCTTTAATAATTAAATTTTTTTTTTTTGTCGTGGATAATATATATTTAACAATGACTATATTTTTTTAAAAAAATTGTTGTGAGTGACAATTTTAACAAGTAGATGTTTGAAAAACATCAACATCCACATTTTGGTTGTTCAAATGCAAATTAACAATAAAGTTTAATGAATATCAAAAATAAATACTTGTCATCGAATGTTTATATTCAATGGCAAATATATATTTTGTTATTAAGTACATGCTAACGGATCATGTTTTATCGTTGAGCATAATTATCAACAACAAAATTTTGACTTCTCATGATGAAAATTATCTTTGTTAAAGATTTCCTTGTAGTGTGTTAAACATGACAAATAGCAAGTTGGATGACTTATGAAAAATAAAAGAATAACAAGTTCGAGTATATTGCACTCGTCAAGGTCTTATGTCAATCTTCTTCATGCATGATCCGAGTCACAAGAAGCCGAGTTGTCTGATAAATACCATGAGCTGGTAGATTAGCGTAAAAATAGCAAGTAATCGACGATCTTTCCTAATTGGGACTGTTTTTGGATACATTTTGGTATTTTGGCAATAACTTTGGCTACGGTTATCAGACTTGCGCTCATGACCCCAATTCGAAAAGCTCTTCTCAGTGTGCATTGGTTTCGAGGGCAAATTCCGTTGTTTTCCCTTTCGAATCCCCAATTTTAGTTATTTTTTTTTCTTTTTTTTGGTAATATTTTGTTTGTTTTTTTAGAATAGATTACGAACCAGATTTGAACCAGATTTTTAGGATATTATTTCTTTTATTTCATTTTTTCTTTTGGTACAAATATTGAGATTTTCTATTTTTGATAAAATTCCAATAATTACTATTTTCTAGATATTTAACCCGGCTTGTGGGTTATTTTCGCATTATTGAATTATCAATAAAGATTTCTGTTGTTTCTTCCCTGTTAAATGTCTGCTGAAATCAGTCTGCAGAATAATCGCTATTCTGCCCGGTGTCACTTGTTTAGAATGACAAGGGCGATGAAAATAGTGATGACAATTTTTAATAATGTGAACTTAGACTTTCGACTTACAACAATACATTTTAATGATATATATATATATAATAGGTGTTTTGAATTGAACAACAATTTGTTCAAATCGATACAAACCGTGACCCAATTTCATTCTTTACAAGGGGACTTCTCGTAATGGTTTATATTTTCTTGCAGGTTTCATCTTATAAAAGATGGTCTATAATCCAGATGGTGTGATCCTTGAGACTATTGACTCAATAGTCTATCACAATCTGGATTGGTATGAGGACCCTTTTCGAGAAAACAAGCATAGCATTGGTGCTATCTTGTTTGATGTCAATGCTGAGGTCGAAGGCATGTTTAATGTGCAGAACAGTGCACAGATCCAAGGAACAAAGCAAGACAGCGGGTGAGAATTTGTGATGAGCAAGAAATGGATGCATAATTTACTTGATGGCAGCATAAGGCATAATTGACTTGATGGATTGATGTGGGCATGTATTCAGAAGCATAGCAATCTTGTTGTCTGATAAGTGTAGTTTCTACACTTATTCGAGGTCTTAAATGATGATATTTTACTATTCTTTGGATAAAATACTGCTTAATTTGTGTTATATTTTATTGCATAGGTAAAACTCAATGTTTGATGAAGAATTGAAGAAAAGAATGCAAAGATAGCAGAAAAATGGTCCATTGTATCAAATACAAAGTTCGAGAGCTGAAATGAAAATATTCAAAAGTTATGTCGAACTTCGCGATGAATATTTGAGAGTGTTAGACATCAAGTGGATGAGGAAAGAAGCCAAAGGAATGAAATATAGTCCAAGTATTATCACATATCAACTTCCAGCCGAAAAAGTTATGCTTCGGATTTTCAGGCTCACATTGAGACGCAATTTTGGCATAGAAATATTTCGAATTGGAAAATTGATATTTCTATAAGAATTGTAGATCTTTGAATTATCTTTCTAACGCAACTTGAATCAGCTCAATCGGATATGTGTAGAGAAAGTTATGGTCAAAATACCGGAATCTGTTCAGAGACAAACCTGCGCGCGCGCGCAGGCAATTCATGGCGCGCGCACGGCCTTATTTCCCCCAATCCGAGAGTCAATTGGTTCTACGGCGCGCGGGCAACACTCATAACGGTGCGCGCGCACATGCCTTTTCCGTAGAAGAATCTTTAGTTTCCTTTCGCGATTCAAACTCTTTTGGAAACCAAATTGAACGGGATTTTGACCTATTTTTTGGCTCTTATAAATAGAAAACGAGGGATACACATAAGGGGAACCTCTCTAGACCTAAAACTCTCTATATTATACATATTTTGGAGGTGAAGAACATGGCCAACAATGTGGAATCAAGGCGAATTGCATAGGTTATTGAAGATTTTTCATCCGGATTCAAGATTCATATCAAGAACGTGGAAAATTTCCAATTCTTCATTATTTCTTCTTTCCGGGTGATGATTTTCCAATTGTTCCTTTGTAATTTAATTTTAAATATGTTAGGCTAGTTTTTCATTGTATTGGATGAATGTTTGAACTCTATTTTCATTTATTTTAATTCAAGATATCAATTTAGGATTTTTGTGTTAATAGTTGATTGATTTTACATACCCATTGCACTACTTATTGCTTGATCACCAATTAAGTAGTTAGTTGCTTGTTGTAGTATAAGAATACTCACAATAAGTCTAGAACGCGGTAAAATCAACATGTGTAGTTAGAATTAGGAATAATCTCTTTCACGCATGCAATCTTATTGATAATCTAAACCAAATGCATGACTTTCATATGAATTCGGACTAGGAATAGGATCGTCTCGTATTAGTCATAGGTTGGTGTATCTTGGGAAAGAACATTTAACATATTAGCTTTATCGATTGTCAAAAATGCATGAATGTACTAAATTAATTATTGAGAATTGAAATAGATGGAAATAGGGGGATTCATGATTCCAATACAAACATTCACGTATTATATAAATACTTTATTTGTTTTGTTAGTTTAGGATTAGTATAGAAATCATACAAATCATCTATTTTGATATGACCACAATTCGAATTTAATAGTAGCTATTAAACTACATATTAGACCTTATTCCTCGTGAGAACGACACTCTTAACTCACAAATCTTATTACTTGTACAACGATCCCGTACGCTTACGGGTTTCACGCGAACAAGTTTTTGGCGCCGTTGCCGGGGAATAAATGATTTAATTTTAGTTTAGTAGTTTATATTAAATTCAATTTTTGTTTTTTTATTGATTTTGGCTACCCACACTGATCTCTCTTACTTGATATTCTATCCAGGTGCCGTTCAACAATGCATCTAAGATTCTAACGCGGCATGTTGAAAATATTTTTGCAATGAATAATCTTGACATGGACGATGAGGAAGAAGATATCTATTGTGAATTCTGCTCTGGGGTGCATTATACTGGTTACTGCATAAATACATGCACTGAATACCCACAAAATACCCAATTTATAAACCTGCAAACCCGACCCTCTTGGATTAAAACACGAACAATGCTAAAGTAATAATTGGATAACAACCTTAAACCAATCCGTCATCTCTCTCTCGCAGTCTCTCCATATATAGCTAGTACCCATCTATTCTTGTCACTCCAACTCTCCATAGCCAGTACTCGTCTATTCCCGTCACTCCAACTCTCAGGGCGGAGCCCAAGACCTACCTAGCCGGCCAGCCCAATCCGAAAACTTAGAAACATTAGGTGTTCTGCCTTCACTTCACTCGTCCGTCTCTCGCCTGAGTCGCCTCTACCTATTTTCTCCTCCACTCCAGGCTTTGTTGTCCTCGTTGCACAGTTGCTTCGCCCTTGTTCACAACACCCATTAGTCCATTACACACTCTTTGCTGGCGGTTCCTATTCGACTTCGAGCCCTAGACACCAGTTGGCCAGCTACTTCACCTTCGTGCCGACAGTTCTTTTTCTTTATCCTCGACAATCGGTAGCAAGATTTGGTATTTAGGAATTAGGTGAAGCCCTTGTCCGTCCAGTTGTCACTTGAGGCCTTGACAAATTGAGTATCGAACCAAGTCAGCTTGTACAGTTCCTTTCCCTTTTTGTATGTTGATTTGTTGATTTTGTTCTAATGTTTTAGTTTTTTACATTTAGAACTTCTGAAATTAGCACTTTGCTCTTCAATTGCTGGAAACCTCAAAGCAAACAATTGATTTGACAATTGACTACCAGACTTCCTTCCTGCCTGTCTTCCTACCATTGTTCTGTGAGTTATTGCCTTCTAAATCACTTTAATTTGTAATTTTGTGCTTGAATGAATGTGCATGAGCTAATGAGGGATGATTAAGCATTTATCCATTTTGTTGAATCTTGGTAGGAGACATAATAAATTAGGTAATTAACTGTTTTTTTTAAATTCAGAATTGATGTGAGATCTTCCTATTTTATTTATTAATGTGTGAAATATTTGTAAGGTTATGGAGTTAAGAATCATGTTGAAGTGTACCTGACGAAATGAACTATAAGAAACTGGTCTTTCACACCAAAAATTTGTTGCTTGTTACCTAATTTATCAAGTGGTGATTTTGAGAATTCAATATGCAATTTTCAGTTGCTGATCTTAAAAGCACTTAGTGTTTTACGGGAAATGGTTACCATGTGCTATAATGAACAATGCATATGTTAATTGATATCATTTCTGTAAACATTGGATAATACCTTTAAAGCATAATATTTGAGCTTTTATAAAATTGTGTTTGAAATACTGATTGTGGCAATTGCTAGAATAATAATTATGCTGTGAGTTCTTTTATGGCTACACTGAACTTATGAAATGTAGTGTGACCCGTATCTCTCAAAGTTGTCTATTCCTTGATTCAAGGATGGGGCTACAAAAAAAAAAAATAATAATAAAAAAAAAATCTCCTTCCAAATTTAGAAGGCAATTCCCAATTTTAATTTATGGACTTCTATTGTGATTGATTTTGTCCTTTAGCTAATAAAAGTCACATCATCGGTAGCATTATGTTCAGACCATATCTTTGTGTTTACGTAATACTTCATATGTATTTGGATCATGTTTGATTGTCCAACTACATTGGGATGATTATGCAACATATCTTATTCTAAGATTCTATATTAAGATTTTGTCAATATGTTTTTTATTGCTTTCGAAATAAATGAGTTGATGCCTTAGGCAAGTCTTAATCGAGCCAACAATCTTCAATTTACTTATCTTGATGGGCTCCTTATAGTATTTACTTATCTTTTTATCTAATGTATCTTCGTGTTGTTCAGTGTTGAATAGTATCTTTGCATACAATGGACAAAGAGTGACTACACTTATCAAGGTTATTATCTAAAATTAAATATTACAGATCTAGATATCAATCGAACAAAATTTTACGTATAATGATCATAAAGTTTAACTTTTAGATTTTCAGAACAATATATAGCTGGAGCCCAGAAGTTTGTTAAACGAGCTCGTGAAAGTTGCAATTCAGAAACGATAATATGCCCTTATGTTAGGAGTAGGAATCTAATGCATCACCATTATGACACAGTCTATGAACATTTGATTATTAAGGGCATGGATCTTACATACAATGTTTGGGTATTTCACGAAGAACAAACAAGTAAAGCAAATTTGCTCGATGTAGAAATACCCGAGTTACATAAGATGTTTAAGGACTTCTATGCACAACATGATGTGGATCCTGAAAACCCTCATGATGGAAGAGCGAAAGAGATTGAAAGTTTAGTTGATGATGCTGAAACGCCTTTATACCCTAGTTGTAGGGCGTTTACGAAGATGTCAGCTTCGGTTGCTATGTTTAAGCTTGAAGCTTCACATGGTGTCTCTAACAGTGGTTTTGATGAACTCATAACGCTTGTTGGAGACATGTTGCCGGAGAATAATACACTTCCAAACTCATTTTATGAGATAAAAAAAACTTGTCAATACATTTGATCTTGGCTATAAGAAGATACATGCTTGTGTGAATGATTGTTGTCTATATAGGAAGGAACTCGAAAAAGCTGAGTTATGCCCAAAATGTGGTTGCTCAAGATGGAAAGTTAACCAACGAACTAAAAAAATAAAAAATAAAAAGTCCAGCAAAAGTGTTGCGTTATTTTCCTAGAATACCAAGACTTAAGAGAATGTTCGGAATAAAAGAGATGACAATACAACTAAGATAACATTCAAGTAATAAAAGTTCAGACGATAAAATTAGGCATCCAGTTGATTCATTGAGTTGGGAAATGATTAACAGAATGTGGCCACATTTTGCAATAGATCCTCGAAATATTAGATTAGGTCTTGCTACTGATGGGTTTAATCATTTCAAAGATCTTAGTTCTAAATATAATTGTTGGTCAGTAATTTTAACCATATATAACTTGCCTCCTTTATTATGCATGTCAAAGGAAAGCTTGATGCTGAGTTTATTGATTCCTGGGACCAAAGCAACCAGGTAATGACATAGATGTTTATTTGTCACCACTTGTAGATGACTTAATGTTATTATGGAGTTGAGATGTATGATGCAGTTATAAAGTCTACAATCAATTTAAAAGCTATTTTGATGTGGACTATTCATGAATTTCCTACATATGGAAATATATCTGAATGGCTTGTCAAGGAAAAAATTGCATTTATCTTATAATATGTAAGATATGTAATAAGTTTCGAAAATAATTACATTTATCTTTTGTTTTCATATTGCATTCGTAAAGTCAAGTACACAAACTTCTAAGAATTCTAAACGACGAAGAGTTGCAATTGCTGCCGCAATTCGAGAGACTAATAAACGACTAAGAACTTCGATTGAACCAGAACATACTATATCTGCTCCAATTAATGATGAGCAAAACACGCCACCATCATCAAATATAAATGTGCCGAAAAAGAAAAGGGGTCCAACCCAAGCGAAAATGATTCCCGAAAAGAATTATCAGAAGATGGAGCTCGAATTAAATGAATATGAGCAAGTAGTTGGCTATAATTCAGATAAATTTGCTAGCATAGTTGGAGCTATGATACGAGAACATGTGCCTATTGTAAGTAAAGATTGGCCTTCGGCGGATGAAAAGAAAAAGATCGAACTTTGGAATTTCATACATGTATATTTCTTAATTGGATTATTTCATTATGAATTTCATATATATTAAGTCTTTAATTTATTTTTGTGCACGAATACAGCAAATGTTTAAGGTTTAATGTGAGTGATTGTCATCAAAAAATGACATTTCAATGTATGAGAAAGTATTGGAGAACATTCAAATCAAGGTTGAGAAAACAAATCAGAACCCAAGTCGAATCATCTGTAAATAAAGCAAGCACTATTGCCCTTCTTAGACCAAATAATATTAATTCTGAAGAAGTGTTGAAGAAATTTGTTGAGAATACTCTTTCTACTGACTTTCATGTAAGTATATTTGCTTGAAACTTAAAAACTTTTATAATTCGACTTAATAGTATACTTTTTCGTTTTCTTAATAGAAAAAGAGCCATAAGTTTAGCATTTTGAGAAGTAATTAGAAGCTTCTCCACACTATGGGTCGAAAGGGTTATCCACGTATGGCTCATGAAATGGTACAAGTATAAACATATTTAATCTTCTTACTTGAAGTATCACATACTAGTACATGTAATTACTAGATTTGCATTGCATAAAAATGAAAATGCAGATATCAAAGGGTTAAGAACTAGAGTATGGACTTATGGACATATTAGGAAAGATGAAAAACCAATAAATGAAGTAGTTGCCGAGACTTTGGTATGTTTATTATTTCAACGCTCGTAGTCAGAATAATAGGTTGTATTATATAATTTGTTAGTATAAAATCTTCTTTACATGAGTGCAGAAAAAGATTAAAGATTGTGCTCAATTAATTTCTAATACATCAGTAGAAGATTCCATCTGCGATGATGCTGTCGCTCGAGTGTTAGGTCCTGAAGTCATGGAAGAGTTCGTGGACTTGGATTTGGAGTTGCACCATCAAAAGTGGATGGACAAATTCAAAGTAATGGGAGAGTTAGAGAACTTGAAAGTCAATTACAAACTCAGTCGGAAAGGTGGGAGCACTAGAAGAAAATGTTGAAGCACTTCTCAAGTTAAGTCAACAGGTTAGAACTTTTTACCATTATTTATACTGTAATAATATAACTTAATATGTCCAAGTATATGTAGAATAACTTTTATAATCTCTGTATCATTTTTCAGAATAACTTTTATAATCTTTGTATCATTTGTTTGGGTTGAAAATGTACATTATGGTCATCAGCAGTGTTTGAAAAGTTTTGAAACACAATTGTATCCTGCAGCACCTCCTCTACCATATCAATTTGATAGAAACTATCTGACTCGACATTATAGTCCATAGTATTGAAAACTTTGAAAGTGATATATTCCTCGCCAAATCTCAAATTTAGCTGCCATTTTCGAACATCTATTAGAGCTCTGTTAGTAGCTAAGAATGGTCTACCCAAGATAAGTGGGATATTCTTATCTTCCTCCATATCCAGAATGAAGAAATCGGCTGGAAAAATAAATTTGTACACCTTGTTTAGTACGTCTTGAATTATCCACTCGGATGTGTCAATGATCGATCAGCTAATTGTAGTGTCACCGTGGTTACTTTAGATTCGCCTAGTCCAAGTTTCCTGAAAACAGATAGAGACATTAGATTAATATTTGTGCTAAGATCACAAATAACTTTACCAAAGTAGCATTCACCAATAGTGTAAGGTATAGTAAAACTCCATGGGTCTTTCAGTTTTTGTGGGAGCTTTTTTCTGAATTATAGAATTGCACTCCTCTGTTAGTATCACTATCTCATGTTCCTCTAGTTTTCATTTCTTAGATATAATATCTTCCAGGAATTTAGCGTAGCCAGGCATTTTGAATAGTGTTTTCGCAAATGGGATATTTATGTGGAGTTTCATGAAGATTTCGAGGAAGTTCTTGTATTGTTCTTCCATCTTGTGCTTCCTCAATCGTTGTGGGAATAGAATGTATGGCTCATTAGGGTTCACCAAGTTATTTGGCACTTGTTTTGACATTGTCAGACTTTCTTTCACCGGAGTCTTCCTGGTGTTGTCAACATACTTCTCATTCTCTTCTTCAGAAGATTCCACTTGTTCTGTATTTGCATTTGGCCTTTTTACATGTATCTCAGGCAGTTGAACTCTATTTTTTGTAGTAATGACTTGAACATGCTCCCTAGGATTCACTTCTGTATTGCTTAGCAATGTACCTGTCACTCTTTCTGTCATAGATAAAGTCAACTGTCCCATCTGTATCTTTAAGTTCTTAGTCGCTGCATCTTGATTTTGGAAGTTTGTTTCAGTCTTTTTTATGAACTGATTTGTGGTCTCCATTAGCTTTGTAAACATATCTTTCAACTAGGGTTTCTTCTCTTGCTAAAACTGCCTTTGAACTTGGTTGTGATTTTGATTTAATTTCCACTCCAAGAGAAATTTGGATGATTTCTCCAACCAGGATTGTATGTGTCAGAGTGAAGGTTGTTGGGTTGACGTTGACCCAATTGGACATAATCCACATGTTCCTTTCCTTGTATAAGGATAAGACATTCCGCTGTGCCATGTTCTGCTCTACATTCTTTGCAATTAGACTTCTTTACTTGTGCCGAGTTCACCGTTTGTGTTATGCTCTCCATTTTGTAAAATAGGGAGTCAATCTTTATCGATAAAAATAAGTATGTATCTACCTCGTAGACTCCAGTTGTTTTCTTTGGACCTTCTTGATTTGAGGACCACATAGCTGAAGTATTAGCCATTTTCTCGTACAATTCCCAAGCTCCATCAATTGTTCTAGTGGTTAGGGATCCATTTGATGATGAGTCCACTATGCTTCTAAAAGTAGAAAGAAGTCATGTGTAGAAAAACTTGATTTGTGATGGTTTGTCAAACCCATGTTGTGGACATTTACTCAGCATATTCTTGAATCTGTTCTATGCCTCATCAAATGATTTGGACTCATTCTGGCTAAATATTGGTATTTCGTGCCATCATCTTATAACATTGAATGTTGAGAAGAACTTCATGCAAAATTTATGAGCCAAGTCGTTCCAAGTAGTGATGCTAGCCACAGGGAGTGAATCTACCCATTCAAGTGCTTTATCCCGCAAGTGTGTGGAAATAACCTCAGTTTGATTGCATCATCTGATATCCCTTGGTACTTGAAGCGTTGACACATGTGTAAGAAGCGGGATACATGTGTATACGGATTCTCGTTGGCCATCCTGTAGAATTGATGCCCGTTTTGGAATAGTTGGATGACGTTAGTCTTCAGCTGAAAGTTTGGCTGTTCAAATACGAGGTAGACAATGCTGAATTGACTTTGAGCAATGAATGGTGACAAGAAATTCCCCAAAAGTGCATTCCCTTCATATTGTGCCTTCATGTTAGCTGCAGTTGCATGATTTACTCTTGGTTCCAATTGTTGATGAGCCATTTGTATTTGTCCTAGATTGACCTGGTGTGCTGCTCTTTCTATCCTCTGTCTTCGATGAAAAGTCCGTTCAATTTTCAAATCGGTTGAAAGTAATTCACCACCAACTGATCTTCGCATGCAAGACCGAAGAAGCGAAAAATAGTAGCACTTAGCTCAGCCTAAGTGAATGAACTTAATAGAAAATAAAATGTAAACTAAAATAAAGAAAAACAAGTTCGAATTAGTGTCTAAATAACAAAAACCAAATTAAAACTCAATCTCCAGCAACGGTGTTAAAAACTTGTTCACGAAAATATGTTTAAGATTAAAATTACCGCAAGTTCACGATTCGTTAACAAGTAATAAAGTGGAAATTGTAAAATTTTGAGTATCATCCCATGAGGGTTGACTTGATTTGATTTCTATTATCAAAACCTTAATCGAATCTATTAAACTCAAGATGGTTGGTTATTTGAAATTTATAACTAAACTATGACTAAAATATGACTCAAATGCAATTCAAGCTAATGTGACTAAATGAATGTAAAATTATGTTGAATACAAAATTTTGATGAAATTAATGAATGAAAAGTGAAATAGGATCCCGAATCACCGAGCAAGTTCACTTTTAATCTCTATTCACAATTCGATATCACGATGAATTTGTTAAAGAATTAATGTTTCTAACTTATCTAATAATCTCTTTTGAGTAGAATTGAACATATTCTCGCATACCATTTGACTATATTTCTATGACATGCAATATACAAGAATACATGACGTTTTGTAAACTTTTAGAGATTCACGTAAAACATAGCGGTATATTTATATCCCCTATACGACCCTACGATGATTTATACCTTGTAGAATCTATTTTTCTTCTTTCGAATGCATAAAATAGTCACCCAAACTCACATAATCACATGCATTTAACTATGGAGACAAGAAAGTGTATATAAATCATTCAACATCCATCAATTGTGTTTGAATATCAAATTGAAAAATATAGAATTAAAAGGTCACATTGCGAGGTTCATCATTCACCTAGTACATAAAAAGTCTAGCCTAGTATGGATGAAATAAAAGAACAATAAAGATAATAAAGAGAAGTCATCACTCAAAAACTAGAAATTAGGCTTGAAATCTTGAATCTTGAATGAAATCCCTTGTTCTAGTCTTCTTCCTTGCTCTTCAATGTTTTTTTTCTCTAAAAATGCATAAACCCTCTTTTTGGACGAGATTATGGTTATATAGGGTGTCAAAATACCTTACCATAAGAGATTTGGTTGAATAAGGAAACTAGAAATTTCGCGCCCAGATTGAACCATGTGATTGCATGGTTATATCCTATACGACAACATGGTTATAACAATTTGGCAAAAAAATTTCCATGTTACCTCTTGGGCGACTACATGAAATTTCTACCATGCGATTGCATGGTAGAAAATATTTTTCATCTTGTTCATTTTGGTCCCCAAGTTTTGTTTCACCTACTTTTTGGCCTTGTTTTCTTCTATTCATTCCTCTTGCATTCCATGATATCACAATGTGTTACTTAGCTCAATTCCATGCTTGATTCTCCATTAGGTTCATCTTTTGAGTAATTACATTTTTGTCCCCCAACTTTTATTTTCTTCCAATTTGGTCCTTTTCGCTCATTTTCGTATATTCTTCATTCCATCCATCATGTAATCCTACAAACACAAATTATATCGAATTAATCCATATTTCAACATACATATTGATAATTTTCCATGTTTTGTGATCTAAATAAGTGCGCAAAACCCACTTATCATTTAACGAACAATTATGTGTAAGGTTGGATGAAAATTAGTCCAAACCGTCAAACTGATCAATCCAATCCAAACTATTCAATTGGGCTTGGTTCGGATTAAGAAATCAAATTTTAGGTCGGGTTGGGTTGAGTTCCAGATTATCTATTAAAACCCAAACAAACTCAACCCAACCCAATAAATTAAAAAAATTAGTACTTAAAAACCATAAACATAAACTCTAATAATCAAATTTCTCACCCGCCTCTCATTGCTACTCGTGACTCGGCCTCTAGACTCGATTTTTTGACATGATTTTTGACTAAGCGCTTGGATTGAAGGATGAGATTCCTAATCACAAGGTAGCGTTTGCTGAATTTATCATGTATTTAGATTGATTTAACATGTTTTTAATTTGATGATGGTATAATCTATTTAACAGGTTTTACAATATCTTTAATTTCATATTGTTCTATTTGAATGAAACTTAACCTCATGGACCATTAATCCAACCTAAATCGAGTTAAGGCCTTTCATATCACCCTTTCTAATGTAATTGAATTTGGTCCAAATTGAAATGGTTTTAAATTTTTTAAAAATTGCTCAAATTCAACAAAAAAGGTCCCAACCATCTGGTCCATAAAAAATTTGTCCAACAAAAGAATATATGGGTCTAACTTGAATTGGACTCAAGTCCAAACCGATAAACCCAATGGGTTGGGTTGGGTTTTAACCGTGAATGGATTGGTTTCGGTTTAAATTATTGTTAAACCATACATGTTGGGTTGGACTCAAAACCAATCCAACCCAACTCATGCCCAACTCTAGACATGCGTATTTTTTTTTTTTTTGGCAAAATATCCGAGCTTGAAAATCCAAGCCGTAGGATATGAATTTATTAAACGAAAAAAACAGTTATAATGCAAGGAGGGGAACGAATGTGCCTTACCTCCTAATGAATTACAAAATGCACTCTACAGCTTCTACTGATGGGTTACATTTATGCAACAAAGTCAAAGATATCACATATTACAAGGACTGATTAATGAACTAATCTAATAGTTTCCAAACCAATTCTATCAAGTTTCACAATGCCTTTAATTCTACCATTGAGTTCACTAGCTTCGACAAATTTAAACTTTCTTTCATTATATCCTTTGTTAGCTAGCCAGTCAACAGCTTGGTTCCCTTCTCTCCAAGTGTGTGTGATTTTAATATCCATCTTCTCTAGAAGCCAACGGATGGATTGCAGTATATATTGAATTCCCCACGGTCCATTATTTTGTTTAATCAAAGTCAGGGTTGCCTTACAATCTGTCTCTACCCAGACTTTCCTAACTCCATTGTTTCAGCACAGTTGCAGCCTTGTTTCTATCACTCTTAATTCAGCTTCCATGATCGAGCATTCTCCATAGTAATCATAGAATCCCCATATTACATTTCCCAAATTGTTTCTCAAAAGACCCCCACCTGCAGCCAGAGAATTGATTTTCAGAGCCCCGTCCGTATTGAGTTTATACCATCCAGAATCAGGTTTATTCCACTTGACTGCTATAGGTTTATTGCTCTTGCTATTTCCGTTCTGTTTGATCCTCCTTGCTCTTTGGAGTGCATTGATCAGAACATAGGTTTGCTTGATGATTTTATCAGCCTTCATTGGGTGATGTTTGTGTTTAGCATTGTTCCTAGCCATCCATAGAAACCAGATAATAATCAGAGGAGCAATTGATGTGATCTCACCCGTGTTATCCTTCTTCTGCAAAAACCAGTGCATAATCATAGCTCTAGGGTGCCCACATCTAATTTCTTGAACTTCCGTATAAATTTATATACTTATGAGTAACTATTTGACATTTTAGTAATTAATTTAACATCTTGTGAATATAATATACTATGTAATAGAAAATGGAATTATATGTATTATATTAATGTATACTTATGTGCAGTAATTTATTGACAATGTCAATTTTTATATGTTGCCATGATATAAGTAAAATGGTTCGTGTTCTCACCTAACTATTTGAAAACGTTAAAGAGTTATATATATCCATTAGGTTATCTTCAATTGTTGTCATCAACTTTATGTGAACATTATACTACCACATGCAAGTTAGATATCAATCATACTATTTAAAGCAATCTGATTTTAGAAAATTTTAACTAGGAAATATTTTCATTCAGAAGAAATGTTCCCTAACCATTTGTGATGTGTGTCAGTTAAATCAAATATCATCACGAATTCAAATTTTGTCAAACCAATAAACTAGCATATTTGTAGGCATTAAGGATATGTTAGAGAAATCATTTTTTTTATTTTCATATCTCGAGCCTCGAATGTGATCTTGTAGCAGAAACGTCAAGAGCGATATTTAAAAGAAAATAAATATCATCAATTGACCGCAGATTAACTTATGGCAAGATAAATAAAAAAGATTCTGACGATAAAGTGTAAATCTTGCTAGTCTGGTTCTACTTTATTCCCCAAAGTGAATACTACAATATCTAGCGATCAAGAATGTGGACCAGGTTGAAATAATTCTTTGACATCATGATTGTTCTACGCATGATAAATATAATGAGAAAGAAGAAAGGCTTCCTACGAAAAGAATTTTAAGCAACATGAAAATTTAAATTTCAAACATGTACAAAACAATACTTGTGCGTGAGAACATCCAGCTGGACTAGATCAAGTCTCTTTCATGGTTTTTTTTTTTTTTTTTTTTTTTTTTTTTCTCATGCAGATGTTTTAGGGCACATTTGCTACTTATACAAACTTAAAAACTTACTAATTACATAGTTAGCTATCACTTGTTTAACAAATTACGTTGACTCTTTAAATAAAAGCACATTACACATTTGCATTCTCCCCCTTAAATTTGTTTTTCTTCAACTCCAAGTGCTTCTCTTAATTGTAGGAATCTTGATGTTGGAAGAGTCTTTGTGAATATATCAACAATTTATTGTTCGGACTTGCAATAGTTGAGTTCAACTTTACCATCTTCAATTGCATCTCTAATGAAGTGGTACTTCATTGCGATGTATCGTGTTTAGCTATGAAAAATTGGATTCTTTGACATAGAAATTGCTGATTTTTTGTCATAAAATAGTGGCGTGGCTTCTCCTTGCTTCTCCCCAATATCTCTGAAATTTTCCTTAGCTAAATGAGTTGTGATGTTGTGTAGCGACCCAAATTTTAAAATGCCAATTTTATAACTTAAGTTGTGTCGCTACGACGCTTCCGTCAAAATTTAGAATTTATTTTACGTTCCGTCGAGTTGTCTAGCAAAATATTTAATATAAGAATTCAAAACGATTTTTAATCTTAAAAATTCAAATTTTCCTTATCGGGTCAAATTTTACACCCAACATCTATTTTAAAATTTCTCTTGGTCCAATATTCCTTTTTGGCCCAAGTTTAAGTCCATTATCAGCCCAAATCAATTGTCAAAATTTTGGAGCTTAAGGTTGTAGGGTTCAATTGTGTCAAAACCTAAAATCCAATCAATTTCATCTCCAAATTATTTCACCCTCACGACTGAAACTCAACAAGAATCTGGACATTTCAAGGTAAATCTCTTCACTTTTGAACAATTATTTTACTTCGATTTCATCATCATCATCATCTTCTAATTGACATTAACACAATGCACCAGTTTCTTCCAATTCCAAGTTGCAATTTCGAACCAGTAAATCACTCGGCAAAATCTGTGCAGGTAACTCGAAATTACTTTTCAGCGTTCAAGAATTCCATTATCTCTATTTCTTCTCAATATATATTCATAAATGGAGGAAAAAGAAAGGGAATAGATAAAAGCAGAAAACGAGATTTCAAAGTTTAATGCCCTTAGTCGAGTTTTGATTGACCTGCAACTTCAACCCCTTGCTCTCCATATCTTGCTCTTGTGATTAAAATTCTGGGTGCAGAGAACTCGAAAACCCGAAGTCGCCAATAATATTTCATGCCAAACAAATCATAGTCCAACCTCTATTCTCCCTCTCTAGCCAAGAACACTCTCACACAAGCCACCACTTGCATTAGACATTGTTCCCCGGCATCAATTTTGGTTGAAAACCATCAAAATGTGAAAACCCAAATTTGAAAAAAGCTTGATTCCAAACCAGCCAGAACTCTGCGTGAATAATGGATTGTGGATGGGGGTTAGATATTAAATAATGGAAATTTCATTTTTTTAAATCCCCAACTTTGGCCAAAAGTGTAAGTTAGTCCCTTATGCAATTTTAACTCTTTCACCCCCCAAAGTTTATGTATTCTTCAAATTAAATATAAAATATTTTCTAATTTTATCTTATTGGCTCCAAACATTTTTAATTTTCATAATTAGACCCTAAAGATTTAAATAATTATCCAATTACCCATTTCTTTATTTTCAAAAGTTCAATCAAGGTCCCTAAAAGTTTTAAAGTATTAATTAGGACTTAGTATCCTAAATCATATTAATTTTGCTCTTGCTAGACGAGGTCGCGGGAAAAGTTTGAAGCACAGTAACATTACATCCGTTCAATTTCAAGAAAAAATTTCAAGACTTTGAGGTGTGATTTACATTTAAGCAATTGTGGTTATTTTGTCTATGTTAATTCTTGATATGTGATTTTGATTGTGATATTATGCCTATACATATGAAAAGGTTGTCAGGGGCCGTAAATAGGTCAGGGATCGAAAGTGGGTCCTTGGGGTTGTCCCACAGTGCAAAATTGTTAAGCGCTATAACATGTTGTCAGGGACCGTAAATAGGTCCGGGATCGTAATTGGGTCCTTGGGGATGTCTCACAGTACATATTTCTACAGTATGTTGTATTTGTATTATAGTCATAATTTGATTTCATGTTTAGATTTAACCTGGACTGATTGATGTTTCTCCCACTGAGTATAATTCGTTATGCTCACCCAAATATTTTTCCACTCTTCCAGGTTAAGGAGCTCGGCAAGGCAAGGCAATGAGCGGGGCAATCATGATTAAATAATAGACAATTTAAATTGTAAATTTTTGAAACTAGTATTTTAATGGTCGGTTTCTATTTTGTCTTAAATCTCAAATTTTAGTATTTTTGCAAATTGTGGCACTTTACTTATTTTATTTGGTATTGACTCTTGAATGAGTAAATTATTCAAATGATGTTTCCGCATTTAGTGGGAGTCATATCAGGGCACTAGGACTGAGGCACAACAACTTGAACTGACATGGGCAGGATTCAAGGAGTTAATAATACAAAGGTATTTTTCACAATCTTTCCGGGATCAGAAAGAAACGGAGTTCCTTGAACTTAGGCAGGGAAGTATGTCAGTGGTGGAATATGAAACGAAATTCAACCAGTTGTCCAGGTATGCTATCCATCTGGTTGACACGGATATCAAGAAGGCTAGAAGGTTCGAAAGGGGTTTACGCCCTGAAATTGGAGGAATCTTGTCAGGTTTGGGACTCACTACCTATGCCGAAGCTATTGAGCGAGTACAAGCTATATCCTCTCGCTTAAACCTGGAAAAGACTACTCAGAAACCGGCAGAGGCACCAGTGAAAAGGAAATGGGACAATCAGATCTGGGCAAAGGCAGATATCAGAACAAACAAATGAAATCATGGGGAAAATTTGAGGAAAAGGCTAGCACTGAGAAACCCGTATGCCCGAAGTGTGGTAAGCAACATTATGGGGAGTGCCTGCTTGGAAAGGGGATGTGTTTCAGATGTAAGAAACCTGGTCATTTTGCTGATGAATGTCCTGAATTCAAGGGTAAGGAAGATGCTAAGAGAGGAAAGGCTCGAGTTTTTGCTTTAACCCAGAGGGAGGCAGAGAAAGATCCCGACGTGATAACAGGTATTTTATCAGTATTCAATGTACCTACTATTGTTTTGATTGATTCTGGTGCTACACATTCTTTCATCTCTGCTAGTCTTCATGCTAAGATTGGAAATGTGTGTGATAATGTGAATGATGCTCTAGAGGTTAGTATTCCCTCAGGTGAAACTATTATCACTAATCTGACGTCGAAAGCTGTTAAGTTTGAAATTGATGGGAAGAATTTAGAGGCAGACTTGTACTTAATAGACATGAAGGATTTTGATATCATTTTAGGCATGGACTGGCTTAGTTGTAATCACGCTACGATTAAGTGTCATGAGAGGGAGGTGCTCTTTCAGAAACCAGGAGAATGTGAATTCACCTTCTTTGGGACAAAAGTCAAAACCATGCCTCATGTCATATCAGCGTTGAAAGTACAAAGGATGTCGAGAAAGAGTACCAATCAGGGATATCTAGTGAGCATCACTAGTGTTCAGGCAACTGAGGTAACTGCTATAGATGTACCAGTTGTGCGTAATTTTGTGGATGTATTTCCAGAGGATCTCTTTGGTATTCCACCAGATAGACAAGTGGAATTCACGATTGACTTGGTACCTGGAGCTGCACCCATATCTAAAGCACCCTATAGGATGTCACCGAAGGAACTTCAGGAGTTGAAGGTGCAACTACAAGAACTGTTGGATAAAGGATTTATTTGACCGAGTGTATCTCCTTGGGGAGCGCCGGTACTGTTTGTGAAAAAGAAAGATGGATCGATGAGGATGTGCATTGATTACAGGGAGTTGAATCGTCTCACAGTCAAGAATAAGTATCCTTTACCACGAATAGAAGATTTGTTTGATCAGTTAAAGGGTGCCACTGTATTCTCCAAGATTGATTTGAGATCAGGTTATCATCAATTGAAGGTTAAGGACAATGATGTACCAAAAACCGCATTTAGGACTCGATACGGACATTTCGAATTCACTGTGATGCCGTTTGGGTTAACTAATGCACCAGCTGTTTTCATGGACTTGATGAACCGAGTATTTCATCAATACTTGGATCGGTTCGTAATTATTTTTATTGATGACATTCTGATTTATTCAAGGGACAAGGAGCAACATGAGGAGAATCTCAGCATTGTATTACAGACACTTCGACATGAAAGGTTATATGCAAAATTCAAGAAGTGCGAATTTTGGCTCGACCGAATTGGTTTTCTTGGACATGTGGTTACCGCAGATGGTATTGAAGTCGATCCAGCCAAGGTTGAGGCTGTCACTAATTGGAGTGCACCAACCAATGTGAATGAAGTTCGTAGTTTCTTGGGATTGGCTGGCTACTATTGAATGTTCATCGAAGGATTTTCAAAAATAGCTGGACCAATGACGCAGTTGACTAGGAAGGGAGTGAAATTTCAGTGGACAGAAAAGTGCGATAAGAGTTTCCAAGAATTGAAATAGAAATTGATATCTGCACCAGTTTTGGCTATTCCAGAAGGGTCAGAAGGTTTTGTTATCTATAGTGATGCATCGAAACAAGGTTTGGGATGTGTACTGATGCAGCATGGAAAAGTGATTGCATATGCCTCTAGACAGTTGAAGCAACATGAGCAGAACTACCCTACGCATGACTTGGAATTGGCTGCTGTAATTCATGCTCTAAAAATATGGTGACACTATCTTTATGGTAGTAAGTGCGAGATATACACAGACCATAAGAGTCTAAAGTATTTCTTTACTCAGAAGGAATTGAATATGAGACAGAGAAGGTGGTTGGAGTTAGTTAAAGATTATGACTGTACTATCCACTACCACCCTGGCAAGGCTAATGTGGTTGCTGATGCACTTAGCCGGAAAGGTAAATGACAGTTAGTTGCCCTAACCAGTCAAGAACAGTTGATCAAGGATTTTGTCAACATGAGACTGGAAGTTGTAGCTCCTCCACATCACACAACTGCAATTATAGCTGCTTTGATCGTTCGACCGACTCTCAGAGACAGAATTAAAGAAGCTCAAGGTAAGGATAAATTTTTGTGCAAGATTAAGGACCGAGTACTCGCTGGCAGTGTTAAAGGTTTTGAAATATCAACTGATGACACTCTCATGTTCAAGGGAAGACTATGTGTACCAAAGAATGAAACCTTGAGGAAGGAGATTCTAGAGGAAGCACATTACTCACCTTATACTGCACACCAAGGAGGTACAAAGATGTACCAGGATCTACGAAGAATTTATTGGTGGAGAAACATGAAGAGGTCAATTCGTTTGTTTGTTGAGAAGTGCATGACTTGCCAACAAGTTAAAGCCGAACATCAACGTCCGTCTGGATTGTTGAACCCACTTGAGATCCCAGAATGGAAGTGGGAACACATAGCAATGGATTTTGTCGTTGGACTTCCTAGATCAGTTAGAGGTCATCAAGCTATATGGGTCATAGTTGATCGTTTGACAAAATCTGCTCATTTCCTACCAGTGAAGATGACTTTCAGTTTAGACCAGTATGCTCAGTTGTACATCAGAGAAATTGTAAGATTGCATGGTGTACCGGTGTCTATAGTGTCAGACAGGGATACCAGATTTACATCTAAATTTTGGAAAAGCCTGCAGACAGCTATGGGAACTAGATTGAAATTCAGTACATCATATCATCCACAGACAGATGGACAGTCAGAGAGAACTATACAGATTTTAGAGGATATGTTGAGAGCTTGCGTTTTAGACCTTGGTGGTAACTGGGAAATGCATTTACCATTGGTTGAGTTTGCATATAACAATAGTTTCCAGTCTACCATTGGCATGGCACCATATGAAGCTCTTTATGGCAGATAGTGCAGATCACCAATTCATTGGGATGAAGTTGGTGAGAAGAGGGTTTTGGGTCTTGAAATAGTGGAACAGATTGTAAATGCAGTGGAGAAGATCAGAGAAAGGATTAAGACGACACAAGACAGACAGAAGTCTTATGCTGACAAGAGACGAAAGGAACTACAATTTGAAATTGATGAAAAAGTGTTCCTTAAAGTGTCTCCTATGAAAGGTGCGGTGAGGTTTGGAAGGAAAGGGAAACTTAGACCAAGGTTTATTGGACCTTTTGAAATCTTGGAAAGAGTTGGAAACGTGGCCTATAGGTTGGCTTTACCGCCAGAGCTATCAGCAGTACATAATGCTTTCCACATCTCAATGTTAAGGAAATATATCCATGATCCGGACCACATTGTTAGTTATGCATCATTGGATGTTAACAAGGATATGACATATGAGGAAACTCCTGCAATTATACTTGAGAGGAAAGTTCATACTTTGAGGAATAAAGATATTCCTTTAGTTAAAGTTCAATGGAGCAGACAGCATAGAGAAGAGGCAACTTGGGAAAGAGAAGATGAGATTTTAGCCAAATACCCAAACATTTTCAAATCAAGTAAGTTTAATTTCGAGAACGAAATTTATTTAAGTGATGGAGGTTGTAGCGACCCGAATTTTAAAATGCCAATTTTATAACTTAAGTTGTGTCGCTACGACGCTTCCGTCAAAATTTAGAATTTATTTTACGTTCCGTCGAGTTGTCTAGCAAAATATTTAATATAAGAATTCAAAACGATTTTTAATCTTAAAAATTCAAATTTTCCTTATCGGGTCAAATTTTACACCCAACATCTATTTTAAAATTTCTCTTGGTCCAATATTCCTTTTTGGCCCAAGTTTAAGTCCATTATCAGCCCAAATCAATTGTCAAAATTTTGGAGCTTAAGGTTGTAGGGTTCAATTGTGTCAAAACCTAAAATCCAATCAATTTCATCTCCAAATTATTTCACCCTCACGACTGAAACTCAACAAGAATCTGGACATTTCAAGGTAAATCTCTTCACTTTTGAACAATTATTTTACTTCGATTTCATCATCATCATCATCTTCTAATTGACATTAACACAATGCACCAGTTTCTTCCAATTCCAAGTTGCAATTTCGAACCAGTAAATCACTCGGCAAAATCTGTGCAGGTAACTCGAAATTACTTTTCAGCGTTCAAGAATTCCATTATCTCTATTTCTTCTCAATATATATTCATAAATGGAGGAAAAAGAAAGGGAATAGATAAAAGCAGAAAACGAGATTTCAAAGTTTAATGCCCTTAGTCGAGTTTTGATTGACCTGCAACTTCAACCCCTTGCTCTCCATATCTTGCTCTTGTGATTAAAATTCTGGGTGCAGAGAACTCGAAAACCCAAAGTCGCCAATAATTTTTCATGCCAAACAAATCATAGTCCAACCTCTATTCTCCCTCTCTAGCCAAGAACACTCTCACACAAGCCACCACTTGCATTAGACATTGTTCCCCGACATCAATTTTGGTTGATAACCATCAAAATGTGAAAACCCAAATTTGAAAAAAGCTTGATTCCAAACCAGCCAGAACTCTGCGTGAATAATGGATTGTGGATGGGGGTTAGATATTAAATAATGGAAATTTCATTTTTTTAAATCCCCAACTTTGGCCAAAAGT
Organism: Fraxinus excelsior; assembly: GCA_019097785.1. Lineage (NCBI taxonomy): Eukaryota > Viridiplantae > Streptophyta > Magnoliopsida > Lamiales > Oleaceae > Fraxinus > Fraxinus excelsior. The sequence continues at coordinate 2,761,278 of CM032627.1, forward strand.
GTAAGTTAGTCCCTTATGCAATTTTAACTCTTTCACCCCCCCAAAGTTTATGTATTCTTCAAATTAAATATAAAATATTTTCTAATTTTATCTTATTGGCTCCAAACATTTTTAATTTTCATAATTAGACCCTAAAGATTTAAATAATTATCCAATTACCCATTTCTTTATTTTCAAAAGTTCAATCAAGGTCCCTAAAAGTTTTAAAGTATTAATTAGGACTTAGTATCCTAAATTATATTAATTTTGTTCTTGCTAGACGAGGTCGCGGGAAAAGTTTGAAGCACAGTAACATTACATCCGTTCAATTTCAAGAAAAATTTTCAAGACTTTGAGGTGGGATTTACATTTAAGCAATTGTGGTTATTTTGTCTATGTTAATTTTTGATATGTGATTTTGATTGTGATATTATGCCTATACATATGAAAAGGTTGCCAGGGGCCGTAAATAGGTCAGGGATCGAAAGTGGGTCCTTGGGGTTGTCCCACAGTGCAAAATTGTTAAGCGCTATAACATGTTGTCAGGGACCGTAAATAGGTCCGGGATCGTAATTGGGTTCTTGGAGATGTCCCACAGTACATATTTCTACAGTATGTTGTATTTGTATTATATTCTTAATTTGATTTCATGTTTAGATTTAACCTGGACTGATTGATGTTTCTCCCACTGAGTATAATTCGTTATGCTCACCCCAATATTTTTCCACTCTTCCAGGTTAAGGAGCTCGGCAAGGCAAGGCAATGAGCGGGGCAATCATGATTAAATAATAGACAATTTAAATTATAAATTTTTGAAACTAGTATTTTAATGGCCGGTTTCTATTTTGTCTTAAATCTCAAATTTTAGTATTTTTGCAAATTGTGGCACTTTACTTATTTTATTTGGTATTGACTCTTGAATGAGTAAATTATTCAAATGATGTTTCCGCATTTAGTGTTTATTTGCTATAGTTTTGAAAAAATAAATTTTACGCATTTTGGCGTTTATTGAGGAAAGTTATTTACATGATATTTCGACTTAAGTAGCGTCTTGTGTTTATGAAATTTGGGGCGTTACATGTTGCAATTGAGGCTGGCATATATTCAGTTTCAGCTGAGGAATGAGCAATTATTTGTTGCCTCTTTGATAGCCACGAAAATACTCCTAAACCAAGAGAAAATGCATAACCAGAGATGCTCTTCATGTCATCAACACAAACTACCAAATCACTATCACAAAATCTTCTTAGCTTCACTTCCAATTTCTTCTCAAATTTGATTTCAAAATTGATTGTCCCTATTATGTATCTCAAAACTCTTTTTCCAACACCAAATGCTTGTGGCTTGGACTATTCATAAACTTTGAAAGTAAACTTGCAGCATACATGACATCTGGTTTGTAGCAATAAGATAAAGCAAGTTTTCAATCAAACTTCTATAAAGAGTTTCCATCCACTTTCTTTTCTCCATCATCCGTCATTAACTTCTCATTACAAACAAGTAGATTTTCAACACTTTTACATCCAAATATTCTTAATTTTTTAAGCACTTTTTCAGCATACTTCATTTGAGAAATAAACACTCCATTTTCATCTTGATATATTTCCATACCAAGGAAATGATATAGCAACCCCAAATTACTCCTTTCATATCTTTTCATCATATACATCAACTTTAAATGCTTTAATCGTTTTTGCATTATTTCTAGTAAACACCAAATCATCAACATATAAAGCAACAAGAAGTTTACCAGTGTTAACTCAATGTTTCACGTACAAAGTTCGCTCACTTTTGCTTTTAAGAAATCCATGCTGCTGAAAATAGCCACCAATTTGACAATACCATGCCCTTGGTGCTTATTTAAGTCCGTACAAAGGCTTTTTTAGCCTGTACACTTTGTCTTTTCTTCATTTAGAAATTTCACATCTAGTTGGTACAATAACCAACATTTTTCGGATGCAGAGCTATGAGTGCTCTTATAGTATCTAAGCGAACAATCGATGCAAAAGTTTCATCGTAGTCAATCCCAGGCTATTCGCATATCCTTTCACAACTAATATCTCTTGAAAATTGTACATCTTTTTAATGAATCTCCTTCATTAAAACTCATTTCAAAGTTGCTTCTACCTCGACATCTTAGACTCCTTCCTCTACTACTTCTTCCACCTCTGTTCATGTATTCACCCCCATATTTTTGTGTTTCAACATCCTTAGAACCAACATTGAGTTTATATTGAAACGTGTTGTGGTGTGACCCAAATTCCATATGATTTAGTATTTGGTTGATTGGATTCAATGTGATTTAGGATTTGGTTGTTTGGAGGAAGTCTAAGGTACTTGTATTTGTAGAATCCTAAGTTGTGAAGATCAAAATTTAATAATAATTAAGGGTTTGGCTTGAAAAGGGACTCTTCGATAGAAAAAGCATGTTTTGGAATTTTAACCCGAGACCTAACGCCTGGGCACCAAGAATTGAAGCAATAAGAAAAAGGATACAGTGACCTGTTGCCTAAGCATTGGGACATAGTGCCTGGGTGCTAGGCGTAGCGTCAAAGTGCTGCAACAGTAGCGCCTAGCCGCTGCAACGGTAACTGATGTTCACCAGTTTTTCGTATTATCCGAATTTTGAGACTTCTTCTCCATCTTGGACTCCAATAAGATGGTTTATATATATTTTCACATTGCATCTCCATATTAAAACATTCTCATTATATTCTCTATGAATTCAACAATATATTGAGAGATTAGATTTCAATTGAAATTATTGAAATCTTAATATTGTAAATACAAAACTATTGGTTATAGTGGATTGTTCTGCTCTGTCCGTGGCTTTTTCCAAATTGGGTTTCCACGTAAATTTTTGTGCACTTATTTTCTTCTCCATTATTTCATTATTGCTAGTATCTTGCAATCCATTTCATAACAAGTTGTATCAGAGCGTGAAGTTGATTATTCCGAATGGAAACAATGAAGTATGATATTCCGTTGTTGGATAGAAACACAAGATTTACATTATGACAAGTGAACATATGAGCGGTGTTGGCATTGATGGATTTGGAGGAAGCTTTGCTTGGCATTGATAGGATGCTTACTACTTGGAAGCATGATGAAAAGTGCGTAGAGATCGGAAAGCCCAATCTCAAATTCATCTACATCTCTTGAATCAAATTCTTCAGGATGTTTTTAAGGAGAAAAATGATGCTGCATTGTGGTTGAAGTTCGAGTAACTTTGCATGACAAAGAGTTTGACCAACAAGCTACACTTGTAACAACGCTTGTATGCTCATCGAATGTTTGAAGGTGCGTCATTGGATGATCACTTAACTATGTTCAAAGAAATCGTGGCTGATTTTGAGACATTAGAAGTTAAGTATGACGAGGAGGACTTGAAGTTGATGTTGTCGTGTTCCCTGCCACCATTATATTTGACTTTTAGAGATACTATTTTCTATAGTCTGGATAGTCTCACCGTGGAAGAGGTCTATGATGTTTTACTATCTAAGGAGAAGATGAAGCATCTTGCTAGAGGATCTAGGAATCATGCTGAAGACTTGATCTGAAGATATTCAAGTATGAAATATTTATGTGTATTAGACACACAAAAATGGGGTTGTTGAGACTTAAGTGTTAGTAATCTTCATAGATATATTTAACGTCTCAATTTTTTAGAATTGTAATCACGTATTTGTTCGTTAAACTAGAGAAATTGTTTTTATTTTAAATGAATTGAGGCTTAGTTTTGTATATATATTGTTTGTTAGGTGCACTTCGATGAAAAAAGATGGAATTGGACAAAAGCAACGAAAAATGGGCTAAAGTGAAATTAATTCAAAGTTTGGGGACTAAATTGCAATGTACTAATAGTTGATTTGGACATAGCATCAATGATTGGAGAGACGTTGGAGTCAATTAGATGGATTTGGATTATGAAGGATCAAGAAAATACGAAAAAGGAACCAAAATTACTAAAGAATGAAATTCAGGAACCAAAATGCAACAAATAGAAAAATGTATAATAGCGCCTGAGCAATTTGTGGGCCTAAACGTCCCAATTTCCTAGTTTGATCCAAATTCTTATGGAGAACAATTGCAACCTACTACTTTACCTACAAGGGGATGGCCAGAATGAATATATCAAAACCCTATTTTTCACCACAAGATTTAAAGGCAACTAACACAAGAGATTGAAGATTCAAAATTCAGGTTGAAGATTAACGAAGAAGACATTTATTTTTCACTTTCCAATCATGGTTTTTCATTTCGGGTGATGTTTTTCAAATCTTTTTGTGTAATTTATATAACAACATGCTAAGCTAATTATTTTCGAGTATTGGATGAAGATGGAACTTTTATTATTTATTTTTAATTTAAGATAAGTAGTTAGTTAAATTCTTACTTTTCTTGATTAATATTGCACGCGTAATATTATTATTTGATTGTTTGACAACCAATTAAATATATAGTTGCTTGTTGAGTGTTGGGATGCTCACAATAAATCTAGAACATTGTTTGACTAATATATGTGTAATAAATATTATGAATAATGTTTATTATATGTACAATCTTTGAGATAATTGTGAAATTAAATGCATTTTATTGATTCGAATTCGAACTAGGAATAGATTCAAGTCATAACTAGACTATATTTAATTTGTCTTGAAAGGAGAATTAATTATAATAGAATTATCGATTGTCAAGAATGCATGAATGATACTAGCTACGTAATGGAGAATGGAAATAAATAATAATAGGTGGATTCGTAATTCAATACACTTATTCCATATACATATAAAATTCGAATTTTACAAATTTTTGTAGATTAGATTAATTACAAATATCTTTTATTCGCTTACTTTGAATCTGATTAGAAACTAATACACTTGAATTGAATTTATTCCATGTGGGACGATAACTCTTAACTCATCACGTATTACTTGTCAACGATTTCGTACACTTGCGAGTTTCGCACGAAGAGTTACTTTTGTCCATCATAGTGAAATTGTTCTATGTAATGTTTAATCCTAGATGAGTGTTAATGATACATAGTCTTGTAAAAATAGATATACATTGTTGCTTTTGATGTCGAGTTTCATGTACTCTAGTTTTATTTATTTATTTACTTATTTTTTTCCAGGTTAAAGAAATGATTCATAACTATGGCATGTATGGGTCTTGCGCTTTAAATGGTTAGAGCATCTTATCTCTATTTTTAAAGACCATATTTAGCAATTTAGAGATCATTAATAAATTTAGAGTAAAAAATTTAATGTATTCCAACATGTTCTTTATATTTAATACTTGATTTCAATTCTCCCAAAAAATATTTATTATTTTTCCCTATATTTTATTTTCAATAGCTTCTCTCCAAATTATTATATTATGTTGAATTGAAAATTGAAATCATTTGAATTCATTTAATATAAAGAGTGGGTTTGGCTCTCCAAATTTTGAGAGAGCAAAACCCACTCTCTATTTTAAAATGCCAATTTGAAATTGGAACATAACTTCAAGGGTTGACTCTTTAAAATAGAGACAATTTTATGTTTAAAAAGTTTCTTGAAGATAAACTTAAAAAAGACAGTGACACACACACAATATACAAAATAACATATCTTAAGAATTCTCGTCATCAATTAGTTCCTACATCCTTAAACTATACCACAAACTGTAAAACAATCAACAAAATACTTCACAAACTAATTTGTAGCGTGTCAAATCCAATTTAACACTTGTGGTAACTTGTGCAATATTTTCTTTCAAAGATCATACAATTTAATATACGAGGTAACTTGTGAAATATTTTCCGTCAAAGATCACAGAGGTGAGACTATACTAATTCAATTTTTACGTGTAACTCTATGCAATGATATATTTTAAGCTATCACAATTGTAAAATCCTTCCCAGCAAGGACAAAATTGTTTCTTCAATGCATATAAATGAAATCTGGACTATAAAACCAGTAATCCTATATTTATTACATGGTTTACATGACATTAGAATTCTTCTTATCAAGCTTCAATAACTTTTTAATGTACAAATTACTAAAAAAACTGTAAACATATAATGCACTTAATACGTGCAAGAGCAAGTTACCTGAATATGTCATGGTTGCATTAATAAGGGATATAGGCATACTTCCATTTTGAACCAGTTAATATCAGTGCAAAAGGCAAATTTAAACCAAGATAAAAATAATCAAAAGAAAATCTTGAAACTTTAATTTGTAGAGACTTGTGCTCGTAATTTATTGTAAATATAGACAAGAATCAAATGAATCAAGAAATGACTACAGAAAAGTTGCTTTATTCTTCCACTAATTCTTATAAATATATTTAACAGGCTCAGACAAGAATTTGTATTCTTACATCTTTAATTGCATAAGTAAATGAACACCCTTAGTAGAATTCAATTCAGGTAGGCATTAAGTTGTGGAATTTAATAAATGTCGCTATGCGATATTAACCTCAAATTATGGTCGTTGTTGGGGTTCGAAGAGGGGCAGGAAACCCCTCCTGAGGTTGTGGAGTCCCGGACCAAAATCTCATGAAAAATAGTTAAGGAAGTTCATTTTTGTAATTTTGATTTTGCCTTAATTTGTCTTATAAATAGATAGTCGTTATTAGAGTTTTTATTTATTATCATAAAAAAGAGATTAGAGAAAATAGAGCGTAAAATTTTTCTCATGTCAACATAGTAAATTACTTGTAGTGATAGACGAAAACGTAATCTCATATTAGGGTTAATCTCTATAAATTCTTTGTGTTATTTTGTTTCTTTATTTCCTTATTGCAATTTTATGTCCTCAGGGAGGCGGTGGAAGATATGGATCCATCGGCGGAGGAAGCTGCTACAACTGCGGCGAAGGTGGTCACTTTTCCAGTGAATGCCCCAATTCCAACTGTTGAATCACTGGGTTTCTTCCATTATCTATATTCTGCTTTTGAGTCAAGTACTATGGTCTTTAGGCTTATGAACTGGAGATCCATGTAATAATTGCTTTGTTTTTGTTCTGGTTTTTGGGGTCTTCTATTATATGGTCACCTTCTCTATCTCTACCATTTAGGTTAGGCTTTTAATTTTAAAAATAAAAAAATCAAACTTTAAATGGCAAATTTCCTGCAAAAAGTTGTAACAACTGAGTTTCATTTTTCTCTCTGTGATTAGATTTAAACAAGCAAAATTCATGTAGTCCTACTGATTGTGCATCATTCAACAAATCCTGTCATCCCTTCAAATATATATAGTTCAAATGCTGGTTGGTGGTTCAGGGTCTATAATGCAGTTTGCAAGAGCGATGGGCAAAAACACCTGAGAAATGGGAAACCTTTCAGGCAAGCAGGTTTTGGCCATTTGGTTGACAACTTGGCAGCACGAAGTGCCTAGAGGATGTCCAAACACTACTTTAAAAATGTCCACTGTGCAAGTTTCGAGACTTGTTAGAGATTCCAAACACGGTAAAAACCCTTCCACCAGTAGTTCTTCATCTGATAGTACACCAAGAGCAGAAAGCTGTGGATGTGGTGCAGCCGCAACATGGCTTGACCTCGACACAGCAGATGTTGCTATGACCAGAAACAACACCAAGACTCCCTTTGCTGTTGCTACTTTAAATGCCATAATATTTATGAAAATTTAGTTTCTTAAGAGATGTATACAAAATTGATGTGTGGGGAAATGCTTCTAAACTTGGCTATTTTTATATGAGATTATAATAATTAATCGTGATTACTCTCTACTTTAATATTATCAAGTACGTTTCTGTAGGTTATACTTAAACTCTCTAATGTTTTCTTGAACTTTCATTTATTAGTAGCATTTAACTAAAGATATTCAATAGCCATTAATTGTTCTTGATTTTTAAAATTATCGTTTCAAAAATATATTTATTCCTGTTGCAAGTCATGAGTTATATTCATTCTCAATTTCTCAGTGACAAAAAAAAAAAAAAAAAAAAAAGAATAATAAAAAAAATAAATAAATAAAAATTGACTAGCAGTATTTAGTTGATTCCGCTTGACTAAAAAAAAAAGTTTACCAATTGCTTCATAAGTAGTTGCTGTAAGCTAATTAATCCCACACAATTAATACTACGAGGCTGTCGCTTGTGGTATTTAATTTGTTTACAATTTGAGCTAGGGCAAGACCAGAGATGGAAATAGTCACAGGAGTCCAGCCAGCAATGGTCCACCGCAACTCAATAAATTTGTAATTACTCTACATGCATAAAATGGCACTAAAAGTAAGTTCCTGAATAAACTACCCATCGGATGCAAGTTTCAAAGATGCACCATGCCTTTTGTCATGGGGTTGTCCTGATCACAACCCATGATGGCACCAAATTTTCCCATCCTCAACCAGTCAACCAAGAACGGATCCAGGATTTTCGATAGGGGGACTGTTCTGAAAGCGACGAGCTTTTTTTTTTTTCCTTTTATCATTGGATACTCTTTAAACTTTAGTTGATAAAGTCCAACTCTTAAATATGTAATTCTAATCTCATCTCTTAAATTGATAGGATGAACAATACTAGTGCATAATTGTAATTCAAGAGTTGTGACAGGTGGATGTTCAATTTCTAGGGATGAAATTGGAGGATAGTGTTCGGTAGGAATTGAAATTGGAGATGTTGCTCGTTTAATAACAAAAGATAAGGCATCAACAATCCAATATTTGAAAATGAATATGCGGGCAAGGCAACACTTCAAAAATTCATTCAAATAACAATTTTTATCAATAGCAAAGTAGACATCATCAACTACGTACCTGCAAAGTGAGTTTCGCCCGATTGTGATGTAAAATTGACTGGGGGTATACAACAACTAGAGTCTAAAAATAAATTGTCAAGTTATAGATTTACAAAACAAGAAGACTAGAATTTGTGTTAAAATAAATATTTGATCAAGTACATTGATAAGTGTATAATATACACTTATTCGTAGCCCTAAATTTTGATATTTTATTGCCTTTTGGATTAAATTCTACCTAATTTATATTATATTGTATTTTGTAGGTAAAACTGTATGTTTAATGAAAAATTGAAGAAAAGAATGCAAAAATGACGAAAATGACAAAATCCAAAGATGAAGTCCTCGGAGAGAAATAATATATTAAATTGATTAAAGTTCAATGAGCCTCAATATATTTGTATTGAAAATTTTAATTGGAGGCCCAAATTAAATTTATATTAGGGGTACTTACAAAAATACCCTTAAAATTAGAGATGTTTTGAAAAATCATGTGAAAGATTTTTAGGAAGTAAAAAATACTGTGTAAAATGAAAAAGTGACACAATGTCACTTTTTTATATAAAAATTATCACTTTTTTTAAAAAAGGTGACACAAACTTAAAAAAAGTGACAAAACTAAAAAAAAAGTGACGCACACACTCCAAAAGTGATACAAACTCAAAAAAGTGACACAAACTCAAAAAAAAGTGACAATGTTTTGAAAAATCATATGAAAAGTTTTTAGGAAGTAAAAAATACTGTGTAAAATGAAAAAGTAGCACAATGTCACTTTTTTTTAAAAAAAAAAAATTGCCACTTTTTTACTTTTTTTTAAAAAAAAAGTGACAAACTCAAAAAAGTGACAAAACTAAAAAAAGTGATAAATACCAAAGTAGTACTATCCATTTGTATAGCAACAGTAATCGTGTTTTTAAAATAATTAGCACGTCCAGGTCAATCCACCTGCTGATTATGTTAGAAAAATATAACATATTATTTCATTTTTTTTATCTTCTTAAAAAGTGACAACATAAAAGGTGACAAAAAAACTAAAAAAGATGACAAATTTTAAAAAAGTGACGAATTCAAAAGAGTGGCACAAATTAAAAGACGTTATACAGATTAAAAAAATGACAATTAAAAAAACGTGACAATCTTTTGACGAAAAAGTGACGAATTCAAAAAAGTGGCACAATTAAAAGAAGTTATGCAGATTAAAAAAGTGACATACGATAAAAATTAGTGATTAAAAGAAGTATCAAATATCACAATGAATTTTTGAGGGGGTGACCCGATACTAATCTCTCCATAATATTAAGCGTCCAAGTAATTCTACAGATTTACTATGTCTCCATTTGAATCACCTAGCTTGAGTTGTGCATTTTTCAAACCCTTACCATACTTCCCTTCCAATCTAGCTTGTTTGGCAACTTTAATACTAGGAAGATTCCAGGGTCTCTTTTTCAGGTTAATTCTTTGTAGGCCATCCGAAGCAGGAAGTAGGGATCATGTAAACGCCAACAAACAGAACACATCATACAGATAGCTGGAGAATTCATCTACAAAACCAGAATCCGTGAACAAAAGGACAGTTAATTCACCGTTTTCTCATTAACAGAAGCCATTTTAAGAAACTCCACAAACTGAGGCATAGTTAATTGCATAGTTAATTCACTGCAAGTTAGTAAACAACACAAGTAAAAACCTTTTGTCAAATCGTAGATAATTTTCACACTTGAAACAAACTTTAGAGTTCAATAACAGAAGCCGTTTCTTGTTTCTTTCTTATAGTAAAAAACCCAACAAACGCAATTGATTTCTTCAGTATTCCTCATCTCTAACACAAAACAACAATCAAATCGCACAAGTTTCAACTTGCATTCCATGCTCGGGCTCATGCATATAAAACATACAAAAAGTTAGAACTGTAACTAAATATACCACTCCACATTCATCATAATTGTTCTTTAATATCTAAAACAACACAACATTACCAATCTTGTCCCTTATTTTGCAGAAGAGGAGAAAGAAAAGAAGAATAGTTTTAAGCTCTATAGAGATTACATAAATAAAGCTGATGCCTGCATCTTAGAATTGTAAATGTTTTTTAATCTAAATGCAGCAATACTATGCAATAACCAAATCGGAATTCAAATTGCCCAAATTAATTCAAATGTATTAAAATCCAAATATCTACTAAAGGCTTAAAACAACTAAAAGATGCTCACCGAAGCCCAGTTGATCCTTGTAGGTGGAGAAAGGCTCCTCTTACACCTTTCCTTGGAGTAATGCCCTTCACCAACTCTTCATAGGCTTTCCTCTCTGTAACCTTCGCTAGCTTCTCCAACCTCACCTTTAATTCTACACTCTAAAATCAAAATTGTTTGTCACTTTAAAGTACAATAGCAAAATCATTTCAATAATTAAGTCAAGCTAGGTTTCAGATGTCGAAAAATCCACATGTAGAACTAACTTGCAGCTGAGGCACAAGTATCATTTTAAGAAACTCCATAAACTGATGAACGGCATCTTCTTTGTTCATCTCATCAATTGGAGGTGGAATTCGACATAAGAAAGGGGTATGAAAATAGAGTGCACTCAAATTGGCAGCATAATTGATGCATAAAATTCAGAAATGACCGTGAAAAAAGGATTAGTATAGCAGCATGATATGAAACTGCAAAATCATAAAAATGGCTGCCACACCCTATATATACCCATCAAAATTAGGACATAGTATGGAAAATCCATATACACACAACACACATACAAAGCACAAAAATTCCCTAAAAATCTAAATAAAATCAGAATAGTGTCGACATTTTCTTCACCTAGAGTTCAAGTCTCTAATGGCGCCGGCGCTTTCTTGACCCATGGTTCGAGTCTCTAATGGTGGTGGCGCTGTTACTCGGTTGATTTTTGACGAAATTGGCTTCTTCTTCTTCAACAGGGAGAGTTTGTGTTTTGTTATTTCAGCAAAATGACTTCTATTCATGGGTGTTTTTTAGCGTATTAATTACTGTTAATTTAAAGGTTTAGTGAAAAACAGTATTTCTCAATTTTTCTTTTTTTTGGGCCGTACTGGGCCTAATTTTCCCTTTATATTATAACTAAACACACACACACACACACACACACACACACACACACACGGAGATGGATGATGGCAAAAGAGGGGGATTCACGCAGAAGGCAGAAGGCGGCGGCCGAAGCAAAAACAGAAAAGAAAGGAAAAAAAAAAGAGAGAGAGGGAGAAAAGAAGAAGAAAAGCCAAAGCAAGAAGAAGAAAACTGTGCACAAAAAAGGGGCAAAAAAGGGAAGAAAGAAACTAGAGGGAAAAGAGAAAAAGATACAAGAAATTTTCACGTTTCGTCAATTTTTGATGATATCTTTTCAATTTTTCTTGTTTTTATTCTTCCATCATGAATAACTAATTTTTATATTAGGGAAAACAATTTAATCGACTTGTGATCCTTTATTTTTATATTCAAGATTTATGTGGTTTATTTATTTATGTGTTGATTTTATTATGAGTTTAATGCATTAAATTACTCGATCAATAATTTGATGATCCATTGAATTTCTTACGAATCGAGAGGTGAGTTTAAGACTTAGAACGTGTAATAAAATCCGGTAACAAAGTATAATGTGTAGAGATACCTATACCTAGTACTGCGGTCGTTATATGAATTCCTAGTGCCATAACTCGTTTAACTAAATGTAATTCGCATATAAATATGTAATTGAATTTGTTAAATATGCTCAATGAGAACTTGAGAGGGGTAAATTGAATACCGTAAGAGAATTCGATCAAACACTACATTATGCTATAATTTTAAATTGAGAACTAAGGTGATCATTAGATGAAGTTATTTTGTCCTAATATATCTTACATACATGAATCTTTGATCCATTTATATTTGTTATTTCATCATAATTTTCATTTGCTTTAGGCATTTAGTTCATTTTAGAAAATCGATATTCACAACTATTACAATCATTTATTTGTTTGTCTTTTATCAAATAGGAGTTATGAAAAGTAGGTTAAGACTAAAGTATAGTTCTCGTGGGAACGATAATCCGGACTCAAATGTCCACTATATTATTTGTTATGATACGTGCACTTGCGATATAAAAAAACGCAAATTACATTTAACTAAAAATTGTTAAACTTATTAATAAATAAATAACCTAATTTCTTGAAAATAATCCAAACCAACCCGCCTCCCCCCTCCAAAAAAAAAAAAAAAAAAAACCTCCGAACACGTACACCCGTTAAAAAGATTATATATAATATACTAAATATCATATCAAATGAGAATAATTTTTTGGATGATTATACTTCTATTAAAATTCAATTATTTCAATGATACTTTACTTTTTGTTTTTAATATGTTTTTAATTTATTTAATCATTTCGTTACGATCAATATATATATATATATGTGTGTGTGTGTGTGTGTGTGTGTGTGTGTGTGTGTTCATTTCACATGTGTGCTTTACTAACTCTTGATTAAATATTCATCTTCATTTATGAATTTTAGTATTCTTAATTTTAATTATAAGTTAATTAGAATCTCAAATTCAAGAATGCATTTCATTATTCACGTCTATAACATCTAACTAGTTTTACTTAATTGAACATTAAATAAATGATTTAATATTCATTGTCACATATTTACTGATATTAATTTTAAATTAAGTAATATTCACGCATATTCGAATATTACTTTGATATCAATTCCCAGCAAGGACAAAATTGTTTCTTCAATGTATATAAATGAAATCTGGACTATAAAACCAGTATTCCTATATTTATTACATGGTTTGCATGACATTAGAATTCTTCTTATCAAGCTTCAATAACTTTTTAATGTAGAAATGATTAAAAAGCTGTAAACATATAATGCACTTAATACGTGCAAGAGCAAGTTACCTGAATATGTCATGGTTGCATTAATAAGGGATATAGGCATACTTCCATTTTGAACCAGTTAATATCAGTCCGAAAGGCAAATTTAAACTAGGATAAAAATAATCAAAAGAAAATCTTGAAACTTTGGTAGACACTCGTGTTCATAATTTATTGTAAATATAGACAAGAATCAAGAAATGACTACAGAAAAGTTGCTTTATTCTTCCACTAATTCTTATAAATATATTTACAGGCTTATACAAGTATTTGTATTCTTACATCATTAATTGCATAAGTAAATGAACACATTTAGTAGAATTCAATTCATGTAGGTATTAAGTTGTGGAATTTAATAAATGTCGCTATGCGGAGTAAGTACGCAGATTAACCTCACTGTAAGGTGTTGTTGGGTTGGAAGAGGTGCAGGAAACCCCACCTGAGGTTGCGGAGTCCTGGACCAAATGAGTGGGTCTTAAATACTAAGGGCTTGTTCTCTTTGGTGTTTTCGGGTCGTTTTCTGTTTTCGATTTTTCAAAACGGTGAAAACTCGTTCTCTTTCCCATTTTCAAAAACAAGTTTTTAAAAACACAAAAAAAATTGTATTGAAAACTCAAAATGGCTTTTTAGCCATTTTGAACGTTTTCTTTCCAAAATGGCCACTGAATGAAAACACGGGAAATGACTCGTTTTCTATTTCCCCAAAATTCTTCCTCTTCCTCTTGAGCTATCCATCTTCCATCGCTACCGATCTTCCATCAATGACTTCCACCGCCCGCCACCTAAGCCGCTGGACCTCCGCACCACCGGCACCCCCTCATCTCCCTCTACATCCTCCGACCATCACCTGCCCGTGTACCGTCGGAAACAGCTCTAATTTCCATCCAAAATCGCGAGCGCAGTCACGGTTTCTCCCTAGTTACTTCCACATTCGGCCACCCTCTCCAGTGGCGGAGCCACATATAGCCCAGTGTGGGCACAGGCCCACACTGAACTTTGTGAATTTTTTTTTTTTTTTTTTTTTTTTTTTTTTTTTTTAAAGGAGAAGAAAGGCTTTCCATTTCTAAAATTGAAGAAGAAGAGATGGTCTTTAATTGTCCTTAATCAACTCCAATTTGATTTATTCTTAGTTATATCACCATTCGAAATGGACATAAAACTATGTAGTAATTTGTTTCTCTTCTTTACCTAAAGTGAATTTTGCTAAAATGTATTGATAATAAAATATTTTCGTGGAGAATGTCGTAAATACGTTCTTAGGTTGAAAATGACGTATACGAAGAATGAATTAATAACGTATTCAAAAAAAAATTTTCGGGGGCGCTGCCCCCGAACCCCCGTGGCCTCCCACCCCTTCACCTCTAGGCCCCCACTGGTCTGACAAGCTGGCTCCGCCCCTGACCCTCTCGATCGTGGAGCACTCAAATTGCAAAGGTTTCTTCAAGAAGGTACGAATTTTAGCCCCTCATAATTTATTGATTGTTGATTTAGCAAAACGAAGTGCATTTCAGCTATAAACTCATCTTTTAACACAAATCCCATATCAAGATCAACAATCAATTTCTCAATTTTGAAGCAATTCAGTCAGGTTTTGGGACAGATGGTCTCAACTGGCCGGGTTTATAAAGGACACTTATGCCACAAGCAGAATCCTCAAGTTTTCCACTGACTCAAACTTTATCCACATTAATTATTCCCATAACATCTTCTGTCATGTTGAGAATACAAATGGTTTCATTTGGAACTCCATGTTGAGGGATTTCATGCAAAGAAACCTGGCCCAAGATTCAATCTTCCTATATAAATCAATGTTAAATAAGAGTTTTTCATGCATTGATAATTATACTTATCCAATCTTGATTCAGGGCTTCTGTGTTGAATTTGCTGAATTTGAGGGCAGAGAGTTGCACGATCATGTGGTGAAAATGGGTTTTGACTGTGATGTCTATGTGGTGAATAATTTGATTTATATGTATAGTATTTGTAGTAAACTAAGTGATGCCAGAAGGATGTTTGATGAAAGTCCTGTTTTGGACTCATTTTCATGGAACTCGATGTTGGCGAGGTATGTTTTAACAGGGAATGTTGGTTATTGACACTTTGTTGTCAATCAAATTAAATGTTAATTGTGGTTTCTAAAATGTAAGTCTAGTTTGGTTAAAATCCAACTAAGACGTGATGAAAATAGTAGGCAAGTTGTCCTCAAATTAAGGGGAGTGTCATGTGAGTTGATAGTAGTGATGGTTAGTAGGAAAATCTTGTAAAAGCAATCAACTTTGGCTATATATATGGCTGTGTATCTCTACCTTTGGAAGGGGGATAACACACGAAAATACACCATCAATGTACAAGAAAATCCATTAAAGATGTAGTCCTCAAAGCTCTCTCTCCCTCTCCTCTGCTGGTGTAAAACCAGCAGAGTTAATGCTTTTTTTTATTTATGTTTTATACTTGTTTTACGTTAATGTTATTTATGTTTATCAATGCCATCTTCCCTCCTTATGAAATCACACTTTGTTGAGTTGTTAAACTCCGTTTTGTTGAGCTAAGAACAGCTCCATCTCCCCAGCTTGATTGGTGTAATTCTTTGATTAATTGATGTGCTATTCTATATTTAATTACCCTTTGCAGGAGAAGGATGAATTGGTAATGTGGTCAATTTAGAAGATATAATCACAGGACATGTTCGGTTATGTTCCATTTCTATACTTGGTGGAACTTGGCTATTTTAACCAAACCCTTTCCATTTAATTGTATGATGTGGGGACGTTTACTTATTTTGATGTGATTTTCTTGAGATGCTTCCATGGATCCGCAATGCTTACTGATTCATTCTGTTATCCATAATGCTGAAAAATAGGTTTGAAAGCTAGGTGCCATCTATTGTTTCATGTGAGAGTTCCATATAATGCAGACTAAATAAATAATTTGGACTAAACAAAAAATATAGAACTGCAGAACTCTTTCAATTCAATCCTTTTTCAAGTAGAAATAACCAAGATAAGTGTTTGCTAATGTAATCCTAAAAACAGTTTTTTTCTTTATGAAAGTGAATTAACATTTGATTTAACAATGTATACTACTAGGTTACTTTGTAATTTGGAAGTATATAGTTTCATTAATATTCACTTCATTAATAATTATGCATTCAATACTTAAGAAAATGCTACCAAAAAACGGAGATAAATATATATTTTTGGAACGCTAACATTACCTCCTTAATCACATTGCCCATACATTGCACGGGCAATAGACTAGTGATTGTTAAAAGAATGCAATTTTCGTCAAGTCCTATGTTTTTCCTTTCTGGCCTCTTGAGGTTGTAGTTGTTTTAGTTGATGTTGAATAAAATCTAGATGCACTTGTACTGCAGCTAGAGGTAGCTTGTCGATTTATTCCGAGTCATTGTGAAAAAAATTACCTTGTGAAGTGAGAACGAAGTTTTACATGAATTTTTTTTTGTCTCGTATATAGGAAAGAAATTCTCTCTGTTTCATGTGAATGAATTTTCAAGGCACGAACGCGTTTACTTATTGTTAAGAATAATAACTTTTATTTAATTAGCCCCATTATTTTGAAAAAATAAATAAACAATGTTTTGAATAATGATTTTTTGGAGAATATGTGGTTGAGAGATGAAATTTTTTTTGAGTTTACATATAAAATATTTTATTGCGTTAATGTAATTGAAAATGAGTACGTAGAAAAAAAAAAGTTAAATGACCATCAAACATGGACTTAATCTATTTCAACTTTAAATATTGTAAAACTTAAAACTAAAATAAAACAAAAGACATATGATTCCGTGAATTTATTTTGTATGTTGTACAATATCTGTTTATTTTGTCATGACACGTAAACTTCTAATAGTATCGATTGAATTGTTTCATCAAATGTAATTTAGGTTGTGTTTTTTATATATATATTTTTAAAAATGACGTTTCACCAATTTCAAGATTTATATGTTATTTAATACTATATTAACATTAAACCATTAAAATTTATTGAATAATCTGATTTTTTGAATAAAATATTATTAAAAAAAATTCTCAAAATTTCAAAGTAAATGCGTTTTCCATTTTTATATTTTCGGAAATCGTTTTTCAGAATGACAAAAAGAAAGTAAATTTCATAATTATTTCGGATCAAAATAAATAAAGTAAATTTTATTTCTTTCTTTTTAAGCCTAACAAAACATCCTAAGATTTGATTTCTCGTATCTAGTTGAGAACTTAGACAAATTGTCCCTTTCGTCCTTTTCAGTTGCTTTTTGAATCTGAAATCCCACTTAATTTCAACTGGTTGACGGTTAATTTTGCCGTAGAAAGAGATGTCGAATTGACATAATTAATATGAAGTACAAGTTGACAATGTTAACTTGTTTTTATCAATTATGTTCAAATACTTTTTCTTCTATATTCAAATATTCGTGCAACATTTCAAATGTAATATGAATAGATAATGAATTTATCTCTTGATACCTTGAATTCTCCCAAAAAGATAAAAGATATTTGGACTTTGCAATAATCTGCATCGAAGCTACAGGATGCACTTCCTTATTAATCTAATGCAAAAATTAAAATAAAATCAGGACCACCAATTTTTCATTTCTTGAGTGTTTATGCCAAAACACTTAAAAATAATTTGTTCAAGTGTGTACTGGTGGTGCAAGGATAGTAATGCAGTTCTGCAAATTGATAGGCAATGCCACCTGAGATAAAGGAAACCCAGATGGCAAGCAATCTTTTGTTATGTGATCGAAAACTTGGCAGCACGAAGTGCCAAGGGGAAGTCCAAACACTAATTTCCAAATATCTGTTACACAACCTTGAAGACCTTTTAGAGCTTCCCAGCACAGAAGAAACTCATCAACTGCCAGTGATGCCTCTGTTACTGCAGAGGCGACATGTGAGACCTTTGGACTTGATTTTGCCATGGCGGATATCACCATGCATGCCAACATAAACAATGCAAAACCCCCCTTTACAGATGATGATTTATATGCCATAGTATCTGTATCTGTAATTATTAACTTCTTAAAAGGTCTATTGAGAGGATTTTGGTGACAAACTTTTGAACTGAGTTGAAAACACTTTTTGTGGTTCTTTTATACTGTGTTAAAAAACATATAAATTTTGGAAAACTATCACCATTTTACAGTTTTCTAAATATAACCAGGAAATGTTGTCAATCATCCATGAAAATTGTTACAAAACAAGTCAATACCAGAATTGCTCTGATACCACTTGTTAGGATTAATACCACTTATTATGACACCAATCAATGGATTGAGATGTTGAAGTTATGTGACAAAATAATAAAGTATGTGACCAGGAACAAAAGAATAAAATGAGACAAGAATATGACAAAGGAATTATGAGATTTTATTGCATCAAGAATAATGGAGAAGAGAGAAAAATATTACAATGATCCTAAAGACTAGTAATCATAAATCTCACACTATATAATTGTATAGAATAACCTAGTATTTATAAAAACATGTAGGGGACGTCCAAGACCTCTTAGTAGAGTTGTTGATGAAGTAGGATGCCAAAAACCGAGTCCAAAACGAAGTAGGAGAGAAAAACGCAAACAGGTACTGTAGCAGCGCTCAAGCACTAGGTTTCAGGTTAATATTCCAAAACATGCGTTTTGTCATCCAAAAGTCCTCATTTAAGTCAAATTCCTAATTATCATTGAAATTTGAACTTCATAACTTGACATAGAACTCTAAAAGCATTCCAAACTTGAATTTTTCATGACGTGCACTTCAATTAAAATTCTTCAATTACTTCAAATACCTCAACAAAATAATTCGGATCGCACCCAAATTCTAACAATCTCCACCTTGACACGAATTCCACCAAGGAATGAACTAATTTCTTCAACAATAATCAAAAATTTAATTTCTCCAACAAAATACAAAATATTCCACCTCTTCCAATGAATCCAAGCACTACTCTACAGAATTATCTTAGATTCCAAAAAATCATAATGACTTTGAATTAACCAAAATGGGTTGTACACACCCCAAAGTAGAGTCAATACCAAATCCTTTTATAGAAAGCCCCTTGGTAGATTGTACACCTTCTACTCCATCTAAAGCATTCTCAACAAAATCAACATCCACATACCCTATTCCACTTGGTCTATCCTTAGCAGTTAAATACAATGGCGCCGTAGGTGATGATGGCAAATTGGTATTACCCATATCTTCGAAATTCCACTTATTTGTATTCTTCAAATTTGACAATTTATGAGCTCCTAAAGGTATTGTACCAAACTTAATGTCCATCACGGTACTGAACCTGTGCTGATTGATCCTTCCAAATTCTGCGCATCTCTGCAATATGTATAATTGAGATATTTTTCGTCCCTCCAATACAATTCGGGCACCCTTACAAACCTTCAAGGCTCTACCTCCACCAAAGAACTTATAACCCTTTGAATCAAGAGTAGACAACAAGATGAGATTCTTCTTTAAATCTGGAACATGTCGAACTTGGCCAAATGTTCTAATTGTCCCATCCAAAGCTTCAATCTGACTGCACCAATTCCAGCAACCCGACAAGATGTGTTGTTTTCCATAACTACGACACCTTTGGAAACAGTTTCGTATGTAGCAAACAAGTCCTTATTAGGATACATATGAAACACACATGCTGAATCAAGAATCCAATCCTCTTTCGGTATAGACTCAATGTCAAAAATAGCTAAGAGTTCTCCATCACTTACAATGTTCTCTGCGATGTCTCGCCTGAAGTATCTGAATGTCTACTTACATCCATCCTTTCTTTATTCTGCACTTTGTAGCAATCTTTCTTCAATTGCCCATTCTTCTTGCAGTAGTTACAAATTTGATTATTAACTTAGTCTTTGATCTGCCCCTTTCAGAACCACCATGAGCAATCATGCCTTCTCCATCTCTGGCCTCAAAAACCAAATGCTTTATATTCTTTTTTGAATACAAAGTATCATATACTTCCTCTATGGTGAGAGTATCACGACTATACAAGATCGTGTCTCTAAAAGAAGAAAACGAAGTGGGCAATGAACATAATAGGATCAAGGCCAAATCTTCTTCATCATACTCTACTTCCAAAGTTTCCAAGTCAGCGACGATCTCTTTAAATACAGTTAGGTGATCTTCAAATGATCCTCCTTCTGTCATGCGATGAGAGTATAAACGCTGCTCGAGGTTCAACTTACTTGTCAGACTTTAAGTCATGCACAATTGTTATAACCTCAACCATAAAACAGCTGCTGAATTCTCCTTCAAAATTCTTTCGCGGTCAAAGCTGTGGGCATCTTCTCAATTCCCAGCAACACATCATCCAAATCCAGTTATGCAAGTACTGCACGCATCTTAACCTGCCATAATGAAAATCTAGTGCTCTGATTCAAAAGCGAAATGTCATACTTCATGGAAGCCATCACGAACAAAAACTTCGAACAAATCAAACCTTGCGCTCTGCAAAAACGAACCTTGGCTCTGATACCACTTTTTACAAAATAAGTCAATACCAGAATTGCTATAATACCACTTGTTAGGATTGATACCACTTATTGTGACACTAATCAATGGATTGAGATGTTGAAGTTATGTGGCAAAATAATAAAGTATGTGATCAAGAACAAAAGAATAAAAGGAGACAAGAAATTAGGAGATTTTATTGCATCAAGAATAATGGAGAAGAGAGAAAAATATTACAATAATGTTAAAGACTGGTAATCATAAATCTCACACTGTATAATTGCATAGAAGAGCCTAGTATTTATAGGAAACATGTAGGGGATGCCCAAGACCTCTTAGTAGAGTTGTTGATGAAGTAGGATGCCAAAAACTGAGTCCAAAACGAAGTAGGAGAGAAAAATGTGAACATGTACTGTAGCAGCGCTCAAGCGCTAGGTTTCGGGTTAATATTCCAAAACATGTGTTTTGTCATCCAAAAGTCCTCATTTAAGTCAAATTCCTAATTATCATTGAAATTTGAACTTCTTAACTTGACATAGGACTCCAAAAGCATTCCAAACTTGAATTCTTCATGACGTGCACTTCAATTAGAATTCTTCAATTACTTCAAATACCTCAACAAAATAATTCGGGTCACACCCAAATTCTAACAAAAATGTTGAATTTTTTCATGAAAAATCACCAAAAATCAAAATTGGAAAAAAGTCTAACGGGTAGTTTTGAATGCCTGGACGATCCCCTTGTTATAAACTGGGAGATAGCCCAGTACAAATCCAAACCCCTCTGTATCATCATTAAACCATCAGGCGATGGCCCGGTTACAGACTCGATGATAGCCTAAGCTTATTTTTCGTTTGCCAATTTTCTTCTATTTTGATCTCAACATTGATTTTTTTCTTTTCCTCAATACATGCCCAATTCTTCCTTCCATTATAATTTTTGAACAAAATTACAACACACAACCATTATCGTACCAATTTTGATAAAAAATGGAGTTTGTGGCATGCTCGAAACAAAGCTAAACACCAAGATAAGCACATTAATCATCGCCATACTATTTGGAGAATTGATAAATATATAATTAAATTGTAGAAATCTGTACTTAAACTGGCCTATTTGGAGATTGTTGAACTCCTGTTTGACAATCATTATTGGGGAAAAAATAATATTTGGAATAGTGATTTTTATGAGAATGTGTGGTTGAAAAGTAGAAAAAGTTTAGAGTTTATGTCCAATATTGCAAACCAGTAGGGAATAACCTTGACTGGAAAAATAAATAAATAAATTCTTTCTTCTGTGTTCTGGCATATAGGAACAAGCCTAATGAGGACTGGTACAAGCTTAAGACACATGGAGCCAGTAGTGGGAACCATGGAAATGGTGCAACTGGTGGACTTGTTTGAGACTGAAAGTTACTAATTCAACCCTAAAACCACCTAATAGGTGAATAATACGGAATTAAACTTATCAATTTAAAGCAACAAATCACATTTTAATTGTTTTAGATGTTTAGTCAATCAAGCCAAGTAATCCTATCTTGAATTGTTGCAATAAATAATTAAAGCAGCAAATAATACAAGATTTGATGACGGAGAAAACCTTTAACTGGGTAAAAACTTCAGGACCAAATCAGTAGTTTCTACTATAGATAATAAGAACTTACAGTATGATTCAGCCTAGAAAATCTACTAGACTTCCTGATTTAATTCCTACAATCTCCAAATTCTGAAATTGTGTGGAATACCAAGAATGCTTGATTCTTATATTCTTGTACTTCTGGTCCAACCTCTCTCAGTCTTCAACAACCTTTGAAAACTATTGAGAAAGTACTTGATAATATCTAGAACGTGGGTGTTTTGGACTATAAGAATTTGATGTTTTTTTCAAACTTGTGGCTAATTGATCTCAAGAATCTAAATATTTGGATGTGTTCTTGAATCTTGGAATAATGATCATCGTATATTTATAATAGGAGGAGTTTAGGTAGTGTAGGATATATAGAACTCTTGCAAAAATGAAAACTAGGGTTTCTCCGTAAACACCGTCGCTCGAGCATTGACTAGCACAGGCGAGCGAGGTGCGTCACTCGTGCAAGAGCCGGACGAGATAGGCAGGCAACAACGATTTTTCTTTGGATGTTCGAGCATTAGTAATAGGAATGTAAAATATACATTTTACGTCCTTGTTTTATGCGCTCGTACGTTTATTTTATACCTAAATATACTTAGTATTCTCATATTTTGGTTTAGGTGGAAATTCTATGATATTGCGTAATTTGAAATAAACAGTTGAAAAGAGATCAAAATGGAAGAAAGTGAAAGTTCAGGGACCAAAGTGCAATTATTCCAAAGTTGTATCGAACCTCAAGATGAAAATTTGAGAGCGTTAGAGGTCAACTAGATGAAGGAAGGAGTCAAAGAGATGAAACCTCAAGCTGAAACGTTTTGCATCGATTTTCAGCATCGTCTTGAGACCGGTTTTTGACATGGTAGATGATCGAACTCGGAGATGATATCTAACGTAAAGTTGTAGCCCTTTGAGTCACATTTCCAACGCCTCTTGAATCGTCTCAATTGGACATCGGAAGAGGAAGTTATGATGAAAATACTGAAACAGATACAAAGTAGACAGAAACTCAGTGCTCAGGCGTTACAAACTCAATGCTTAGGCGCTGCACTAGCCGAGAAAACAAAATTTTTAATAGATTTCCAGGACCCAAGCGTTGTCCTGTAGTGCTCAAGCGCCACGCGCCGCTAGTGTAAATCAGCTAGGCGATAAGCTAGTGTAAATCTGAAGACTCTTTCTTCTTGTTCCATACTCGAACCTAAAGACCCCAATTCATCTATATAACCCTCCAAAAGACTCATTGACTTTTACAACTCTTTTGTAACAATTATATTCTTTCACAATAATTTTTTTGTTTGAAGAATTGTGAATACAACTAAAAACCTAACAGTCTCCCCCTTTGACATTTTGTCCCAAAACTAATCTACCCAATCTCAAACTGAATGTTTATCTCTTGCATTTCTTGAAACTTGTTTCCCGAAATCAATTACCCAAATACCAAGTGTAAAAGCACATAATACATGAAATATAATAATTAAAACATCCTATCATATACTAGCTAGATTGAGAAGCAATATTACGTTAATCAAAACACCAATGAAACATTAATATTACAAAATATCAAAACTCAAAAACCCTAAGCATTAAAAAAATTATCTCGCCCTTGCTACAAACTCTCCAAAATTAAAATTAAAATGCAAAATAAATTGAAATGATCCATCATTTCTCCCCTTTTTGTCACAAATGATGAAGGTAACTATAACAACAATATATAATAATTTAAAGATGTAGTTGATAGCATGCACAAGTATAATCAATCATCGGTAAACTTTTCCACATACTCAGTTCAAGTCTCGTGTGTGTTAAGTGCCGCTAATTCCTTGTGATCAAGATTCTAAAACTTAAATTTGTGAGCAAGGATATTATATTTTGTTTTGTAAGTAAGACTTTATGTTTAATGAAGAATTGGAGAAAAAAAGGCAAAAGTGGCAAAAAAATGGCAAAATAATTGATAGCCAGAGGGGAGATCGACGCACAGAAGAAAACAAAACAGCAACGCTGCACCGGAAAACATAGGAAAAGCACGCACGAAAGAAAGCCAGAGAGAGGAGAGAAGAAAGGGAAAAAAAGGAAGAGAGAGAGAGAGAGGGGAGGGGGTCAAAATTGGTGGCTGGGAGAAGAAAGGAAAAAATGCTCAGAAACATGAAAAGAAAAGAAGAAAAGGAAAAGGAAAAGGAAAAAGAAACTGCAAATATCAAAAATTTTCACGTTTCATCAATTTTTGATGATATCTTTTCACTTTTACTTGTTTTCATTTTTCAGTATGAGTAACTAATTTTTATATTAGGAAAAATAATATAGTCGACTTGTGATCCTTTATTATAAATAGATAGTCCTTATTAGAGTTTTTATACATTATCATCAAAAAGAGATTAGAGAAAATAGAGTGTAAGATTTTTCTCATGTGAATTTTTTCGTCATAGTAAATTACTGTAGCGACAAATGAAGACGTAATCTCATATTAAGATTAACCTCTAAAAATCTTATGTGTTATTTTGTTTCTTTATTCCCTTATTGTGATTTTATTACTCTTTTGGTGTAGAGTCTGTGTTTATAATTCTCAACATTAGGTGTAACACACAACATTTATTATATAATTTACTTATTTAAAGAAACACTCGAGAAAAGATTATTTAGTGGGTCTTAAATACTAATGTTTTGCTTCCGAATCATGTTTGACAATACTTAAAAATTACTGTTCTAGAAAATAGTCTTATAAATAGAAAGTAAGAGCGTGTTTGGTAGAAATTAAAATTGAAAAACTAGCTGTTATCGATGCATGGAAGAAAATAGAGAGTACAACGGTGTTGCACAAGAAAATAGGAAAAGCACGACAGGAAAGAAAGCCAGAGAAAGAAAGGGAAAAAGGGGAGGGGAGGGGAGGGAGAGAGAGAAAGAGGTCAAAATTGGTGGCTGGGAGCAGAAAAGAGAAAATGCACAGAAACGGGAAAAGAAAAGAAGAAAGGGAAAAGGAAAAGAAACTGCAAATACCAAAAAATTTCACTCCGAATCAACTATTGAATAATTATAATTTGGTCATCAAACTTTGGATTTTGCCATTTTCACCATTTTTCGCTTTTTCATTTGATTCCTTCTTCAACCTTTGAGTTTTACCATATAACATAAAATACAAAAATTTAAGATATATTTTGTCAAAAAAATTACAAAATATCGATTTTTTAGGATCCTGAATAAGTTTATAAAATACACTTATCAAAGGACATGCTAAACATAAATTTGTGAGAAATAACATGCTAAGCGTTACTATTAAATACGTTAATTCCCCTACTAATGAAAGTTAAACCAATAATGCATATTAGGACCTATAAAGAAAGCTCATTTTTCTTTTTTATTATTCTTTTCTACCCTTTACTTTGAGCATATATATATTTTCACACAATTTAATTTTTTCTCTTTGAACTCGTTATTTTTCTTTTCAATTTTTCAATGATTTTTTGATGAATCTCTACTTGTACATTCTCTTCTTTGCCCAAAAATTAGGTTTGGATCTTCACTTGATTAAATTCTTGCAAATTCCCTTTAATCTTCTCACAAAAATTATGAATTTTCCTCATTTGATGATAATAATTGTTGAATATTGGAGTATAATATGTATATGAGAGTTTTCCAATATGTAGTCTGCTGTTATGTATTTGTAGGAGTTGAAAATTGGTTGAAAATCACGTCTAAATTCTCTTCCAAAAGAGTTCCAATCAAATCAAGAAAGTTCCATTCGCACGCGAATTTTTTGTCCCTGCACAGTAGTCAGTATTTTGGTTATAACGTTCTCTCCCGACACCTAATTGATACGATTCAAAGTGCGTTGGAAAGCCAGAGGGCTACAACTTGGATATAAATAGAATTTCCCCAATTCTGACATTTACTGTGCCAAAAATCGGTTTTAATTTTTGACTAAAAATATAGAATATAACTTGGGTGATTGGAAATTGATTGTGATCAAATTCCATTCCTTTCGGAGTTCTTATTCCATCCAATTTTTTTCTTAAAAATCTTTCAAATATCATCTTTTGGTCCAAATCAACTATTGAATATTTGCAATTTGGTCATCTGACTTTGAATTTTACACTTTTCACCGCTTTTCGCTTCTTTCTTTCGATGCCTTGTTCAACCATTGAGTTTTACATATATAATATAAAACACAGTAATTTAGGATATATTTTGTCGAAAGAACTACCAAATATCGATATTTTAGCACCCTGAATAAGTGTATAATAATACACTTATTCACAGGTTTTACAATATCTTTAATTTCATAATGTTCTATTGGAATGAAACTTAACCTCATGGACCATTAATCCAACCTAAACCGAGTTAAGGTATTTCATATCATCCTTTCTAATGTAACTGAAATTGGTCCAGATTGAAATGGTTTTAAATTTTTTTAAAATTGTTCAAATTCAACGAAAGAGGTCCCAACCATTCGATCCATAAAAAAATTGTCCAACAAATGAATATCTGGGTCTACCGATCAACCCAACCCATGTTCGGTTATTTTGGGTTGGGTTTCAACCGTGAATGGATTGGTTTCGGTTTAAATTATTGTTAAACCGTACATGTTGGGTTGGACTCAAAGCCAATCCAACCCAACTGACGCCCAACCCTAGATATGTGTATAAATTTATATACTTATCAGTAACTATTTGACATTTTAGTAATTAATTTAACATATTGGGAATATAATATACTACGTAATAGAAAATGAAATTATATGTATTATATTAATTTATACTTATGTGCAGTAATTTTATGACAATGTCAATTTTTAACTGTTGCCATGATATAAGTAAAATGGTTCGTGTTTCTCACCTAAATATTTGAAAACGTTTGTATATCCAAGGTTGAAAGTCGTGTTGCTATCAAGGAATCCATTAGTTTATCTTCAATTGTTGTCATCAACTTTATGTGAACATTATACTACCACATGCAAGTTAGATATAAATCATACTATTTAAAGCACTTTGGTTTTTGTTATATTTTAACTAGGAAATATTTTCGTTCAGAAGAAATCCTTCCTAACCATTTGTGATGTGTGTCAGTTAAATCAAATATCGTCACGAATTCAAATTTTGTCAAACCAAAAAACTAGCATATTTGTAGGCATAAAGGATATGTTAGAGAAATCGTTTTTTTACTTTCATATCTGGAGCCTCGAATGTGATCTTGTAGCAGAAACGTCAAGAGTGATATTTAAAAGAAAATAAATATCATCGATTGACCGCAGATTAACTTGTGGCAAAATAAATCAAAAAGAATCTGATGAGCTAGTGAAAATCTTGCTAGTCTGGTTCTACTTTATTCCCCAAAGTGATACTGCAATATCTAGCGATCAAGAATGTGGACGAGGTTGAAATAAATCTTTGACATCATGATTGTTCTACGCATGATATAATATAATGAGAAAGAAGAAAGGCTTCCTACAAAAAGAATTTTAAGCAACAAGAAAATTTAAATTTCAAACGTGTACAAAACAGTACTTGTGCGTGAGAATATCCAGTTGGACCAGACCAAGTCTCTTTCACAGTTTTTTTTCATTTATTTTTTCATGCAGATGTTGTAGGGCACATTTGCTACTTATACAAACTTAAAATCATACTAATTACATAGTTAGCAATCACTTGTTTAACAAATTACATTGACTCTTTAAATAAAGCACATTCACATTTGCATTCTCCCCCTTAAATGTGTTTTTCTTCAACTCCAAGTGCTTCTCTTAATTGTGGGAATCTCGATGTTGGAAGAGTCTGTGTGAATATATCAACAATTTATTGTTCGGACTTGCAATAGTTGAGTTCAACTTCACCATCTTCAATTGCATCTCTAATGAAGTGGTACTTCATTGCGATGTATATTGTTTGGCAATGAAAAATTGGATTCTTTGACATAGCAATTGCTGATTTGTTGTCATAAAATAGTGGTGTGGCGGCTTCTCCTTGCTTCTCCCCCAATATCTCTGAATTTTTCCTTTGCTAAATGAGTTGTGATGTTGCAATTGAGGCTGACATATATTTAGCTTCAGCTGAGGAATGAGTAATTGTTTGTTACTTCTTTGATAGCAATGCAAATACTCCTAAACCAAGAGAAAATGCATAACCAGAGATGCTCGTTACGTCATCAACACAAACTACCAAATCACTATCACAAAATCCTCTTAGCTTCACTTCCAATTTCTTCTCAAATTTGATTTCAAAATTGATTGTCCCCATTATGTATCTCAAAACTCTTTTTCCAACACCAAATGCTTGTGGTTTGGACTATTCATAAACTTTGAAAGTAAACTTGCAGCATACATGACATCTGGTTTGTAGCAATAAGATAAAGCAAGTTTTCAATCAAACTTCTATAAAGAGTTTCCATCCACTTTCTTTTCTCCATCATCCTTCATCAACTTCTCATTACAAACAAGTAGATTTTCAACACTTTTACATCCAAATATTCTTAATTTTTTAAGCACCTTTTCAGCATACTTCATTTGAGAAATAAACACTCTATTTTCTTCTTGATATATTTCCATACCAAGGAAATGATATAGCAACCCCAAATTACTCATTTCACATCTTTTCATCATATACATCAACTTTAAATGCTTTAATCATTTTTGCATTATTTCTAATAAACACCAAATCATCAACATATAAAGCAACAAGAAGTTTATGGGTGTTAACTCAATGTTTCACGTACAAGGTTAGTTCACTTTTGCTGTTAAGAAATCCATGTTGCTAAAAATAGCCACCAATTTTGACAATACCATGCCCTTGGTGCTTATTTAAGTCCGTGCAAAACCTTTTTTAGCGTGTACACTTTATCATTTCTTAATTTAGAAATGATGATTTCATATCAAGTTGGTACAATGACCAACATTCTTGGGCTGCAGAGCTATGAGTGCTCTTATAGTATCTAAGCGAACAATCGATGCAAAAGTCTCATCTAAACTAATGTTCACCAATTTTTCGTTTTATCCGAATTTTGGGACTTTTTTTCCATCTTGGACTGCAATAAGATGGTTTATATATATTTCCATATTGTATCTCTGATAATAGCACATTTATTACATCTTTCACCCATTAATATTTGTGTTTCTATTATTGTTTGACGTCTAAATACACTAAGTACTTCTATATCTTGGTTTAGGTTG
Source organism: Fraxinus excelsior (assembly GCA_019097785.1). Lineage (NCBI taxonomy): Eukaryota > Viridiplantae > Streptophyta > Magnoliopsida > Lamiales > Oleaceae > Fraxinus > Fraxinus excelsior. The sequence goes on from CM032627.1 coordinate 2,791,148, forward strand.
TAAATGGGTAAAAACGATGAAAAATGAAATAAACAAGTGAAAAATGATCAAAATGAAAGAAAGTGAAAGTTCAGGGACTGAAGAGGAAAAACTTTAAACTTGTTTCCAACCTTGTGATAAGATTCAAGAGCATTAGAGGTCAATTGGATGAAGAAATGAGTCAGGGATGAAACATAGCAAAAACATGATCACAAATCAGTTTTCAAGCCGAAAAGTTTCACACTGATTTTCAGTCTCATATTGAGACCAGTTTTTTACATGGAAAACGATCGAATTTGAAGATGGTCTGAAGTATTGTAGCCCTTTTGGTTAGCTTTTCAATGCAACTTAAATCGCTTCAATCGGACATTGGGAGAGGAAGTTATGATGAAAATACTGAAAAGAATGCAGCAACTTAGCGCCCAGACGCTACCCTTACAGCGCCCAGGCACTATACAAACCCAAAATAACAGATTATCAATGCCTAGGCGCTGCTCTCATGGCGACGAGGGCATAGGCGTCACGCTGTGTAAACTTAGATTTTTTTTTTATGTTCGGGCAGCGACAAGCCTAAAAAAGGACCCCAAAAATTCCAAAACTCCAAAAATTCTTCATCATTCTTCATTATTCATTATTCTTCCATTGATTTTGGCTCAATAAACTCATAAAGAACTAACAATCTTGGTGAAGCATGGGAGGAACTCAATTGGATATGGTGATTTCACATCTATTATTTCATGTAATTGGTCTTTTCTTGCTGATTAATCTTAGAATTTAGACTTTTCTTTTCATGAATTTATCCTGAAATGGGTTTAATAATTATTAGATTTTCCATGGATTTAGTCATGTTTTTTTCATTGTTTAATTAAACTATTTATTGAGTTTCAATTTCAATTACTTATTGTTGTATCAAATCCTTCATAGATCCAGTCATACTTTTTCTATCGTTATATAGAACTAATTGTTGAATTTTAATCTTAATATTACTTTACTGGCGGATTAATTACTGCTAAATGCTTGATGTATATGGTCGATCTTTGATCTTGTTCCAATAAAATTGTGTGAATATATCATAAGTCTAGATTCTAGGATTACATTTGTAAATTAAATTAGTTTTCACGATATCTTCCGATTAGTGTGCCGGGATGAAAGCCTCTAATTGTGTTATAAAAATGGAATAGTTGATGTGAATGATCCAATCCAACTGAGGAAATTTCAACGATTCGCTGCCTCAAATTATTGATTTTAATTTCATCTTTCAAACATTGAATTTTACTACACATTGAAGATGATAACTTATCCCTTTTTGGAACCCTTAAGCAATTTCCATCTCCCTGTGGATACGACACCCCAAAGCTGCACTACAACTACCATATTATTCTTTGGGCGTAATCAATCTCCATATTAAAACATTCTCATTATATTCTCTACGAATTCAACAATATATTGAGAGATTGAGGGATTAGATTTCAATTAAGATTATTGGAATCTTAATATTGTAAACACAAAACTATTGATTATAGTAATTGTTTTTGCTATGCCCGTAACTTTTCCCAAATTGGGTTTTCACGTAAATTGTTGTGCTCTTATTTTTTTCTTCATTATTTCATTATTGCCATTATCTTGCGATTTATTTCATAACAAGTGGTATCAGAGCGTGAAGTTAATTATTTTAATGACGACAATGAAGTATGATATTCCGTTGTTGGATAGAAACACACGATTTATATTATGGTAAGGGAAGATTCGAGCAGTGTTGGCACATATGAATTTGGAGGAAACTTTGCTTGGCCTTGATAGGATACCAACTACCTGGACGCAGGATGAAAAGTGGCGTAGAGATCGGAAAGCTCAATCTCAAATTCATCTACATCACTCGAATCAAATTCTTCAAGATGTTTTTAAGGAGAAAAGTGCCAGTTAGAGCAACTTTGCATGACAAAGAGTTTGACCAGCAAGCTACACTTGACAAAATGCTTGTATTCTCATCGGATGTCTGAAGGTGCGTCATTGGATGATCACTTAACTATGTTCAAAGAAATCATTGTTGATTTTGAGACATTGGAAGTTAAGTATGACGATGAGGACTTGAAGTTGATGTTGTTGTGTTCCCTGCCACCATCATATGTGACTTTTAGAGATGCTATTCTCTATAGTTCGGATACTCTCACCATGGAAGAGGTCTATGATGTTTTACTATCTAAGGAGAAGATGAAGCATCTTGCTGGAGGATCTAGGAATCATGCTGAAGGCTTGATTGTGCGAGGGATAAAGCAAGATAGAAATCTTGGCAGGAATATGAGGGGCACATCGAGATCTAGAGATGTTACTATTGTAAGAAGAATGGCATATTAGAGCTGATTTTCTTCTTTCACTTCATTTCCTTTGTCAATTCCTTTGTCCTCAAAATGGGACCAGTTCAATCTTAAATTTTTATTTTTTAATTGATTGCTGAAGGAGTAGCATGTAGTTGACAGTAAGGATTTCATCTTGGTGGTAAGTTGAGTGATCTTAGGTGTTTTGATTCAATTCTTGACTACAGTTTTGGTGTATAAAATCTGTTCCAACGGATACTTAGCCCTTGATTTGAAGATATTCAAGTAATTTGTATGAAATCTTTTTGTGTATTAGACACACAAAAAGGGGTTGTTGAGACTTAAGTGTTAGTAATCTTCATAGATATATTTAACGTCTCAATTTCTGAGAATTGTAATCATGTATTTGTTCGTTAAACTCGAGCAATTGTTTTTATTTTAAATGAATTGACGTTTAGTTTTGTATATATTTTGTTTGTTAGGTGCACATCGATGAACAACGATGGAATTGGACAAAAGGAACGAAAAATGGGCTAAAGTGAAATTAATTCAAAGTTTGGGGAATATATTGCAATGTGCTAATTGTTTATTCGGATATCGTATCAATGATTGGAGAGATGTTGGAGTCAATTAGATGGATTTGGATTATGGAGGATCAAGAAAATACGAAAAAGGAACCAAAATTACTAAAGAATGAAATTCATGGACCAAAATGCAACAAATAGAAAAATGTATAATAGCGTGGGAGCAATTTCTGGGCCTAAACGGCCTAGTTTCCTAGTTTGATCCAAATTCTTATGGAGAATAATTGCAACCTACTATTTTACCTACAAGGGGAGGGCTTGAATGAACACAATATATCAAAACCCTAATTTTCACTACAAGATTGAAAGGCAATTACAACAAGAGATTGAAGATTCAAAATTCGGGTTGAAGATTAATGAATTCTTCACTTTCCAATCATTGTTTTCATTCCTGGTGATGTTTTTCAAAATCTTTTTGTGTAATTTATATAACAACATGCTAAGCTAATTGTTTTCAAGTATTGGATGAAGATGGAACTTTTATTATTTATTTTTAATTTAAGATAAGTAGTTAGTTAAATTCTTACTTTTCTTGATTAATTGCACACCCAATTTTATTATTTGATTGTTTGATCACCAATTAAATATATAGTTGCTTGTTGAGTGTTGGGATGCTCACAATAGGTTTAGAACACTGTTTGACTAACATAAGTGCAATAAATATTATGAATAATGTTTATTACGTGTACAATCTTTGAGATAATTGTGAAATTGAATGCATTTCATTGATTCGAATTCGAACTACGAATAGATTCAGGTCGTAACTAGACTATATTTAATTTGTCTTCAAAAGATAATTATCGATTGTCAAGAATGCATGAATGGTACTAACTACGTAATGGAGAATGGAAATAAATAATAATAGGTGGATTCGTAATCCAATACACTTATTCCATATACATATAAAATTCGAATTTCACAAATTTTTGTAGATTAGATTAATTACAAATCACAAATCTCTTTTATTCGCTTCCTTTGAATCTGATTGGAAACTAATACACTTGAATTGAATTTATTCCATGTGGGACAATAACTCCTGCGGTAAGCTCATGGGAAATTTGGATTGCCAGAAATAATGCTAAGTACAATGGTGATACAATGTCTGTTGATCATATTTGTCGTAAAGTGCAGCGCTACTTGGCAGAGCTTAACTCCCTCATTCGGCCATCAAAAACCAACCCCCCGGCCTAAGAGAATCTTTACATTGGCTTGGTATTTCAGAGGCATCGTTGCGTGTTAGGACCCCTTTTCTTGTTCACTGGTTTCCGCCGATGAATGGAACCCTTAAATTGAATATTGATGGCTCTAGCTTGGGTAATCCTGGTAATGCTGGATGCGGTGGAGTGTTGAGAGATTGGCGTGGTAAGTTCATTTTTGGTTTCTCTCATTACATTGGTGTGGCTACTAATTCTATGGCTGAAGCTTTTGCTCTCAAATTAGGTCTTTATTATTGCTATCTTTTGGGTGTTAATAGAGTTTGGGTGGAAACCGACTCCCAGTTAGTAGAGTATTGGTTCAATGGACGTGAAATTCCTCCTTGGTCACTCTATAATATCTGGGGGGAAATAATGGAGTTGGCGGAGTATTTGGATCTAATTCTCAGTCATGTTTATCGTGAGACAAACACAGTAGCTGATTATATAGCAAGGTCGGGTGCAAATGGTTGTTCCCAATTTGTTACTTATATCAAGGATTTGCCTAAAGTTACTATTGGCTGTATTGTCTTAGATGCTAGCGGAATTCCTACTTTTCGCTTTCATTAATTGTATACATAGTTCTCCTCCGCCATAAGTGAGGGTTTCTAATAAATTTAGCTTATAAAAAAAATTAAAAAATGATACATAGTCTTGTAAAAATAGATATACATTGTTGTTTTTTATGTCGAGTTTCATGTACTCTAGTTTTATTTATTTATTTACTTATTTTTTCCAGGTTAAAGAAATGAATCACAACTATGGCATGTATGGGTCTTGTGCTTTAAATGCTTAGAGCATCTTATCTCTATTTTTAAAGAGCATAATTAGCAATTTAGAGATCATTAATAAATTTAGAGTAAAAAATTTAATGTATTCCAACATGTTCTTTATATTTTAATTTCAATTCTCCCAAAGATTATTTATTATTTTTCCCTATATTTTACTTTCAATAGCTTCTCTCCAAATTATTATATTATTTTGAATTGAAAATTGAAATCGGTTTAATTCATTTAATATAAAGAGTGGGTTTGGCTCTCCAAATTTTGAGAGAGCAAAACCCACTCTCTATTTTAAAATATTAATTTGAAGAGTTTTTTTGAAGCATAACTTCAAGAGTTGACTCTTTAAAATAGAGACTGTTTAAAAAGTTTCTTGAAGATAATCTTAAAAGAGATAGTGACACACACACACACACACTATACAAAATAACATAGCTTAAGATTTCTTGTCATCAATTAGTTCCTACATCCTTAAACTATACCACAAAATATAAAACAATCAACAAAATACTTCACAAACTAATTTTTAGCGTGTCAAATCCAATTTAACACTTATGGTAACTTGTGCAATATTTTCTTTCAAAGATCATACAATTTAATAAATGAGGTAACTTGTGAAATATTTTCCGTCAAAGATCACAGAGGTGAGACTCCACTAATTCAATTTTTACGTGTAACTCTATGCAATGATATATTTTAAGCTATACGCGCAATTGTAAAATCCTTCCCTGCAAGGACAAAATTGTTTCTTCAATGTATATGGATGAAATGTGGACTATAAAACCAGTAATCCTATATTTATTACATGGTTTACATGACATTATAATTCTTCTTGTCAAGCTTCAATAACTTTTTAATGTAGAAATTACTAAAAAACTGTAAACATATAATGCACTTAATACGTACAAGAGCAAGTTACTTGAATATGTCATGGTTGCATTAATAAGGGACATAGGCATACTTCCATTTTGAACCAGTTAATATCAGTCCGAAAGGCAAATTTAAACCAACATAAAAATAATCAAAAGAAAATCTTGAAACTTTGGTAGAGACTTGGGCTCATAATTTATTGTAAATATAGACAAGAATCAAAAGAATCAAGAAATGACTACAAAAAAGTTGCTTTATTCTTCCACTAATTCTTATAAATATATTTACATGTCTAATTGCATAAGTAAATGAACACCCATAGTAGAATTCAATTCATGTAGGCAATATTAATTTGTGGAATTTAACAAATGTCTCTATGCGGATTAACCTCAAAGTATGGTCGTCTTGGGGTTGGAAGAGGGGCAGGAAACCCCTCCTGAGGTTGTGGAATCCCGGACCAAAATCGCATGAAAAATAGTTAAGGAAGTTAATTTTTGTAATTTTGATTTTGCCTTAACTTTTCTTATAAATAGATAGTCGTTATTAGAGTTTTTATTTATTATCATAAAAAAGATATTAGAGAAAATAGAGCGTAAGATTTTTCTCATGTCAACATAGTAAATTACTTGTAGTGATAGACGAAGGCGTATTCTCATATTAGGGTTAACCTCTATAAATTCTTTGTGTTATTTTGTTTCTTTATCTCCTTATTGCGATTTTATGTCCTCGGGGAGGTGGTGGAGGAGGCGGTGGAAGATATGGATTCGGCGGCGGTGTAGGCGGCGGAGGAAGCTGCTACAACTGCGGTGAAGGTGGTCACTTTTCCGGTGAATGCCCCAATTCCAACCGTTGAATCACTCGGTTTCTTCCATTATCTATATTCTGCTTTTGAGTCAAGTACTATTGTCTTTAGGCTTATGAACTGGAGATCCATGTAATAATTGCTTTGTTTTTGGGGTCTTCTATTATATGGTCACCTTCTCTATCTCTACCATTTAGGTTAGGCTTTTAATTTTAATTTTAATTTTCTGCACTGTTTGTCCCTTAAATAAAAAATAAAAAAAATAAAAAATTCAAACTTTAAATGGCAAATTTCCTGCAAAAAGTTGTAACAACTGGGTTTCATTTTTCTTTCTCTGTGATTAGATTTAAACAAGCAAAATTCATGTAGTCCTACTGATTGAACATCATTCAACAAATCCTGTCATCCCTTCAAATATATATAGTTCAAATGCTGGTTGGTGGTTCAGGGTCTATAATGCAGTTTGCAAGGGCGATGGGCAAAAACTCCTGAGAAAAGGGAAACCTTCCAGGCAAGCAGGTTTTGGAAATTTGGTTGACAACTTGGCAGCACGAAGTGCCTAGAGGATGTCCAAGCACTGCTTTAAAAATGTCTACTGTGCACGTTTCGAGACTTGTTAGAGATTCCAAGCACGGTAAAAACCCTCCCACCATTAGTTCTTCATCTGATAGCGCACCAACAGCAGAAAGCTGTGGATGTGGTGCAGCCGCAACATGGCTTGACCTCGACACAGCAGATGTTGCTATGACCAGAAACAACACCAAGACTCCCTTTGCTGTTGCCATAATATTTATGAAAATTTAGTTTCTTAAGAGATGTATAGAAAATTGATGTGTGGGGAAATGCTTCTAAACTTGGGCTATTTTTATATGAGATTATAATAATTAATCGTTTTTGCTCTCTACTTTAATATTATGAAGTACGTTTCTGTAGGCTATACTTAAACTCTCTAATGTTTTCTTGAACTTTCATTTATTAGTAGCATTTAACTAAAGATATTAAATAGCCATTAATTGTTCTTAATTTTTAAAATTATCGTTTCAAAAATATATTTATTCCTGTTGCAAGTCATGAGTTATATTCATTTTCAATTTCTCAGTGACAAAATAAATAAACAAATAAATAAAAATTGACTAGTAGTATTTAGTTGATTCCGCTTGACTAAAAAAAAAGTTTACCAATTGCTTCTTATTTGATAAGTAGTTGCTGTAAGCTAATTAATCCCACACAATTAATACTACGAGGCTGTTGCTTGTGGTATTTAATTTGTTTACAATTTGAGCTAGGGCAAGACCAAAGATGGAAATAGTCACAGGAGTCCAGCCAGCAATGGTCCACCGCAACTCAATAAATTTGTAATAACTCTACATGCATGAAATGACGCTAAAATTAAGTTCCTGAATAAACTACCCATCGGATACATGGGTTTGACATAGGCCCGTAACAGTAGTCCCGCAAGTCCATGTATGGATATTCATATAATACAAGGACTTTTGATTTCTAGAGCTAGAGTACATGGGGAAAGTGTGGGAGGCAGGTGATTGGGCAATGGTGGGGATCTTGCTAAACCTTGATACAAAGCAAAGTTGTGACGTTGCCAGCTTCTCGTACTGCCACATAAATTTTCTCTGCGTCTGTGGAAATTGATGAAACCAGAAACAAGGCTTCAACTTTTTGAGCCTTTTTGACTTTTTGTACAAGAAAATATAGGAAGAACACCAAATATAGCTAGTAATTTAACTATTTTTACAGAATTTATTTCTTTATTTAATTATTTTCATGTTTATCCTACTTGTAGCAATCAATAAAAGATTCTATTGATTACCTTGTAATTGCATAAGTATATTTTTCTTTTCATGGTCATGCATGTAACATGGTTATTCACACTCGTGGCTATTGTATTTAGCTCTTGGTTGATTTAGATAAAATTTAAATTTTTAATAGATTTTGCTAAAAGTTGATGAATTTGTGTGCTTGGAAGTTGATAAAAGTTGTGGATTCCATGAAATATATGGTTGAAATGAATTTGAGAAAATGGGAACCAAACATATGCTTAATTTTATTCCGTAGTAACAACGTCGAGAGGAATAACTCCAACACTCGATATATATATGTTGAGTAATTTTACCATATTTTATCTTCATCTTATCTTTCTAAGTTGATGGTTTATCTGAGAACTACAATTCTAAAATTTTATTGTTTCTTTGAATTTTGTTGAATTTTTCGTTTGAATCTTTTGAAATATAAATATTGTATAAACATTTGGAGTCCTAGTCAAACTTGTTTATTGGACTAGACCAACCTCTATAGGATTATTCTTTTATCACAACCAGTCAACCAAGGACGGATCCAGGATTTCCGATAGGGGGATTGTTCTGAAAGAGACGAGCTTATTTTTTCCTTTTATCATTTGATACTCTTTAAACTTTAGTTGATAAAGTTTAACTCTTAAATATGTAATTCTAATCTCATCTCTTAAATTGATAGGATGTTTTTTTCTCTTCGTTCAATACTAGTACATAATTGCAATTCAAGATTTGTGACAGGTGGATGTTCAATTTCTAGGGATGAAATTGGAGGATAATGTTCGGTAGGAATTGAAATTGGAGGATGTTACTCGTTTAATAACAAAAGATAACGCATCAACAACCCAATAATTGAAAATAAATATGCGGGGAAGGCAACACTTCAATAAATTCATTCAAATAACAATTTTTATCAATAGCAAATTAGACATCAACAACTACGTACCTGCAAAGTGAGTTTAGCCCGATTGTGATGTAAAATCGAGTGGGGGTATTCAAAAACTAGAGTCTAGAAATAAATTGTCAAGTTAGAGATTTACATAGCAAGAAGAGTAGAATTTGTGTTAAATAAATATTTGATCAAGTGCATTAACTAAAAAATGTTAACCTTAATAATAAATAAATAACCTAATTTCTTGAAAATAATCCAAACCAACCCCCCTCCTTCTCCCCCCCCCCCCCCCCCCCCCCAAAAAAAAAAAAACAAATCTCATAAGATAAAGCAAGTTTCCAATCAAACTTCTATAAAGAGTTTCCTTCCACTTTCTTTTATCCATCAACCTTCATCAACTTCTCATTACAAACAAGTAGATTTTCAACACTTTTACATCCAAATATTCTTAATTTTTAAACCACTTTTTCAGCATACTTCGTTTGAGAAATAAACACTCCATTTTCACCTTGATATATTTCCATACCAAGGAACAATATAGCAACCCCAAATTACTCATTTCATATATTTTCATCATATACATCAACTTTAAATTCTTTAATCACTTTTGTATTTTTTTAGTAAACACCAAATCATCAACATATAAAGTAACAAGAAGTTTATCGGTGTTAACTCAATGTTTCACATACAAGGTTGGCTTATTTTCTCTTTTAAGAAATTCATGCCGCTGAAAATAGCCACCAATTTGACAATACCATGCCCTTGGTGCTTACTTAAGTCCGTGCAAAGTCTTTTTTAGCCTGTACACTTTGTCTTTTCTTCTTTTAGAAATGCTGATTTCACATCAAGTTGGTACAATAAACAACATTTTTGGGCTACAGAGCTATGAGTGCTCTTATAGTATCTAAGCGAACAACCGGTACAAAAGTTTCATCGTAGTATACGCATATCCTTTAACAACTAATATCTCTTGAAAATTGTACATCTTTTTAATGAATCTCCTTCATTAAAACTCCTTTCAAAGTTTCTTCTACCTCGACATCTTAGACTCCTTCCTCTACTACATCTTCAACCTCTATTCATGTATTCACCTCCATATGTTTGTGTTTCAACATCCTTAGAACCAACATTGAGTTTATATTGAAACGTGTTGTGGTGTGATCCAAATTCCATGTAATTTAGTCTTTGGTTGATTGGATTCGATGTGATTTGGGATTTGGTTGATTGGAGGAAGTCTAAGGTACTTGTGTTTGTAGAGTTCTAAGTTATGAAGATCAAATTTCAATAACAATTAGGAGTTTGGCTTGCAAAGGGACTTTCGGATAGCAAAAGGATGCAGTGACCTGATGCCTAAGCGTTGGGACATAGAGCCTGGGTGCTAGGTGTAGTGTCCAAGCACTGCAACGGTAACTCATGTTCACCATTTTTTCGTTTTATTCGAATTTTGGGATTTCTTCTCCATCTTGGACTCCAATAAGATGGTTTATATATATTTCCATGTTGTATCTCCATATTAAAACATTCTCATTATAGTCTCGAAGAATTCAACAATATATTGTGAGATTAGATTTCAACTGAGATTATTGGAATCTTAATATTGTAAATACAAAACTATTGATTATAGTGGATTGTTTTGCTCTGCCCGTTACTTTTCCCAAATTGGGTTTCCACGTAAATTCTTGTGTTGTTATTTTCTTCTTCATTATTGCCATTATCTTGCTATCTGTTTCATAACAAGTGGTATCAGAGCGTGAAGTTGATTATTCCGAATGGTGAAAATGAAGTATGATATTTCCTTGTTGGATAGAAACACAAGATTTACATTATGGCAGGTGAAGATATGAGCAGTGTTGGCATATATGGATTTGGAGAAAGTTTTGCTTGGCCTTGATAGGATGCATGTTACTTGGACACAAGATGAAAAGCGGCGTAGAGATCGGAAAGTCCAATCTCAAATTCATCTACATCACTTGAATCAAATTCTTCATGATAATTTTAAGGAGAAAAGTGTCGTTGCGTTGTCGTCGAAATTGGAGCAACTTTGCATGACAAAGAGCTTGACCAGCAAGCTATACTTGAAATAACGTTTGTATTCTCATCGGATGTCTTGAGGTGCGTAATTGGATAATCACTTAACTATGTTCAATGAAATCATGGCTGATTTAGAGACATTGGAAATTAAGTATGACGAGGAGGACTTGAAGCTGATGTTGTTGTGTTCCCTGCCACCATATGTGACTTTTAGAGATACATTCTCTAGAGTCTGGATACTCTCACCATGGAAGTGGTCTCTGATGCTTTACTATCTAAGGAGAAGATAAAACATCTGGCTGGAGGATCTAGGAATCATCCTGAATGCTTGATTGTGCATGGGAGAAAGCAAGATAGAAATCTTGGCAGGAATACGAGGGACACATCGAGATCTAGACATGCTGAGAAGACATGTCACTATTGTAAGAAGAATGTGCATATTAGAGCTGATTTTTTTTTCTTTCACTTCATTTGCTTTGTCAATTCATATGTCGTCAAAATGGGACTAGTTCAATCTCAAATTTTTAATTTTTAATTGATTTCTGAAGGAGTATCACGTAGTTGAGAGTGAGGATTTCATATCTTGGTGGTAAGTCGAATGATCTTAGGTGTTTTGATTCAATTCTTGACTACAATTGTGGTGTATAAAATCTGTTCCAACGGATATGTAGCCCTTGATTTGAAGATATTCAAGTAATTTGCATGAAATCTTTCTGTGCATTAGACACACAAAAGGGGAGTTGTTGAGACTTAAGTGTTAGTAATCTTCATAGATATATTTAATGTCTCAATTTCTGTAATCACCTATTTGTTCGTTAAACTTGAGCAATTGTTTTAATTTTAAATGAATTGAGGCTTAGTTTTGTATATATTTTGTTTGTTAGGTGCACTTCGATGAACAACGATGGAATAAGACACAATGAACGAAAAATGGGCTAAAGTGAAATTAATTCAAAGTTTGGGGACTAAATTGCAATGTGCTAATAGTTGATTCGAACATAGTATCAAGGATTGGTGAGATGTTGGAGTCAATTAGATGGATTGGATTATGGAGGATCAAGAAAATACGAAAAAGGAACCAAAATTACTAAAGAATGAAATTCAGGGACCAAAATGCAACAAATAGAAAAATGTATAACAGCGCGCGAGCAATTTCTGGGCCTAAAACAGTTTCCTAGTTTGATCCAAATTCTTATGGAGAACAATTGCAACCTACTATTTTACCTACAAGCGGATGGCCAGAACAAACACAATATATCAAAACCCTATTTTCCACCACAAGATTGAAAGACAATTAACACAAGAGATTGAAGATTCAAAATTTGGGTTGAAGATTAACGAAAAAGAAATTATTTTTTCACTTTCCAATCATTGTTTTTCATTCCGGGTGATGTTTTTCAAAATCTTTTTGTGTAATTTATTTAACAAAGTGCTAAGCTAATTATTTTAAAGTATTGGATGAAGATGAAACTTTTATTATTTATTTTTAATTTAAAATGAGTAGTTAGTCAAATTCTTAATTCTCTTCATTTATATTGCAAGCGTAATTTTATTTTTTGATTGTTTGATCACCAATTAAATATATAGTTGCTTGTTGAGAGTTGGGATACTTACAATAGGTCTTGAACACTGTTTGACAAGCATACGTGCAATATAAATTATGAATAATGTTTATTACGTGTACAATCTTTGAGATAATTGTGAAATTGAATGCATTTGTATTCTTACATCTTTAATTGCATAAGTAAATGAACACCCTTAGTAGAATTCAAGTCATGTAGGCATTAAGTTGTGGAATTTAATAAATGTCACTATGCGGATTAACCTCAAAGTATGGTCGTTGTTGGGGTTGGAAGAGGGGCAGGAAACCCCTCCTGGGACCAAAATCTCATGAAAAATAGTTACGGAAGTTCATATTTGTAATTTTGATTTTGCCTCAATTTTTCTTATAAATAGATAGTCGTTATTAGAGTTTTTATTTATTATCATCAAAAAGAGATTAGAGAAAATAGAGCGTAAGATTTTTCTCATGTCAACATAGTAAATTACTTGTATTGATAGACGAAGACGTAATCTCATATTAGGGTTAACCTCTATAAATTCTTTGTGTTATTTTGTTTCTTTATTTCCTTATTGCGATTTTATGTCCTCAAGGAGGTGGTGGAAGATATGGATCCGGCGGCGGTGTAGGCAGCAGCGGAAGCTACCACAACTGCGGTGAAGGTGGTCACTTTTCCGGTGAATGCCCCAATTCCAACCGTTGAATCACTGGGTTTCTTCCATTATCTATATTCTGCTTTTGAGTCAAGTAATATGGTCTTTAGGCATATGAACTGGAGATCCATGTAATAATTGATTTGTTTTTGTTCTGGTTTTTTAGGTCTTCTATTATATAGTTACTGTAAGCTAATTAATGCCACACAATTAATACTACGAGGCTGTTGCTTGTGGTATTTAATTTGTTTACATTTTGAACTAGGGCAAGACCACAGATGGAAATAGTCACAGGAGTCCAGCCAGCAATGGTCCACCGCAAACTCAATAAATTTGTAATAACTCTACATGCATAAAATGACACTAAAAATAAGTTAGAGAATAAACTAGCCATCGGATGCAAGTTTCAAAGACGCACCATGCCTTTTGCAAATATATATATATATATATATATATCTGTGTGTGTGTGTGTGTGTGTGTGTGTGAAATATTAATTTTACATGCTTTCATTAATGTATGGATATTCAATTACTAACTCTCGGTTAATTAATATTCATCTTCATTTATGAATTTTAGTGTTCTTAATTCTAATTATAAGTTAATTAGAATTTCAAATTCAAGAATGCATTTCATTATTCACGTTTATGTATGCTAATTAACATCTAGCTAGTTTTACTTAATTGAACGTTAAATAAATAATTTAATATTCATTGTCACACATTTACTGATATTAATTCTAAATTAAGTAATATTCACGCATATTCGAATATTACTTTGATATCACTTATAAAGCTATACATGATATCACTTCACAGCAAAGACAAAATTGTAGATATTTATGATTCCATGAAACATCCATGTAATAATAATCATGTTCATTTTATTGATGTGATTGATCAATTAGCACACGATATTTTCGAATTTGTTGCTAAAAAAGAATGGAAAGCTGTAAATATTGAGCATCTTGGGAATGAAAAAGAGAAGCTGACCTTAAACACTGAGTTACAAAGAACTGTGGCAGCATTAAATGATCTTTCAGAGTCAGGTAACAATTCTTATTTTGTATTACCAGTTTCTAATGAGAAGCCTCTACTTTCTGTTTTGCAGATTTTCATTTCGGATTTGAAGCATCACCCTAGTCACCACAAGTATGTATTCCATGGAGGTGGAAGAGAATTGCCAGTTATCATTCCCATTGAACTTGGTACACCGCAAGGAAGATCGAAGCCAACCATGATAGACCCGGGCTGAATAAAGAAACATCGAGTCGAGCCAAAGACAATAAATAAAGGCGCTGCTTGGGAGGCAACCCAATGGGAGTTCATTCATTTATCTTTTTATTTTTGTTTTTATCTTTTGCATTCCATTTTTTTAGTTATATTTGTCTTTTTCTTTGCATTGGACCTTACATTGGGGACAATGTAAGTTTTAAGTTTAGGGGAGGGATTTAAATTTAGGTTGCATTTAGATTGAGTGAGTTAAATTTTTCATGATTTTTCAAGAAGAGGAGTTGAGGTTAAAAGATTTTTGGTTGTGTATGCTATTTGCTAGAATTAATTAAGCTTTTGAAAAACTCATAACATGATTAAATGAATAATCCTCCAACCTAGAGTTGATTAGTGGAGTTATTTTCTTTGATGATGATAGTAACTAAATTCTGTAAACAAAAGTCGGTGAGATTTTTGAGCCTTCAGACTGATACATCTATAACAGTCTCATTATTATTTTTTGTGTGTGATATTCTTCCATGATTTTGTTTCTCTAGAACTTGCCTTGATTCTCTTCAAGATCACATGACACATGTATGCACGAACATGATTAAGAACATGTTTGTTGTATAAATGAGTTTCATTAACCAAATAGCCGACCCTGTAATTGAATTTTTCATTGTTGAGCCCATTTGAGCCTTACTGCCTTTTCTTTGTATAAACTCATATTACAAGCTTTAAACTGAAAAATCAATGTCTTTACCCAAACCTTAGAGCTACTAGAGTATTGTTGAATGTCATGAGAAGTGTGGGTATGCAAGAAAATAAGTGTGAGGGTATCAAAATTTATGGTGGTGCTATTATTGGTGAATTAGAACAAATTTTCTATGTCAATTCAGGGAGTTTCATTATTGGTGTATAATCTAGAGTTTACATTGTACAAGAAAAACACAAGAAGAAAAAAAAAATGAATGATTAAAGAAAAAGAAAAGAAAAGAAAGAAAAATAAAATAATTGATGAATGTAAGTGATTTTAATGTGAAAAAGATCTATATTTATAACTCTTCCTACATCTCAAGAAAGAGTTCGATTTGTGTGGGATAAATGCAAAAATGATGAAGCTATCATGTGGAGTGGTTGGTTTACATGTCTTATGTATATGTTTGAGCTAAGTCTATCATCTTTACTCCACTAGTTTCGATGGCTCTTGAATCACATACCCCAATATTTCTTACCTTGACCATAAGCCACGTTACAACCATTAAAAAGTCCTTATGATTCTTGTAAAGCATGTGATCTAAGAGGTGGCGAATGAGAAGATATGCAAGCATATGGTAGAACATCTCCATTGGAATGAATTTGAGTGAAACACTTACCCTTTTAAACACATGAGAGTTGAGTGCTTATGTATGTGATGGTCTACATGTTTGGTTTACTCTATCTTTATATGAAAATGCTTGCTAATTGATTATGAGTTGTATGGAATGTTTATTCGTAATATTTTATGTGTTTTGAAAAAGCTTGATAGTTCTATATTCTTGGCATTATGACCTTGTGTTTTTGAGGAATCAAATTTGAGTCTTGCTCGAGGACGAGCAAAAACTAAGTATGATGGAATTTGATAGGAATGTAAAATACACATTTTACATCCTTATTTTATACCCACGTATGTTTATTTTGTATCTAAATCTACTTAGTATTCTCATATTTTAGCTTAGGTGGCAATTTTATGATATTCCGTAATTTGGAAGAAATGGGTGAAAAAAGATCAAATAGAAGAAAGTGAAAGTTCAGGGACCAAAGTGCAAATATTCAAAAGTTGTATCGAACCTCAAGATGAAGATCTGAGAGCATTAGAGGTCAATTTGATGAAAGAAAAAGTCAAAGAGATGAAACATAGCCAAAACATTATCATATATCAACTTTCAAGCTGAAACGTTTTGCATCGATTTTCAGCCTTGTCTTGAGACCCATTTTTGATATGGTAGATGATCGAATTCGAAGATTGTATCTAAATCAAAGTTTTAGCCCTTTAAGTCATCTTTCTAACGCATCTTGAATTGTCTCAATTGGACATTAGAAGAAGAAGTTATCATGAACATACTGAAGCAGACGCAAAGTGGACAGAAACTCAGTGCTCAGGCGCTACGAATTCAGTGCTAAGACGCTGCACTAGCCGAGAAAAAACAATTTTTAATAGATTTCTAGGACCCAAGCGTTGTCCTGTAACGCTCAAGCGCCGCCACAGATTTTAGGCTTTTATTGTTTGGGCCGCACAAACTCCAAAAAAAGACTCCAAATTGGCCAAGAACGTGTAGGAAAGTATAAATAGACCTAAGGAGGCAAAAACACAAAAAAGTGAACATCTCCAACTCCATTCTTCTCTATTTTTCTCTTAGATTCATGAATTGTAACTAAACTTTTACACTTGGTCGAAGGAGATTGAAGTCTTGGAACCACATATTGTGAAATCTAAATGATTTTTCTTAATTCAATTCATGTTTTTTAGTATTGAATATTTTTCTACACTTATTTCCATAATTGCAATGTGTAATTGCTAGGAGACCTCCTAGTTTATTATTCATTGCAATCTACCGCTAAGTTAAATATCAAATCCGTAATTATTTGATTCCTTTAACTTGTGAAGCACTAGAATTTGATAATTTTCTGCGATAGAGGTTATTGAATCTTAAAAAGAATATTTAAATAGATCGAATGCAACCGCTGGTGTTTGTGTTATCTAGTTCATCGATTTCTTTATTGTGTAAAGCTGTTATTAAATTGAATCTTGTACGCTGGCCTGAGTTATTTAATAATTAGGGTTATTTAGAACATTGGTTTTTAATTAACTAAAATTAAGGAAAAGTAGGAAAATTATTCCAACGGTGAATATTCAAGATATGAATTGAATTATCATTGCATATTTGATCAATTGTGGATTTTCAAAGGTGAATATTGACTTGGACCAAGGTTATTTTTTTATTGTTTTCGTTAATTTAATTTTCATTGTTATTACTTGCGTTATTTACAATTGTTTGCATACAAAAATCACTCAATCATTGTACGGAGCATAAAATATTGAATTACACACTTTTCGTGGGATCGACCCTTACTTCCATTGCTACATTAGTTTTAGAAGTTTAAGGACTATTTTTGGGTGCTTACGATAGCACACCAATCAGCTAGGCGATAAGCTAGTGTAAATCTGAGGACTCTTTCTTCTTGTTCCATACTCGAACCCAAAGACCCCAATTCATCTATATAACCCTTCAAAAGACTCATTGACTTTTTCAACTCTTTTGTAACAATTATATTCTTTTACAATAATTTTTTTGTTTGAAGAATTGTCAATACAACTAAAAACCTAACAGTCTCCCCCTTTGACATTTTGTCCCAAAACTAATCTACCCAATCTCAAACTGAATGTTTATCTCTTATATTTCTTGAAACTTGTTTCCCGAAATCAATTACCCAAATACCAAGTGTAAAAGCACATAATACATGAAATATAATAATTAAAACAAACTATCATATACTAGCTAGATCGAGAAGCAATATTACGTTAATCAAAACACCAATGAAACATTAATATTACAAAATATCAAAACTCAAAAACCCTAAGCATTAAAAAAATTATCTCGCCGTTACTACAACTCTCCAAAATTAAAATTAAAATGCAAAATAAATTGAAATGATCCATCATTTCTCCCCTTTTTGTCACAAATGATGAAGGTAACTATAACAACAATATATAATAACTTAAAGATGTAGTTGATAGCATGCACAAGTATAATCAATCATCAGTAAACTTTTCCACATACTCAGTTCAAGTCTCGTGTGTGTTAAGTGCCGCTAATTCCTTGTGATCAAGATTTTAAAACTTAAATTTGTGAGCAAGGATATTATATTATGTTTTGTAAGTAAGACTTTATGTTTAATGAAGAATTGGAGAAAAGAAAAAGCAAAAGTGGCAAAAAATGGCAAAATCCAAAGATGAAGTCCTTGGAGAAAAATAATATATTAAATTGATTGGAGTTGAATGGGCCTCAATATAGGCGGTCCAAATTATATATATATATAGATAATTGATAGCCAGAGGGGAGATCGACACACAGAAGAAACCAAAACAGCAACGCTACACCGGAAAACATAGGAAAAGTACGACACGAAAGAAAGCCAGAGAGAGGAGAGAAAGAAAGGGAAAAAAGGGAAGAGAGAGAGAGGGGGGGGTCAAAATTGGTGGCTGGGAGAAGAAAAGAGAAAACGCTCATAAACATGAAAAGAAAAGGAAAAGGAAAAGGAAAAGAAACTGCAAATATCAAAAAATTTCACGTTTCATCAATTTTTGATGATATCTTTTCACTTTTACTTGTTTTCATTTTTCAGTATGAGTAACTAATTTTTATATTAGGAAAAATAATATAGTCGACTTGTGATCCTTTATTATAAATAGATAGTCCTTATTAGAGTTTTTATACATTATCATCAAAAAGAGATTAGAGAAAATAGAGTATAAGATTTTTCTCATGTGAATTTTTTCGTCATAGTAAATTACTGTAGCGACAAATGAAGACGTAATCTCATATTAAGGTTAACCTCTAAAAATCTTATGTGTTATTTTGTTTCTTTATTCCCTTATTGTGATTTTATTACTCTTTTGGTGTAGAATCTGCGTTTATAATTCTCAACATTAGGTGTAACACACAACATTTATTATATAATTTACTTATTTAAAGAAACACTCGAGAAAAGATTATTTAGTGGGTCTTAAATACTAATGTTTTGCTTCCGAATCATGTTTAGCAATACTTAAAAATTACTTTTCTAGAAAATAGTCTTATAAATAGAAAGTAAGAGTGTGTTTGGTAGAAATTAAAACTGAAAAACTAGCCGTTATTGTTGACTTTTATTAGACGAGTGGGACCCAATAATGGCTATATTTTCAATTTTAATCTCTACAGAATATGCCATAAATTTCATAATTATTTCAGATCAAAATAAATAAAGTAAATTTGAAGATCGATGCATAGAAGAAAATAGAGAGAACAACGGTGCTGCACAAGAAAATCGGAAAAGCACGGCAGGAAAGAAAGCGAGAGAAAGCAGAGAAAGAAAGGGAAAAAAAGAGGGGAGAGAGAGAGAGAGAGAGGTGGCCGGGAGCAGAAAAGAGAAAACGCACAGAAACGGGAAAAGAAAAGAAGAAAGGGAAAAGGAAAAGAAACTACAAATACCAAAAAATTTCACGTTTCGTCAATTTTTGGTGATATCTTTATACTTTTGCTTGTTTTTATTTTTCAGTATGAGTAACTAATTTTTATATTAGGGAAAACAATATAGTTGACTTGTGATCCTTTATTTTTTTATTCAAGATTTCTATAAATTATTTATTTATGCGTTGATTTTATTATGAGTTTAATGCATTAAATTATCTGATTAATAATTTGATGATTATGCGAGTCTCTTACGAATCAATGTGAATTTGAGATTTAGATCGTATAATAAAATTTGATAAATTAATATAACGTGTATAGATACCTATACTAATTATTGCGGTCGTAATATGAATTCTTAGAACTAGTGTTTCGTTTAACTAAAATTGAATCGCATATAGATATGAAATTCAATTAGTTAAATAGGCTCAATTTGCCAAAATTGCGTCTCAATATTCAGCTAAAAATCTGGAATATAACTTGTGGTCCGAATCAACTATTGAATAACTACAATTTGGTCAACAAACTTTGGATTTTGCCATTTTCACCATTTTTCGCTTTTTCATTTGATTCCTTCTTCAACCTTTGAGTTTTACCATATAACATAAAATACAAAAATTTAAGATATATTTTGTCAAAAGAATTACCAAATATCGATTTTTTAGGATCCTGAATAAGTGTATAAAATACACTTGTCAAAGGACATGCTAAACATAAATTTGTTAGAAATAACATGCAAAGCGTTACTATTAAATAAGTTAATTCCCCTACTAATGAAAGTTAAACCAATAATGCATATTAGGACCTATAAATAAAGCTCATTTTTCATTTATATTATTCTTTTCTACCCTTTACTTTGAGCATATATATATTTTCACACAATTTAATTTTTTCTCTTTGAACTCGTTATTTTTCTTTTCAATTTTTCAATGATTTCTCGATGAATCTCTACTTGTACCTTCTCTTCTTTATCCAAAAATTAGGTTTGAATCTTCACTTGATTAAATTCTTACAAATTCGCTTTAATCTTCTCACAAAAATTCTTCACTTTTTCTCATTTGATGATAATAATTGTTGAATATTGGAGTATAATATGTATATGAGAGTTTTTCAATATGTAGTCTGCTGTTATGTATTTGTAGGAGTTGAAAATTGGTTGAAAATCACGTCTAAATTCTCTTCCAAAAGAGTTCCAATCAAATCAAGAAAGTTCCATTCGCACGCGAATTTTTTGTCTCTGCACTGTAGTCAGTATTTTGGCTATAACGTTCTCCCGACACCCAATTGATACGATTCAAAGTGCGTTGGAAAGCCAGAGGGCTACAAATTGGATATAAATAGAATTTCCCCAATTCTGATATGTACTGTGCCAAAAATTGGTTTCAATGTTTGACTAAAAATCTAGAATATAAGTTGGGTGATTGGAAAATTTTGATCAAATTCCATTCCTTTCCGAGTTCTTATTCCATCCAATTTTTTTCCTAAAAATCTTTCAAATATCATCTTTTGGTCCAAATCAACTATTGAATATTTGCAATTTGGTCATCTGACTTTGAATTTTACACTTTTCACGACTTTTCGCTTCTTTCTTTCGATGCCTTGTTCAACCAATGAGTTTTACATATATAACATAAAATACAATAATTTAGGATATATTTTGTCGAAAGAACTACCAAATATCAACATTTTAGCACCCTGAATAAGTGTATAATAATACACTTATTAACAGGTTTTACAATATCTTTAATTTCATAATGTTCTATTGGAATGAAACTTAACCTCATGGACCATTAATCCAACCTAAACCGAGTTAAGGTATTTCATATCATCCTTTCTAATGTAACTGAAATTGGTCCAGATTGAAATGGTTTTAAATTTTTTTAAAATTGTTCAAATTCAACGAAAGAGGTCCCAACCATTCGATCCATAAAAAAATTGTCCAACAAATGAATATCTGGGTCTACCGATCAACCCAACCCATGGTCGGTTATTTTGGGTTGGGTTTCAACCGTGAATGGATTGGTTTCGGTTTAAATTATTGTTAAACCGTACATGTTGGGTTGGACTCAAAGCCAATCCAACCCAACTGACGCCCAACCTAGATATGTGTATAAATTTATATACTTATCAGTAACTATTTGACATTTTAGTAATTAATTTAACATCTTGGGAATATAATATACTACGTAATAGAAAATGAAATTATATGTATTATATTAATTTATACTTATGTGCAGTAATTTATTGACAATGTCAATTTTTAACTGTTGCCATGATATAAGTAAAATGGTTCGTGTTTCTCACCTAAATATTTGAAAACGTTTGTATATCCAAGGTTAAAAGTCGTGTAGCTATCAAGGAGTTATATATCCATTAGTTTATCTTCAATTGTTGTCATCAACATCAACTTTATGTGACCATTATACTACCACATGCAAGTTAGACATAAATCATACTATTTAAAGCACTCTGGTTTTTGTTATATTTTAACTAGGAAATATTTTCGTTCAGAAGAAATCCTTCCTAACCATTTGTGATGTGTGTCAGTTAAATCAAATATCGTCACGAATTCAAATTTTGTCAAACCAAAAAACTAGCATATTTGTAGGCATAAAGGATATGTTAGAGAAATCGTTTTTTACTTTCATATCTGGAGCCTCGAATGTGATCTTGTAGCAGAAACGTCAAGAGTGATATTTAAAAGAAAATAAATATCATCGATTGACCGCAGATCAACTTGTGGCAAAATAAATCAAAAAGAATCTGATGAGCTAGTGTAAATCTTGCTAGTCTGGTTCTACTTTATTCCCCAAAGTGATACTACAATATCTAGCGATCAAGAATGTGGACGAGGTTGAAATAATTCTTTGACATCATGATTGTTCTACGCATGATATATTATAATGAGAAAGAAGAAAGGCTTCCTACAAAAAGAATTTTAAGCAACAAGAAAATTTAATTTCAAACGTGTACAAAACAGTACTTGTGCGTGAGACTATCCAGTTGGACCAAGTCTCTTTCACAGTTTTTTTTATTTATTTATTTTTTCACGCAGATGTATTAGGGCACATTTGCTACTTATACAAACTTCAAAGCATACTAATTACATAGTTAGCTATCACTTGTTTAACAAATTACATTGACTCTTTAAATAAAGCACATTACACATTTGCATTCTCCCCCTTAAATGTGGGAATCTCGATGTTGGAAAAGTCTTTGTGAATATATCAACAATTTATTGTTTGGACTTGCAATAGTTGAGTTCAACTTCACCATCTTCAATTGCATCTCTAATGAAGTGGTACTTCATTGCGATGTATATTGTTTGGCAATGAAAAATTGGATTCTTTGACATAGCAATTGCTGATTTGTTGTCATAAAATAGTGGTGTGGCTTCTCCTTGCTTCTCCCCCAATATCTCTGAAATTTTCCTTTGCTAAATGAGTTGTGATGTTGCAATTGAGGCTGACATATATTTAGCTTCAGCTGAGGAATGAGTAATTGTTTGTTGCTTCTTTGATAGCCATGCAAATACTCCTAAACCAAGAGAAAATGCATAACCAGAGATGCTCGTTATGTCATCAACACAAACTACCAAATCACTATCACAAAATCCTATTAGCTTAACTTCCAATTTCTTCTCAAATTTGATTTCAAAATTGATTGTCCCCATTATGTATCTCAAAACTCTTTTTCCAACACCAAATGCTTGTGGTTTGGACTATTCATAAACTTTGAAAGTAAACTTGCAGCATACATGACATCTGGTTTGTAGCAATAAGATAAAACAAGTTTTCAATCCAACTTCTATAAAGAGTTTCCATCCACTTTCTTTTCTCCGTCATCCTTCATCAACTTCTCATTACAAACAAGTAGATTTTCAACACTTTTACATCCAAATATTCTTAATTTTTTAAGCACTTTTTCAGCATACTTCATTTGAGAAATAAACACTCTATTTTCTTCTTGATATATTTCCATACCAAGGAAATGATATAGCAACCTCAAATTACTCATTTCACATCTTTTCATCATATACATCAACTTTAAATGCTTTAATCATTTTTGCATTATTTCTAGTAAACACCAAATCATCAACATATAAAGCAACAAGAAGTTTATCGGTGTTAACTCAATGTTTCACGTACAAGGTTAGTTCACTTTTGCTGTTAAGAAATCCATGTTGCTAAAAATAGCCACCAATTTGACAATACCATGCCCTTGTTGCTTATTTAAGTCCGTGCAAAACCTTTTTTAGCCGTACACTTTATCATTTCTTCATTTAGAAATGCTGATTTCATATCAAGTTGGTACAATGACCAACATTCTTGGGCTGCAGAGCTATGAGTGCTCTTATAGTATCTAAGCGAACAATCGATGCAAAAGTCTCGTCGTAATCGATCCCAGGCTATTCGCATATCCTTTCACAACTAATATCTCTTTAAAATTGTACATCTTTTTTTAATGAATCTCCTTCATTAAAACTCCTTTCAAAGTTGATTCTACCTCGACATCTTAGACTCTTCGTCTACTTCTTCTTCAACCTCTATTCATGTATTCACCCCCCATATTTTTGTGTTTCAACATCCTTAGAACCAACATTGAGTTTACATTGAAACGTGTTGTGGTGTGATCAAAATTCCATGTGATTTAGTATTTGGTTGATTGGATTCAATGTGATTTGGGATTTGGTTGATTGGAGGAAGTCTAAGGTACTTGTGTTTGTAGAGTCCTAAGTTGTGAAGATCAAATTTCAATAATAATTAGAATTTTGGCTTGGAAAAGGACTCTTGAATAGCAAAAAGCATGTTTTGGAATTTTAACCCAAGACCTAGCGCCAAAAATTGAAGCAATAAGAAGAATGATGCAGTGACCTGTTGCTTGCGCTGGGACATAGTGCCTGGGTGCTAGGTATAATGTCCAAGCGCTGCAACACTAGCGCCTAGGTGCTGCAACGGTAACTAACGTTCACTAATTTTTCGTTTTATCTGAATTTTGGGACTTTTTTTCCATCTTGGACTCCAATAAGATGGTTTATATATATTTCCATATTGTATCTCTGATAATGGCACATTTATTACATCTTTCACCCATTAATATTTGTGTTTCTATTATTGTTTGACGTCTACATGTACTAAGTACTTCTATATCTTGGTTTAGGTTGCAAATGGGTAAAAACGATGGAAAATGAAAGAAACTAGTGAAAAATGATCAAAATGAAAGAAAGTGAAAGTTCATGGACTAAAGAGAACTTGTTTCCAACCTTGTTATAAGATTCAAGAGCATTAGAGGTCAATTGGATGAAGAAATGAGTCAGGGATGAAACATAGCAAAAACATGATCACAAATCAGCTTTCAAGCTGAAAAGTTTCACACTAATTTTCAGCCTCATATTGAGACCAGTTTTTGACATAGAGAACAACCGAATTTAAAGATGGTCTCTGAATTAAAGTTGTAACCTTTTTGGTTAGCTTTTCAATGCAACTTGAATCGCCTCAATCGGATATTGAGAGATGAAGTTATGATGAAAATACTGAAACGAATGCAGCAACTCAGCTCCCAGACGCTACTCTTGCAGTGCCCAAGCACTGTACAAACCCAAAATAACAGATTCTCAGCGCCTAGGCGCTGCTCCCATGGCGACGAGGGCATAGGCGTCACGCTGTGAAAACGTAGATTTTTTTTTATTATGTTTGGGCCGCGACAAGCCTAAAAAAGGACCCCAAAAACTCCAAAACTCTAAAAATTCATCATCATTCTTCATTCTTCATTATTCTTTCATTGATTTTGGCTCAAGAAACTCATGAAGAACTAACAATCTTGGTGAAGCAAGGAAGGAACTCAATTGGATATGGTGATTTCACATTTATTATTTTATGTAATTGGTCTTTTCTTACTGAATAATCTTAGGATTTAGACTTTTCTTTTCATGAATTTATATTGAAATCGGTTTAATAATTATTAGATTTTTCATGGATTTAGTTATGCTTTTTTCATTGTTTAATCAAATTATTTATTGAGTTTCAATTTCAATTACTTATTGTTGTATCAAATCCTTCATAAATCCAGTCATACTTTTTCTATCGTTATATAGAACTAATTGTTGAATTTTAATCTTAATATTACTTTATTGGCGGATTAATTACTGCTATATGCTTGATGTATATGGTCGATCTTTGATCTTGTTCCAATAAAATTGTGTGAATATATCATGAGTCTAGATTCTAGGATTACATTTGTAAATTAAATTAGTTTTCACGATATATCTTCTGATTAGAATGTCGGGATGAAAGCCTATAATTGTGTTATAAAAATGGAATAGTTGATGTGAATGATCCAATCCAACTGAGGAAATTTCGATGCTTCCCTGCCTCAAATTATTGATTTTAATTTCATCTTTCAAACATTGAATTTTACTACACATCGAAGACGATAACTTATCCGTTTTTGGAACCCTTAAGCAATTTCTATCTCCCTGTGGATACGACACCCCAAAACTGCACTACAACTACCATGTTATTCTTTGGGCGTAATCAATCTCCATATTAAAACATTCTCATTATATTCTCTACGAATTCAACAATATATTGAGAGATTGAGGGATTAGATTTCAATTGAGATTATTAGAATCTTAATATTGTAAATACAAAACTATTGATTATAGTGAATTGTTTTTGCTCTGCCCGTAACTTTTCCCAAATTGGGTTTTCACGTAAATTGTTGTGCTCTTATTTTTTCTTCATTATTTCATTATTGCCATTATCTTGTGATTCATTTCATAACAAGTGGTATCAGAGCGTGAAGTTAATTATTCCGAATGACGACAATGAAGTATGATATTCCGTTGTTGGATAGAAACACACGATTTATATTATGGTAAGTGAAGATTCGAGCAGTGTTGGCACAAATGAATTTGGAGGAAACTTTGTTTGGCCTTGATAGGATACCTACTACCTGGACGCAGGATGAAAAGTGGCATAGAGATCAGAAAGCTCAATCTCAAATTCATCTACATCTCTCGAATCAAATTCTTCAAGATGTTTTTAAGGAGAAAAGTGCCATTGCATTGTGATTGAAGTTGGAGCAACTTTGCATGACAAAGAGTTTGACCAGCAAGCTACACTTGACAAAATGCTTGTATTCTCATCGGATGTCTGAAGGTGCGTCATTGGATGATCACTTAACTATGTTCAAAGAAATCGTGGCTGATTTTGAGACATTGGAAGTTAAGTATGACGAGGAGGACTTGAAGTTGATGTTGTTGTGTTCCCTGCCACCATTATATATGACTTTTAAATATGTTATTCTCTATAGTCCGGATACTCTCACCATGGAAGAGGTCTATAATGTTTTACTATCTAAGGAGAAGATGAAGCATCTTGCTGGAGGATCTAGGAATCATGCTGAAGGCTTGATTGTGCGAGGGATAAAGCAAGATAGAAATCATGGCAGAAATATGAAGGGCACATCGAGATCTAGAGATGTTAGTATTGTAAGAATGGGCATATTAGAGCTAATTTTCTTCTTTCACTTCATTTCCTTTGTCAATTCCTTTGTCCTCAAAATGGGACCAGTTCAATCTCAAATTTTTAATTTTTAATTAATTGCTGAAGGAGTAGCATGTAGTTGACAGTAAGGATTTCATCTTGGTGGTAAGTCGAGTGATCTTAGGTGTTTTGATTCAATTCTCAACTACAGTTTTGGTGTATAAAATCTGTTCCAACGGATACTTAGCCCTTGATTTGAAGTTATTCAAGTAATTTGTATGAAATCTTTTTGTGTATTAGACACACAAAAAGGGGTTGTTGAGACTTAAGTGTTAGTAATCTTCATAGATATATTTAACGTCTCAATTTTCTGAGAATTGTAATCATGTATTTGTTCATTAAACTCGAGCAATTGTCTTTATTTTAAATGAATTGAGGTTTAGTTCTGTATATATTTTGTTTGTTAGGTGCACATCGATGAACAACGATGGAATTGGACAAAAGGAACGAAAAATGGGCTAAAGTGAAATTAATTCAAAGTTTGAGGAATACATTGCAATGTACTAATTGTTTATTCGGATAAAGTATCATTGATTGGAGAGACGTTGGAGTCAATTAGATGGATTTGGATTATGGAGGATCAAGAAAATACAAAAAAGGAACCAAAATTACTAAATAATGAAATTCATGGACCAAAATGCAACAAATAGAAAAATGTATAATAGCGTGGAGAATAATTGCAACCTACTATTTTACCTATAAGGGGAGGGCTAGAATGAACACAATATATCAAAACCCTATTTTTCACTACAAGATTGAAAAGCAATTAAAACAAGAGATTAAAGATTCAAAATTAGGGCTGAAGATTAACGAAATCTTCACTTTCTAATCATTGTTTTTCATTCCTGGTGATGTTTTTCAAAATCTTTTTGTGTAATTTATATGAGAACATGCTAAGATAATTATTTTCAAGTATTGGATGAAGATGGAACTTTTATTATTTATTTTTAATTTAAGATAAGTAGTTAGTTAAATTCTTACTTTTCTTGATTAATTGCACGCCCAATTTTATTATTTGATTGTTTGATCGCCAATTAAATATATAGTTGCTTGTTGAGTGTTGGGATGCTCACAATAGGTCTAGAACACTGTTTGACTAACATAAGTGCAATAAATATTATGAATAATGTTTATTACGTGTACAATCTTTGAGATAATTGTTAAATTGAATGCATTTCATTGATTCGAATTCGAACTATGAATAGATTCAGGTCGTAACTAGACTATATTTAATTTGTCTTGAAAAGATAATTAATTACAATAGAATTAATGTTAGATTTTGGGCCTCCAATTGATCCAAACCAAGCTCAGATTAAACCACCAATGACACCACTCGAATAACCAATCTCCAAAACCGAAAACACCACCCAAACGACCGGTTGCTCTACCTTGAATCAGCCCACAAAGAGCTCGGTGTGAAGAGTATGGTAGCCTCAAGAGATAGCCACAAAGGCTAATAAAGAAGAAGGAGAGAATAGCACAAAGCAAGAGGAAACACAAAGCAAACTCACGTTTCTCTCTCAATTTCTCACGGCTCCAAGTTTGTCACACTAGGGCAAGACAAAAAATAACGACCTCCTTATATAACCAAATAAGTGGTCTTCTAGGTCAAGCATAAGTGGCCCAATAAGTACCAATAAATGGGCCTCCAACCAACAAAGTCGTCCAAGGTGTTTGGGATGGACCATGAGCAACTCTAATTAATTAGGTTACTTCCAATGGCTCACTTATGGTGTCGGAGTGGTTCGTTCAATGTGGTGTCAATATTTCATTTCAATCATCGGCCGAGACCTATGAAATCTAATCCAACTAAAAAATCGGTTTAACATCATTGCTCGGATTTATTGGGTATCAAAAAACCCAACAAATCTCCACATTGATCCCAATAAATCTGCAAGCAACCAAAACACACAGTTTATACTTGCACAACCAAGGTAACCAATAAAATTGGCATCACAGACCTTACCTCGTGTCTCCACCTGAAACACATATCATACCTGTTCCATATACTCACCAGGGCTAAGGTCAAGAACACCCAAGTAGAAACAGATAAGGATAGCAATCAATCAAGAGCAAATAAAACACGCGACGGAGATATCATATAGGATAACACAGAGATCTTATCATACACGTTCACACAAAACAAAAGATTAACAAGTTAATCTACTACCAACACATACGCAACAAATGCATAAATGACCTCACAAAGATCTCACCACACTTATCCTATCCCATTCCGTGTTGCTCACTCACCTCGAGAACACATATCTCACCTCATCGTCCACCATGCTCACTAGACTAATCACTCAAACAAACATGTCTAACGGTAAGTCTCTATAGATCCTAGGCTCTCGGGATAATCTTCTATCAACACATCACTTCTCCAACCTACGTGGATAATGGATCTCCACCTAACAGAAGTGATAGAAGTGCCTCACTTGCACTCCACCTGATCAGGGTCTCTTCACAGATAAAAGATTCCAACATTTGATCACCTCTCCACCGTGATCCAAATGTCACACTCCACATCCCACGGTACAACCAATGTACCCCTAGGCATCTATACTCCATCTTACCATAAGACACACAACACACTGCAAATGCATCACAAAAAAAACCCACAATTCATGCAAACAATTACACACAGTAATAAGATCACTTAAAACATGCCGATGCACATATCAAACAATTTGAAAATGTAACATATAACCACGCAACAGAATTAAGTAATCACACACATGCAGAAAAGGATTACACACGGATGCACATACAGTAACTAGGGTTACACTCAGTAAACCTCACTAGGGTCATCACTCGACCCTATAGGCAGATTCGCATCAGCTCTCATCTTACCATTCTGCCTATCCTTCCTTTTGGGACAGTCCCTAATGAAGTGTCCAGACTTACCACAACTGTAACACCATCTACCACCAGACTTGTCCCACTTCTTGCTCTTCTTCTTACCATCATCATCACTCGAGTCGCTACTCGAATCACCACTGTTTTGATCTCTACCCAAACTCATTTGCTTAAATTTCATTCTACTCCTCATCATATGCAACTCACCGCTTTCTTTATTATGTTTTTCAGCTCTCATTTCCATCTCCTTACTTCTAAGGGAGTCAATGACAATTTCAGGCGTTAAAGTGTCTCTACCATACTTAATAGCATTTTTGACTTCACGATAAGTATCAAGTATAGCATTTAGCAAAATGATAGCTTTGTAAGTTTCAGACACCGACTCACCACAGTTAACAATATCTTGAACAAGTTTGTTAAACACATCCAAATTGTCATCCAAATCTTTTGAAGAATCCATTTTGAAACTGAAAAATCTTTCAAGCAAGTACAATTTATTAGGAGTAGATTTGAGCAAATATAAATCCTCCAACTTTTTCCAAAGTTCTTTTGTAGAATCAAGTTTTCCAACTTTTCTCAAAACAGTGTCAGACAAGTGTAAAATAATTGAAGTGTATGCAAGTTCATCATATTCTTCCTTTTGTGCTTCTGTAAAATCTTCTGGAAATTTGCCGTCTATGACTTTTGAAACTTTTTGTTGAACCAAAATACCTCTCATTTTCTGTTGCCAAATAGAAAAGTCACCCTTCCCATTGAAAATTCCAACTTCGAAACGTGAAGTCATCTTGAAAAAAAAAAACAGAAACACCAAGAAATGCACAAATAGGTCACACAGAGTAATCCTAAGGTAGCAATATACACCGTACTAGATTCCCAGGTTTTCGTGAGACTCAAAATCTCAGATCAAGGGAACGTTCGAACGGGTCAAGACCAGGTGTTCTAACAAGATAATCAATGCAACACGAAGGTATATAAACAAAAAATTCAAAATTTCCAAGCAATGCAGTCTCACACAGTGACTAAACAACAATTACGGCACAAAAATAAATTACCAACTTGCAATCAAAATCAATACTTCAAATAGAGCAAAAATTCCTAAAATTCTAGCACAAGCAATAGTTACCCCTTCACGGTAACCCCAATCCTATTGTCACCCCACACGATGACACGCTAATGCTGAAATTTAAACGGGATAAGCCAATTTACCAGAGCGGACCTATCTGAGTCCGTAAATTACGAGGGATATAATTTTAACACTTTTAGGGCCACTACTGTTCGCCCTAAAGTTTTCAGCAACTGCAGCAACCAACCGAACGAAAATTGACTTACGAACGCAGGGGCAAATCCGTCCAACTTTTTCTTCGTAACCTGAAACACTAAACAAAAAATATCAATACGTTCACAAAATTGAGCTTAACAAACTGCCTGAAAAAGTCGTCGCCAAAAGAAGCTGCACGCGCCGCCATGCGCCACCACCGTCCTCTGCGCGTGGGCTTCACGCGCCGCCACACGCGCCGCCGGAGATTCTCACGCGCCGGCCACCCAGCACCGCCTCGACCTGCTGAACACGCTGGTGGTCTTGGTTTTTCCAAATGACGGCTGGTTTGGCTGGAAAAGTCGATTGTAGGTGCGGTTTTTTGGGGAAAATCTGGGCAGATCCGTTTCTGCCTTTTCTGCCAGTTTCTGCTCCGTTTTCTTGCTGATTTCTGGCCTACAATCCACCACAACCTTGCTCTGATACCAAATGTTAGATTTTGGGCCTCCAATTGATCCAAACCAAGCTCAGATTAAACCACCAATGACACCACTCGAATAACCAATCTCCAAAACCGAAAACACCACCCAAACGACCGGTTGCTCTACCTTGAATCAGCCCACAAAGAGCTCAGTGTGAAGAGTATGGTAGCCTCAAGAGATAGCCACAAAGGCTAATAAAGAAGAAGGAGAGAATAGCACAAAGCAAGAGGAAGCACAAAGCAAACTCACGTTTCTCTCTCAATTTCTCACGGCTCCAAGTTTGTCACACTAGGGCAAGACAAAAATAACGACCTCCTTATATAACCAAATAAGTGGTCTTCTAGGTCAAGCATAAGTGGCCCAATAAGTACCAATAAATGGGCCTCCAACCAACAAAGCCGTCCAAGGTGTTTGGGCTGGACCATGAGCAACTCTAATTAATTAGGTTACTTCCAATGGCCCACTTATGGTGTCGGAGTGGTTCGTTCAATGTGGTGTCAATATTTCATTTCAATCATCGGCCGAGGCCTATGAAATCTAATCCAACTAGAAAATCGGTTTAACATCATCGCTCGGATTTATTGGGTATCAAAAAACCCAACAATTATCGATTGTCAAAAATGTATGAATGGTACTAGCTACGTAATGGAGAATGGAAATAAATATTAATAGGTGGATTCGTAATCCAATACACTTATTCCATATACATATAAAATTCGAATTTCACAAATTTTTGTAGATTAGATTAATTACAAATCACAAATCTCTTTTATTCGCTTCCTTTGAATCTGATTGGAAACTAATACACTTGAATTGAATTTATTCCATGTGGGACAATAACTCCTGCGGTAATCTCATGGGAAATTTGGATTGCCAGAAATAATGCTAAGTACAATGGTGATACAATGTCTGTTGATCATATTTGTCGTAAAGTGCAGCGCTACTTGGCAGAGCTTAACTCCCTCATTCGGCCATCAAAAACCAACCCCCCTGGCCTAAGAGAATCTTTACATTGGCTTGGTATTTCAGAGGCATCGTTGCGTGTTAGGACCCCTTTTCTTGTTCACTGGTTTCCGCCGATGAATGGAACCCTTAAATTGAATATTGATGGCTCTAGCTTGGGTAATCCTGGTAATGCTGGATACGGTGGAGTGTTGAGAGATTGGCGTGGTAAGTTCCTTTTTGGTTTCTCTCATTACTAGTTTTCCTCCGCCATGAGTGAGAGTTTCTAATAAATTTAGCTTATAAAAAAAACTAAAAAATGATACATAGTCTTGTAAAAATAGATATACATTGTTGCTTTTGATGTCGAGTTTCATGTACTCTATTTTTATTTATTTATTTACTTATTTTTTCCAGGTTAAAGAAATGAATCACAACTATGGCATGTATGGGTCTTGTGCTTTTAACGCTTAGAGCATCTTATCTCTATTTTTAAAGAGCATATTTAGCAATTTAGAGATCATTAATAAATTTAGAGTAAAAAATTTAATGTATTCCAACATGTTCTTTATATTTAATTTCAATTCTCCCAAAGATTATTTATTATTTTTCCCTATATTTTATTTTCAATAGCTTCTCTCCAAATTATTATATTATTTTGAATTGAAAATTGAAATCGGTTGAATTCATTTAATATAAAGAGTGGGTTTGGCTCTCCAAATTTTGAGAAAGCAAAACCCATTCTCTATTTTAAAATGTTAATTTGAAGAGTTTTTTGGAACATAACTTCAAGGGTTGACTCTTTAAAATAGAGACAATTTTATGTTTAAAAAGTTTCTCGAAGATAATCTTAAAAAAGATAGTGACACACACACACACACACACACACACATACACACACACACACACTATACAAAATAACATAGCTTAAGATTTCTCGTCATCAATTAGTTCCTACATCCTTAAACTATACCACAAAATTTAAAACAATCAACAAAATACTTCACAAACTAATTTTTAGCGTGTCAAATCCAATTTAACACTTGTGGTAACTTGTGCGATATTTTCTTTCAAAGATCATACAATTTAATATACGAGGTAACTTGTGAAATATTTTCCGTCAAAGATCACAGAGGTGAGACTCCACTAATTCGATTTTTACGTGCAACTCTATGCAATGATATATTTTAAGCTATATGCGCAATTGTAAAATCCTTCCCAGCAAGGACAAAATTGTTTCTTCAATGTATATAGATGAAATCTGGACTATAAAACCAGTAATCCTATATTTATTACATGGTTTACATGACATTATAATTCCTCTTATCAAGCTTCAATAACTTTTTAATGTAGAAATTACTAAAAAACTGTAAACATATAATGCACTTAATACGTACAAGAGCAAGTTACCTGAATATGTCATGGTTGCATTAATAAGGGACATAGGCATACTTCCATTTTGAACCAGTTAATATCAGTCCGAAAGGCAAATTTAAACCAACATAAAAATAATCAAAAGAAAATCTTGAAACTTCGGTAGAGACTTGGGCTCATAATTTATTGTAAATATAGACAAGAATCAAAAGAATCAAGAAATGACTACAAAAAAGTTGCTTTATTCTTCCACTAATTCTTATAAATATATTTACATCTCCAATTGCATAAGTAAATGAACACCCTTAGTAGAATTCAATTCATGTAGGCATTAAGTTGTGGAATTTAATAAATGTCTCTATGCGGATTAACCTCAAAGTATGGTCGTTTTGGGGTTGGAAGAGGGGCAGGAAACCCCTCCTGAGGTTGCGGAATCCCGGACCAAAATCGCATGAAAAATAGTTAAGGAAGTTAATTTTTGTAATTTTGATTTTCCCTTAATTTTTCTTATAAATAGATAGTCGTTATTAGAGTTTTTATTTATTATCATAAAAAATATATTAGAGAAAATAGAGCGTAAGATTTTTCTCATGTCAACATAGTAAATTACTTGTAGTTATAGACGAAGGCGTATTCTCATATTAGGGTTAACCTCTATAAATTCTTTGTGTTATTTTGTTTCTTTATGTCCTTATTGCGATTTTATGTCCTCGGGGAGGTGGTGGAAGATATGGATCCGGCGGCGGTGTAGGCGGCGGAGGAAGCTGCTACAACTGCGGTGAAGGTGGTCACTTTTCCGGTGAATGCCCCAATTCCAACCGTTGAATCACTCGGTTTCTTCCATTATCTATATTCTGCTTTTGAGTCAAGTACTATTGTCTTTAGGCTTATGAACTGGAGATCCATGTAATAATTGCTTTGTTTTTGTTCTGGTTTTTGGGGTCTTCTATTATATGGTCACCTTCTCTATCTCTACCATTTAGGTTAGGCTTTTAATTTTAATTTTAATTTTCTGCACTGTTGGTCCCTTAAATAAAAAAAATAAAAAATAAAAAATTCAAACTTTAAATGGCAAATTTCCTGCAAAAAGTTGTAACAACTGGGTTTCATTTTTCTTTCTCTGTGATTAGATTTAAACAAGCAAAATTCATGTAGTCCTACTGATTGTGCATCATTCAACAAATCCTGTCATCCCTTCAAATATATATAGTTCAAATGCTGGTTGGTGGTTCAGGGTCTATAATGCAGTTTGCAAGGGCGATGGGCAAAAACACCTGAGAAAAGGGAAACCTTCCAGGCAAGCAGGTTTTGGAAATTTGGTTGACAACTTGGCAGCACGAAGTGCCTAGAGGATGTCCAAACACTGCTTTAAAAATGTCCACTGTGCAAGTTTCGAGACTTGTTAGAGATTCCAAGCACGGTAAAAACCCTTCCACCATTAGTTCTTCATCTGATAGTGCACCAACAGCAGAACGCTGTGCATGTGGTGCAGCCGCAACATGGCTTGACCTCAACACAGCAGATGTTGCTATGACCAGAAACAACACCAAGACTCCCTTTGCTGTTGCCATAATATTTATGAAAATTTAGTTTCTTAAGAGATGTATAGAAAATTGATGTGTGGGGAAATACTTCTAAACTTGGGCTATTTTTATATGAGATTATAATAATTAATCGTGTTTACTCTCTACTTTAATATTATCAAGTACGTTTCTGTAGGCTATACATAAATTCTCTAATGTTTTCTAGAACTTTCATTTATTAGTAGCATTTAACTAAAGATATTCAATAGCCATTAATTGTTCTTGATTTTTAAAATTATTGTTTCAAAAATATATTTATTCCTGTTGCAAGTCATGAGTTATATTCATTTTCAATTTCTCAGTGACAAAATAAATAAACAAATAAATAAAAATTGACTAGTAGTATTTAGTTGATTCCGCTTGACTAAAAAAAAAGTTTACCAATTGCTTCTTATTTGATAAGTAGTTGCTGTAAGCTAATTAATCCCACACAATTAATACTACGAGGCTGTTGCTTGTGGTATTTAATTTGTTTACAATTTGAGCTAGGGCAAGACCAAAGATGGAAATAGTCACACGAGTCCGGCCAGCAATGGTCCACCGCAACTCAATAAATTTGTAATAACTAAAATGGCACTAAAAGTAAGTTCCTGAATAAACTACCCATCGGATGCAAGTTTCAAAGACACACCATGCCTTTTGCCAATATATATATAAATTTTTATTTTTGTTTTTATCTTTTGCATTCCATTTTTTTAGTTATATTTGTCTTTTTCTTTGCATTGGACCTTACATTGGGGACAATGTAAGTTTTAAGTTTAGGGGAGGGATTTAGATTTATGTTGCATTTAGATTGAGTGAGTTAATTTTTTTTAAAAAAAAAATTTGCTTGATTTTTCAAGAAGAGGAGTTGAGGTTCAAAGATTTTTGGTTGTGTATGCTATTTGCTAAAATTAATTAAGCTTTTGAAAAACTCATAACATGATTGAATAAGTAATCCTCCAACTTAGAGTTGATTAGTGGAGTTAATTTCTTTGAGAATGATAGTAACTAAATTCTGTAAACAAAAGCCGGTAAGATTTTTGAGCCTTCAGACTGATACATCTATAACAGTCTCATTATTATTTTTCGTGTGTGATATTCTTCCATGATTTTGTTTCTCTAGAACTTACCTTGATTCTCGTCAAGATCACATTGACACATGTGTTCACGAAAATATGTTTCGAATTTAAATCACCGCAAGTGCACGGTTCGTTGACAAGTAATAAAGTGGAAATCCTAAAATTTCGAGTATCGTTCCCACGAGGATTGATTTAACGTGATTATCATTATCTCGACCTTAACCGAATCTATTAAATTCAAGATGATTGCTCTAGATTTTATGAGTAACTATGACTAAAATGTAAATTAAACTAAAATTATGATTAAATGCAAGAATATGTCGAATGCAAAAGGTTGATGAAATTAATGTATGAAAAAGCGTACTAGGATCCCGAATCACCAAGCAAGTTCACTTTGTAACTCCTATTTCACAATTTGACAACACGATGAATTGGTTGAAGAATCAATGTTTCTAACTTATTAAATAATCTCTTTCGAGTAGAATTGAACCTATTCTAATATACCATTTGACTATATTTCTATGACAAATGCAATATAAAAGAATGCATGACGATTTGTAAACACTTAGAGATTCACATAAAGCATAGCGGTATATTTCTATCCCCTATCGGACCTTATGATGATTTATACCTTGTAGAATCTATTTCCCTTCTTTCGAATGCATAAAATAAATCACCCAAACTCATACAACCATTGCGCATATAATTGTAGAGACAAGAAAGTGTATATAAATCATTCAACATCCATCAAACGTGTTTAAATATCAAATTGCAAAATAGAAATTAAAAGTTCACAATACGAGGTTCATCGTTCACCTAGTACAATTAAAAACCTAGCCTAGCATGGATAAATTAAAATAACAAAGAAAATATTTAGGAGAAGACATCACCCAATTCTTGAATGTAAAGCTTGAAATCTTGGATCTTGGAGTGAAATTCTTCGTCCTTGCCTTCGTTCTTGCTCCAAAAAGGTTGTTTTTCTCTCTAGGAAGGCATAACCCTAGTTTCTGGACGTATTTTAGCTTTTATAGTTGCCCTAGAATCATTACCATACGTGTTGGAGTCAAATAAGGAAACCAGAAAAATCGCGCCAGATTTGTTCCTTGCGGCCGCAAGGACAAATTCCTTGCACCCGCAAGGAACAAAATTTTTTCACAAAATTTTCCCTGCACCCTTGCTTGCGGCCGCAAGGAAGATTACACCTTGCGGCCGCATGGAACAAGCAACAATCACAAATCTTCATTTTGGTCCTCCAACTTCATTATTCTCTTGTTTTGACCTCTTTTGTTCATTTTTGTCCTCCAATCATCCCATGCATTCCTCAATGTATGATTAAGCTTATGTCCACTCTTGAGTTGGTATCGGGTCATCTTTTGATTATTTGCATTTTGGTCCCTGAACTTTTGTTTTCCTTCGTTTTGGCCCATTTTCTCTACTTTTCTTCTAATTTCCACCATAATCTTCATTGTTGCCCTACAAACACAATTCACACAAATTAAGCTCTATTCCGAATGTTTATCGACAAATATTCATGTTTGTGAACCAAAATAAACGTATAAAAAATGCCCTTATCAACATGCATGCACGAACATGATTAAGACCATGTTTGTTGCATAAATGAGCTTCATTAACCAAATAGCTGACCCTGTAATTGAATTTTCCATTGTTGAGCCCATTTGAGCCTTACTGCCTTTTCTTTGTATAAACTCATATTACAAGCTTTAAACTGGAAAAACAATGTCTTTACCCAAGCCTTAGAGCTACTGAAGTATTGTTGAATGTCATGAGAAGTGTGGGTATGCAAGAAAATAAGTGTGGGGGTATCAAAATTTATGGTGGTGCTATTATTGGTGAATTAGAACAAATTTTCTATGTCAATTCAGGGAGTTCCATTATTGGTGTATAATTTAGAGTTTACATTGTACAAGAAAAAAAAATGAATGATTAAAGAAAAGAAAGAAAAAGAAAATAATTGATGAATGCAAGTGATTTTAATGTGAAAAAGATATATATTCATAACTCTTCCTACATCTCAAAAAAGAGTTTGATTTGTGTGGGATAGATGCAAAAATGATGAAGCTATCATGTGGAGTGGTTGGTTTACATGTCTTATGTATATGTTTGAGCTAAGTCTATTCATCTTTACTCCACTAGTTCCGATGACTCTTGAGTCACATACCCAAATATTTCTTACCTTGACCATAAGCCACGTTACAACCATTAAAAAGTCCTTATGATTCTTGTAAAGCATGTGATATAAGTGGTGGCGAATGAGAACATATGCAAGCATATGGTAGAACACCTCCATTGGAATGAATTTGAGTGAAACACTTACCATTTTAAACACATGAGAGTTGAGTGCTTATATCTGTAAGGGTCTACATGTTTGGTTTACTCTATCTTTATATGAAAATGCTTGCTAATTGATTATGAGTTGTGTGGAATGTTTATTCGTAATATTTTATGTGTTTTGAAAAAGCTTGATAGTTCTATATTCTTGGTATTATGACCTTGTGTTTTTGAGGAATCAAATTTGAGTCTTGCTCGAGGACGAGTAAAAACTAAGTGTGATGAAATTTGATAGGAATGTAAAATACACATTTTACATCCTTATTTTATGCGCACGTATGTTTATTTTGTACCTAAATGTACTTAGTATTCTCATATTTTAGCTTAGGTGGCAATTCTATGATATTGCGTAATTTGGAAGAAATTGGTGAAAAGAGATCAAATAGAAGAAAGGGAAAGTTCAGGGACCAAATTACAAATATTCAAAAGTTGTATCGAACCTCAAGATAAAGATCTGAGAGCATTAGAGGTCAATTTGATGAAAGAAAGAGTCAAAGAGATGAAACACAGCTAAAACATTATCACATATCAACTTTCAAGCTGAAACGTTTTGCATCGATTTTCAGCCTTGTATTGAGACCCATTTTTGATATGGTAGATGATCGAATTCGAAGATTATATCTAAATAAAAGTTGTAGCCCTTTGAGTCATCTTTCCAATGCATCTTGAATTGTCTCAATTGGATATCAGAAGAGGAAGTTATGATGAAGATACTGAAGCAGACGTAAAGTGGACAGAAACTCAGTGCTCAGGCGCTACGAACTCAGTGCTCAACGTTGCACTAGCCGGGAAAACACAATTTTCAACAGATTTCTAGGACCCAAGCGTTTTCCTGTAGCACTCAAGCACTGCGCGCCGCCACAGATTTTAGGCTTTTATTGTTTGGACCGCGAAAACTCCAAAAAAAAAACTCCAAATTGGCCAAGAACGTGTAAGAAAGTATAAATAGACCTAAGGAGGCAAAAACACAAAAAAGTGAACATCTCCAACTCCATTCTTCTCTATTTTTCTCTTAGATTCATGAATTGTAACTAAACTTTTACACTTGATCGAAGGAGATGGAAGTCTCGGAACCACATATTGTGAAATCTAAATGATTTTTCTTAATTCAATTCATGTTTTTGAGTATTGAATATTCTTCTGCACTTATTTCCATAATTGCTAGGAGACCTACTAGTTTATTATTCATTGCAATATACCCCTAAGTTAAATATAAAATCCGTAATTGTTTGATTCCTTTAACTTGTGAAGCACTAGGATTTGATGATTTTCTGCGATAGAGGTTATTGAATTTTAAGAAGAATATTTAAATAGATCGAATGCAACCGCTGGTGTTTGTGTTATCTAGTTCATCGATTTCTCTATTGTGTAAAGCTGTTATTAAATTGAATCTTAAGCGCTGGTCTGGGGTTATTTAATAATTAGGGTTATTTAGAACGTTGGTTTCTAATTAACTAAAATTAAGGAGAAATAGGAAAATTATTCTAACGGTGAATATTCAAGATATGAATTGAATTATCCTTGCATCTTTGATGAATTGTGAATTTTCAAAGGTGAATATTGACTTGGACCAAGGTTAGTCTTTTGATTGTTTTCGTTAATTTAATTTTCATTGTTATTACTTGCGTTATTTACAATTGTTTGCATACAAAAACTCATCAATCATTGTACGGAGCATAAAATATTGAATTACACACTCTTCGTGGGATCGACCCTTACTTCCATTGCTACATTAATTTTAGAAGTTTAAGGACTATTTTTGGGTGCTTACGATAGCACACCAATCAGCTAGGCGATAGCTAGTGTAAATCTGATGACTCTTTCTTCTTGTTCCATACTCGAACCCAAAGACCCCAATTCATCTATATAACCCTTCAAAAGACTCATTGACTTTTACAACTCTTTTGTAACAATTATATTCTTTTACAATAATTTTTTTGTTTGAAGAATTGTCAATACAACTAAAAACCTAACAGTCTCCCCCTTTGACATTTTGTCCCAAAACTAATCTACCCAACGGTGCTACACAAGAAAATAGGAAAAGCACGGCAAGAGAGAAAGCCAGAGAAGGGAGAGAAAGGGGGGAGAGAGAGAGGTCAAAATTGGTGGCTGGTAGCACAAAAGAGAAAACGCACAGAAACGGGAAAAGAAAAGAAGAAAGGGAAAAGGAAAAGAAATTGCAAATACCAAAAAAATTCACGTTTTGTCAATTTTTGGTGATATCTTTATACTTTTGCTTGTTTTTATTTTTCAGTATGAGTAACTAATTTTTATATTAGGGAAAACAATATAGTTGACTTGTGATCCTTTATTTTTTTTTATTCAAGATTTCTAAAAATTATTTATTTATGCGTTGATTTTATTATGAGTTTAATGCATTAAATTATCTGATTAATAATTTGATGATTATGTGAGTCTCTTACGAATCAATGTGAATTTGAGATTTAGATCGTATAATAAAATTTGATAAATTAATATAACGTGTATTAATTTATGTATAGATACCTATACTAATTATTGCGATCGTAATATGAATTCTTAGAACTAGTGTTTCGTTTAACTAAAATTGATTCGCATAGAGATATGAAATTCAATTAGTTAAATAGACTCAATTTGCCAAAATTGCGTCTCAATATTCAGCTAAAAATCTGGAATATAACTTGTGGTCCGAATCAACTATTGAATAATTACAATTTGGTCATCAAACTTTGGATTTTGCCATTTTCACTATTTTTCGCTTTTTCATTTGATTCCTTCTTCAACCTTCGAGTTTTACCATATAACATAAAATACAAAAAATTAAGATATATTTTGTCAAAAGAATTACAAAATATCGATTTTTTAGGATCCTGAATAAGTGTATAAAATACACTTGTCAAAGGACATGCTAAACATAAATTTGTTAGAAATAACATGCTAAGCGTTACTATTAAATAAGTTAATTCCCATACTAATGAAAGTTAAACCAATAATGCATATTAGGACCTATAAATAAAGCTCAATTTTCATTTATATTATTCTTTTCTACCCTTTACTTTGAGCATATATATATTTTCACACAATTTAATTTTTTCTCTTTGAACTCGTTATTTTTCTTTTCAATTTTTCAATGATTTATTGATGAATCTCTACTTGTAACTTCTCTTCTTTGCCCAAAAATTAGGTTTGAATCTTCACTTGATTAAATTTTTGCAAATTCCCTTTAATCTTCTCACAAAAATTCTTAACCTTTTCTCATTTGATGATAATAATTGTTGAATATTGGAGTATAATATGTATATGAGAGTTTTTCAATATGTAGTCTGCTGTTATGTATTTGTGGGAGTTGAAAATTGGTTGAAAATCACGTCTAAATTCTCTTCCAAAAGAGTTCCAATCAAATCAAGAAAGTTCCATTCGCACACGAATTTTTTGTCTCTGCACTGTAGTCAGTACTTTGGCTATAACGTTCTCTCCCGACACCCAATTGATACGATTCAAAGTGCATTGGAAAGCTAGAGGGCTACAACTTGGATATAAATAGAATTTCCCCAATTCTGACATTTAACGTGCCAAAAATCGGTTTCAATGTTTGACTAAAAATCTAGAATATAACTTGGGTGATTGGAAATTGATTTTGATCAAATTCCATTCCTTTCCGAGTTCTTATTCCATCCAATTTTTTTCCTAAAAATCTTTCAAATATCATTTTTGGTCTAAATCAACTATTGAATATTTGCAATTTGGTCATCTGACTTTGAATTTTACACTTTTCACCACTTTTCGCTTCTTTCTTTCTATGCCTTGTTCAACCATTGAGTTTTACATATATAACATAAAATACAATAATTTAGGATATATTTTGTTGAAAGAACTACCAAATATCAATATTTTAGCACCCTGAATAAGTGTATAAAAATACACTTATTAACAGGCTTTACAATATCTTTAA
The DNA here is from genome assembly GCA_019097785.1 of Fraxinus excelsior. Classification (NCBI taxonomy): domain Eukaryota; kingdom Viridiplantae; phylum Streptophyta; class Magnoliopsida; order Lamiales; family Oleaceae; genus Fraxinus; species Fraxinus excelsior. The sequence continues at coordinate 2,834,416 of CM032627.1, forward strand.
TTTCATAATGTTCTATTGGAATGAAACTTAACCTCATGGACCATTAATCCAACCTAAACCGAGTTAAGGTATTTCATATCATCCTTTCTAATGTAACTGAAATTGGTCCAGATTGAAATGGTTTTAAATTTTTTTAAAATTGTTCAAATTCAACGAAAGAGGTCCCAACCATTCGATCCATAAAAAAATTGTCCAACAAATGAATATCTGGGTCTACCGATCAACCCAACCCAACCCATGTTCAGTTATTTTGGGTTGGGTTTCAACCGTGAATGGATTGGTTTCGGTTTAAATTATTGTTAAACCGTACATGTTGGGTTGGACTCAAAGCCAATCCAACCCAACTCACGCCCAACCTAGATATGTGTATAAATTTATATACTTATCAGTAACTATTTGACATTTTAGTAATTAATTTAACATCTTGGGAATATAATATACTACGTAATAGAAAATGAAATTATATGTATTATATTAATTTATACTTATGTGCAGTAATTTATTGACAATGTCAATTTTTAACTGTTGCCATGATATAAGTAAAATGGTTCGTGTTTCTCACCTAAATATTTGAAAACGTTTGTATATCCAAGGTTGAAAGTCGTGTTGCTATCAAGGAGTTATATATCCATTAGTTTATCTTCAATTGTTGTCATCAACATCAACTTTATGTGAACATTATACTACCACATGCAAGTTAGATATAAATTATACTATTTAAAGCACTCTGGTTTTTGTTATATTTTAACTAGGAAATATTTTCGTTCAGAAGAAATCCTTCCTAACCATTTGTGATGTGTGTCAGTTAAATCAAATATCGTCACGAATTCAAATTTTGTCAAACCAAAAAACTAGCATATTTGTAGGCATAAAGGATATGTTAGAGAAATCGTTTTTTACTTTCATATCTGGAGCCTCGAATGTGATCTTGTAGCAGAAACGTCAAGAGTGATATTTAAAAGAAAATAAATATCATCGATTGACCGCAGATCAACTTGTGGCAAAATAAATCAAAAAGAATCTGATGAGCTAGTGTAAATCTTGCTAGTCTGGTTCTACTTTATTCCCCAAAGTGATACTACAATATCTAGTGATCAAGAATGTGGACGAGGTTGAAATAATTCTTTGACATCATGATTGTTCTACGCATGATATATTATAATGAGAAAGAAGAAAGGCTTCCTACAAAAATAATTTTAAGCAACAAGAAAATTTAATTTCAAACGTGTACAAAACAGTACTTGTGCGTGAGAATATCCAGTTGGACCAGACCAAGTCTCTTTCACAGTTTTTTTTATTTATTTATTTTTTCACGCAGATGTATTAGGGCACATTTGCTACTTATACAAACTTAAAAGCATACTAATTACATAGTTAGCTATCACTTGTTTAACAAATTACATTTGACTCTTTAAATAAAGCACATTACACATTTGCATTCTCCCCCTTAAATGTGGGAATCTCAATGTTGGAAAAGTCTTTGTGAATATATCAACAATTTATTGTTCGGACTTGCAATAGTTGAGTTCAACTTCACCATCTTCAATTGCATCTCTAATGAAGTGGTACTTCATTGCGATGTATATTGTTTGGCAATGAAAAATTGGATTCTTTGACATAGCAATTGCTGATTTGTTGTCATAAAATAGTGGTGTGGCTTCTCCTTGCTTCTCCCCCAATATCTCTGAAATTTTCCTTTGCTAAATGAGTTGTGATGTTGCAATTGAGGCTGACATATATTTAGCTTCAGCTGAGGAATGAGTAATTGTTTGTTGCTTCTTTGATAGCCATGCAAATACTCCTAAACCAAGAGAAAATGCATAACCAGAGATGCTCGTTATGTCATCAACACAAACTACCAAATCACTATCACAAAATCCTCTTAGCTTAACTTCCAATTTCTTCTCAAATTTGATTTCAAAATTGATTGTCCCCATTATGTGTCTCAAAACTCTTTTTCCAACACCAAATGCTTGTGGTTTGGACTATTCATAAACTTTGAAAGTAAACTTGCAGCATACATGACATCTGGTTTGTAGCAATAAGATAAAGCAAGTTTTCAATCAAACTTCTATAAAGAGTTTCCATCCACTTTCTTTTCTCCGTCATCCTTCATCAACTTCTCATTACAAACAAGTAGATTTTCAACACTTTTACATCCAAATATTCTTAATTTTTTAAGCACTTTTTCAGCATACTTCATTTGAGAAATAAACACTCTATTTTCGTCTTGATATATTTCCATACCAAGGAAATGATATAGCAACCTCAAATTACTCATTTCACATCTTTTCATCATATACATCAACTTTAAATGCTTTAATCATTTTTGCATTATTTCTAGTAAACACCAAATCATCAACATATAAAGCAACAAGAAGTTTATCGGTGTTAACTCAATGTTTCACGTACAAGGTTAGTTCACTTTTGCTGTTAAGAAATCCATGTTGCTAAAAATAGCCACCAATTTGACAATACCATGCCCTTGGTGCTTATTTAAGTCCGTGCAAAACCTTTTTTAGCCGTACACTTTATCATTTCTTCATTTAGAAATGCTGATTTCATATCAAGTTGGTACAATGACCAACATTCTTGGGCTGCAGAGCTATGAGTGCTCTTATAGTATCTAAGCGAACAATCGATGCAAAAGTCTCATCGTAGTCGATCCCAGGCTATTCGCATATCCTTTCACAACTAATATCTCTTTAAAATTGTACATCTTTTTTAATGAATCTCCTTCATTAAAACTCCTTTCAAAGTTGCTTCTACCTCGACATCTTAGACTCTTCGTCTACTTCTTCTTCAACCTCTATTCATGTATTCACCCCCCATATTTTTGTGTTTCAACATCCTTAGAACCAACATTGAGTTTACATTGAAACTTGTTGTGGTGTGATCAAAATTCCATGTGATTTAGTATTTGGTTGATTGGATTCAATGTGATTTGGGATTTGGTTGATTGGAGGAAGTCTAAGGTACTTGTGTTTGTAGAGTCCTAAGTTGTGAAGATCAAATTTCAATAATAATTAGAATTTTAGCTTGAAAAAGGACTCTTGAATAGCAAAAAGCATGTTTTGGAATTTTAATCCAAGACCTAGCGCCAAGAGTTGAAGCAATAAGAAGAATGATGCAGTGACCCGTTGCCTAAGCGCTGGGACATAGTGCATGCGTGCTAGGTATAATGTCCAAGCTCTGCATCACTAGCGCCTAGGCGCTGCAATGGTAACTAATGTTCACTAATTTTTCGTTTTATTTGAGTTTTGGGACTTTTTTTCCATCTTGGACTCCAATAAGATGGTTTATATATATTTCCATATTGTATCTCTGATAATAGCACATTTATTACTTCTTTCACCCATTCATATTCGTGTTTCTATTATTGTTTGACGTCTAAATGCACTAAGTACTTCTATATCTTGGTTTAGGTTGCAAATGGGTAAAAACGATGGAAAATGAAATAAAGAAGTGAAAAATGATCAAAATGAAAGAAAGTAAAAGTTCAGGGACTGAAGAGGAAAAACTTTAAACTTGTTTCCAACCTTGTGATAAGATTCAAGAGCATTAGAGGTCAATTGGATGAAGAAATGAGTCAGGGATGAAACATAGCAAAAACATGATCACAAATCAGCTTTCAAGCTGAAAAGTTTCACACTGATTTTTAGCCTCATATTGAGACCAGTTTTTGACATGGAAAACGATCGAATCTGAAGATGGTCTGAAGTAAAGTTGTATCCCTTTTGGTTAGCTTTTCAATGCAACTTGAATCGCCTCAATCGGACATTGGGAGAGGAAGTTATGATGAAAATACTGAAAAGAATACAGCAACTCAGCGCCCAGACGCTATCCTTACAGCGCCCAGCACTGTACAAACCCAAAATAACAGATTATCAGCGCCTAGGCGCTGCTCCCATGGCGACGAGGGCATAGGCGTCACGCTGTGCAAACTTAGATTTTTTTATTATGTTTGGACCGCGATAAGCCTAAAAAAGGATCCCAAAAATTCCAAAACTCCAAAAATTCTTCATCATTCATCATTATTCATTATTCTTCCATTAATTTTGGCTCAAGAAACTCATGAAGAACTAACAATCTTGGTGAAGTAAGGGAGGAACTCAATTGGATATGGTGATTTCACATCTATTATTCCATGTAATTGGTCTTTTCTTGCTGAATAAGCTTAGAATTTAGACTTTTCTTTTCATGAATTTATCTTGAAATGGGTTTAATAATTATTAGATTTTCCATGGATTTAGTCATGCTTTTTTCATTGTTTAATTAAACTATTTATTGAGTTTCAATTTCAATTACTTATTGTTGTATCAAATCCTTCATAGATCCAGTCATACTTTTTCTATCGTTATATAGAACTAATTGTTGAATTTTAATCTTAATACTACTTTACTGGCGGATTAATTACTGCTAAATGCTTGATGTATATGGTCGATCTTTGATCTTGTTCCAATAAAATTGTGTGAATATATCATAAGTCTAGATTCTAGGATTACATTTGTAAATTAAATTAGTTTTCACGATATCTTTCGATTAGAGTGCCGGGATGAAAGCCTATTATAAAAATGGAATAGTTGATGTGAATGATCCAATCCAACTGAGGAAATTTCGACGCTTCGCTGTCTCAAATCATTGATTTTAATTTCGTCTTTCAAACATTGAATTTTACTACACATTATCCCTTTTTGGAACCCTTAAACATTTTCCATCTCCCTGTGGATACGACACCCCAAAGCTGCACTACAACTACCATATTATTCTTTGGGCGTAATCAATCTCCATATTAAAACATTCTCATTATATTCTCTACGAATTCAACAATATATTGAGAGATTGAGGGATTAGATTTCAATTGAGATTATTGGAATCTTAATATTGTAAATAAAAAACTATTGATTATAGTGAATTGTTTTTGCTATGCCCGTAACTTTTCCCAAATTGGGTTTTCACGTAAATTGTTGTGCTCTTATTTTTTTCTTCATTATTTCATTATTGTCATTATCTTGCAATTCATTTCATAACAAGTGATATTAGAGCGTGAATTTAATTATTCCGAATGACGACAATGAAGTATGATATTACGTTGTTAGATAGAAACACACGATTTATATTATGGTAAGTGAAGATTCGAGCAGTGTTGGCACAGATGAATTTGGAGGAAAATTTGCTTGGCCTTGATAGGATACCTACTACCTGGACACAGGATGAAAAGTGGCGTAGAGATCGGAAAGCTCAATCTCAAATTCATCTACATCTCTCGAATCAAATTCTTCAAGATGTTTTTAAGGAGAAAAGTGCCGCTGCATTGTGATTGAAGTTAGAGCAACTTTCCATGATAAAGAGTTTGACCAGCAAGCTACACTTGACAAAATGCTTGTATTCTCATCAGATGTCTGAAGGTGCGTCATTGGATGATCACTTAACTATGTTCAAAGAAATCATTGCTGATTTTGAGACATTGGAAGTTAAGTATGACGAGGAGGACTTGAAGTTGATGTTGTTGTGTTCCCTGCCACCATCATATGTGACTTTTAGAGATGCTATTCTCTATAGTTCGGATACTCTCACCATGGAAGAGGTCTATGATGTTTTACTATCTAAGGAGAAGATGAAGCATCTTGCTGGAGGATCTAGGAATCATGCTGATGGCTTGATTGTGCGAGGGATAAAGAAAGATAGAAATCTTGGCAGGAATGTGAAGGGCACATCGAGATCTAGAGATGTTACTATTGTAAGAAGAATGAGCATATTAGAGCTGATTTTCTTCTTTCACTTTGATAAGTGTATTTTATACACTTATTTGTGCCATTAAATTTAAGCAATTGTCATTACTTTAGATGATTTGAGGCTTAATTTTATATATATTTTGTTTGCTAGGTACATCTAGATGCAAAACCATGGAATTGAAGAAAATAAGCTGAAAATTGGCTAAAGTTGACCTAATCCAAAGTTTGGGGACTAAATCGCAAAGTGTTAATAGATGATTCGGACCTAGTATCGATGATTGGAGAGATGTTGGAGTCAATTACACAAAATTGGAAAGAACCGGAATAAATAAAGAATGCAATTCGGGGACCAAATTGCAACAATTGGAAGATTTTTTGCATGCGCGCGCGCACAGGCATAATCTCTCGCGCGCGCACGGGCTTACCTTTTATTTACCGAGAGTGAAACATTTACACGGCGCGCGCGCACACAAGCCATTTCTGGGCCTGAACGGCCCAATTTTCTGGTTTTATCCAAATTTCCATAAAAACCAATTTTAACCTACTTTCTTGAAGGAGAAACGGCGTGGAACGGCCTAGAGCATATCAAATCCAATTTTTCACTAAAAGAAAGGGTTTAGCACAAGATTCAAAGGCGATTATCACAAGATATTGAAGATTCAAAATCCGGATTGAAGAAATTCAAAGAAGAAATTGAGTTTTCACTTTTCATTCATTATTTATCATTCCGGGTGATGTTTTTCCAATCTTATTTTGTGATTTAAAAAATCATAATTTTATTGTTTTCGTAGTTTTAGAACATAGTTAAATAAAACCCACTATATCTTGTTATTGTTTCGAATTTAGATATATCGATTGCACTAGAATTAAACCGTATTCTCTGTGGGACGACAACTCACTCATCACATTTATTACTTGTACAACGATCCCGTACGCTTGCGGGATTATTTCGCAACACACTTCATTTCCTTTGTCCTCAAAATGGGACCAGTTCAATCTTAAATTTTTAATTTTTAATTGATTGTTGAAGGAGTAGCATGTAGTTGACAGTAAGGATTTCATCTTGGTGGTAAGTTGAGTGATCTTAGGTGTTTTGATTCAATTCTTGACTACAGTTTTGGTGTATAAAATCTGTTCCAAAGGATACTTAGCCCTTGATTTGAAGATATTCAAGTAATTTGTATGAAATCTTTTTGTGTATTAGACACACAAAAAGGGGTTACTTAAGTGTTAGTAATCTTCATATATATATTTAACATCTCAATTTCTGAGAATTGTAATCATGTATTTGTTCGTTAAACTCGAGCAATTGTTTTTATTTTAAATGAATTGACGTTTAGTTTTGTATATATTTTGTTTGTTAGGTGCACATCGATGAACAACGATGGAATTGGACAAAAGGAACGAAAAATGGGCTAAAGTGAAATTAATTCAAAGTTTGGGGAATATATTGCAATGTGCTAATTGTTTATTCGGATATGGTATCAATGATTGGAGAGACGTTGGAGTCAATTAGATGGATTTGGATTATGGAGGATCAAGAAAATACGAAAAAGGAACCAAAATTACTAAAGAATGAAATTCATGGACCAAAATGCAACAAATAGAAAAATGTATCATAGCGTGGGAGCAATTTCTGGGCCTAAACGGTCCAGTTTCCTAGTTTGATCCAAATTCTTATGGAGAATAATTGCAACCTACTATTTTACCTACAAGGGGAGGGCTAGAATGAACACAATATATCAAAACCCTATTTTTCACTACAAGATTGAAAGGCAATTACAACAAGAGATTGAAGATTCAAAATTCGGGTTGAAGATTAATGAATTCTTCACTTTCCAATCATTGTTTTCATTCCTGGTGATTTTTTCAAAATCTTTTTGTGTAATTTATATAACAACATGCTAAGCTAATTCTTTTCAAGTATTGGATGAAGATGGAACTTTTATTATTTATTTTTAATTTAAAATAAGTAGTTAGTTAAATTCTTACTTTTCTTGATTAATTGCACACCCAATTTTATTATTTGATTGTTTGATCATCAATTAAATATATAGTTGCTTGTTGAGTGTTGGGATGCTCACAATAGGTCTAGAACACTGTTTGACTAACATAAGTGCAATAAATATTATGAATAATGTTTATTACGTGTACAATCTTTGAAATAATTGTGAAATTGAATGCATTTCATTGATTCGAATTCGAACTACGAATAGATTCAGGTCGTAACTAGACTATATTTAATTTGTCTTGAAAAGATAATTAATTACAATAGAATTATCGATTGTCAAGAATGCATGAATGGTACTAGCTACGTAATGGAGAATGGAAATAAATAATAATAGGTGGATTCGTAATCCAATACACTTATTCCATATATATATAAAATTCGAATTTCACAAATTTTTGTAGATTAGATTAATTACAAATCACAAATCTCTTTTATTCGCTTCCTTTGAATCTGATTGGAAACTAATACACTTGAATTGAATTTATTCCATGTGGGACAATAACTCCTGCGGTAATCTCATGGGAAATTTGGATTGCCAGAAATAATGCTAAGTACAATGGTGATACAATGTCTGTTGATCATATTTGTCGTAAAGTGCAGCGCTACTTGGCAGAGCTTAACTCCCTCATTCGGCCATCAAAAACCAACCCCCCTGGCCTAAGAGAATCTTTACATTGGCTTGGTATTTCAGAGGCATCGTTGCGTGTTAGGACCCCTTTGCTTGTTCACTGGTTTCCGCCGAAGAATGGAACCCTTAAATTGAATATTGATGGCTCTAGCTTGGGTAATCCTGGTAATGCTGGATGCGGTGGAGTGTTGAGAGATTGGCATGGTAAGTTCATTTTTGGTTTCTCTCATTACATTGGTGTGGCTACTAATTCTATGGCTGAAGCTTTTGCTCTCAAATTAGGTCTTTATTATTGCTATCTTTTGGGTGTTAATAGAGTTTGGGTGGAAACCGACTCCCAGTTAGTAGAGCATTGGTTCAATGGACGTGGAATTCCTCCTTGGTCACTCTATAATATCTGGGGGGAAATAATGGAGTTGGCGGAGTGTTTGGATCTAATTCTCAGTCATGTTTATCGTGAGGCAAACACAGTAGCTGATTATTTAGCAAGGTCGGGTGCAAATGGTTGTTCCCAATTTGTTACTTATATCAAGGATTTGCCTAAAGTTACTATTGGCTGTATTGTCTTAGATCGCTTTCATTAATTGTATCCATAGTTTTCTTCCGCCATAAGTGAGGGTTTCTAATAAATTTAGCTTATAAAAAAAACTAAAAAATGATACATAGTCTTGTAAAAATAGATATACATTGTTGCTTTTGATGTCGAGTTTCATGTACTCTAGTTTTATTTATTTATTTACTTATTTTTTCCAGGTTAAAGAAATGAATCACAACTATGGCATGTATGGGTCTTGTGCTTTTAATGCTTAGAGCATCTTATCTCTATTTTTAAAGAGCATATTTAGCAATTTAGAGATCATTAATAAATTTAGAGTAAAAAATTTAATGTATTCCAACATGTTCTTTATATTTAATTTCAATTCTCCCAAAGATTATTTATTATTTTTCCCTATATTTTATTTTCAATAGCTTCTCTCCAAATTATTATATTATTTTGAATTGAAAATTGAAATCAGTTGAATTCATTTAATATAAAGAGTGGGTTTGGCTCTCCAAATTTTGAGAGAGCAAAACCCACTCTCTATTTTAAAATGTTAATTTGAAGAGTTTTTTGGAACATAACTTCAAGGGTTGACTCTTTAAAATAGAGACAATTTTATGTTTAAAAAGTTTCTCGAAGATAATCTTAAAAAAGATAGTGACACACACACACACACACACACACACACACACACACTATACAAAATAACATAGCTTAAGATTTCTCGTCATCAATTAGTTCCTACATCCTTAAACTATACCACAAAATTTAAAACAATCAACAAAATACTTCACAAACTAATTTTTAGCGTGTCAAATCCAATTTAACACTTGTGGTAACTTGTGCGATATTTTCTTTCAAAGATCATACAATTTAATATACGAGGTAACTTGTGAAATATTTTCCGTCAAAGATCACAGAGGTGAGACTCCACTAATTCGATTTTTACGTGCAACTCTATGCAATGATATATTTTAAGCTATATGCGCAATTGTAAAATCCTTCCCAGCAAGGAGAAAATTGTTTCTTCAATGTATATAGATGAAATCTGGACTATAAAACCAGTAATCCTATATTTATTACATGGTTTACATGACATTATAATTCCTCTTATCAAGCTTCAATAACTTTTTAATGTAGAAATTACTAAAAAACTGTAAACATATAATGCACTTAATACGTACAAGTGCAAGTTACCTGAATATGTCATGGTTGCATTAATAAGGGACATAGGCATACTTCCATTTTGAACCAGTCAATATCAGTCCGAAAGGCAAATTTAAACCAACATAAAAATAATCAAAAGAAAATCTTGAAACTTCGGTAGAGACTTGGGCTCATAATTTATTGTAAATATAGACAAGAATCAAAAGAATCAAGAAATGACTACAAAAAAGTTGCTTTATTCTTCCACTAATTCTTATAAATATATTTACATCTCCAATTGCATAAGTAAATGAACACCCTTAGTAGAATTCAATTCATGTAGGCATTAAGTTGTGGAATTTAATAAATGTCTCTATGCGGATTAACCTCAAAGTATGGTCGTTTTGGGGTTGGAAGAGGGGCAGGAAACCCCTCCTGAGGTTGCAGAATCCCGGACCAAAATCGCATGAAAAATAGTTAAGGAAGTTAATTTTTGTAATTTTGATTTTCCCTTAATTTTTCTTATAAATAGATAGTCGTTATTAGAGTTTTTATTTATTATCATAAAAAAGATATTAGAGAAAATAGAGCGTAAGATTTTTCTCATGTCAACATAGTAAATTACTTGTAGTTATAGACGAAGGCGTATTCTCATATTAGGGTTAACCTCTATAAATTCTTTGTGTTATTTTGTTTCTTTATCTCCTTATTGCGATTTTATGTCCTCGGGGAGGTGGTGGAGGCGGTGGACGATATGGATCCGGCGGCGGTGTAGGCGGCGGAGGAAGCTACTACAACTGCGGTGAAGGTGGTCACTTTTCCGGTGAATGCCCCAATTCCAACCGTTGAATCACTCGGTTTCTTCCATTATCTATATTCTGCTTTTGAGTCAAGTACTATTGTCTTTAGGCTTATGAACTGGAGATCCATGTAATAATTGCTTTGTTTTTGTTCTGGTTTTTGGGGTCTTCTATTATATGGTCACCTTCTCTATCTCTACCATTTAGGTTAGGCTTTTAATTTTAATTTTAATTTTCTGCACTGTTTGTCCCTTAAATAAAAAAAAAATAAAAAATTCAAACTTTAAATGGCAAATTTCCTGCAAAAAGTTGTAACAACTGGGTTTCATTTTTCTTTCTCTGTGATTAGATTTAAACAAGCAAAATTCATGTAGTCCTACTGATTGTGCATCATTCAACAAATCCTGTCATCCCTTCAAATATATATAGTTCAAATGCTGGTTGGTGGTTCAGGGTCTATAATGCAGTTTGCAAGGGCGATGGGCAAAAACACCTGTGAAAAGGGAAACCTTCCAGGCAAGCAGGTTTTGGAAATTTGGTTGACAACTTGGCAGCACGAAGTGCCTAGAGGATGTCCAAACACTGCTTTAAAAATGTCCACTGTGCAAGTTTCGAGACTTGTTAGAGATTCCAAGCACGGTAAAAACCCTTCCACCATTAGTTCTTCATCTGATAGTGCACCAACAGCGGAAAGCTGTGGATGTGGTGCAGCCGCAACATGGCTTGACCTCAACACAGCAGATGTTGCTATGACCAGAAACAACACCAAGACTCCCTTTGCTGTTGCCATAATATTTATGAAAATTTAGTTTCTTAAGAGATATATAGAAAATTGATGTGTGGGGAAATACTTCTAAACTTGGGCTATTTTTATATGAGATTATAATAATTAATCGTGTTTACTCTCTACTTTAATATTATCAAGGACGTTTCTGTAGGCTATACATAAATTCTCTAATGTTTTCTTAAACTTTCATTTATTAGTAGCATTTAACTAAAGATATTCAATAGCCATTAATTGTTCTTGATTTTTAAAATTATTGTTTCAAAAATATATTTATTCCTGTTGCAAGTCATGAGTTATATTCATTTTCAATTTCTCAGTGACAAAATAAATAAACAAATAAATAAAAATTGACTAGTAGTATTTAGTTGATTCCGCTTGACTAAAAAAATAGTTTACCAATTGCTTCTTATTTGATAAGTAGTTGCAGCTAATTAATCCCACACAATTAATACTACGAGGCTGTTGCTTGTGGTATTTAATTTGTTTACAATTTGAGCTAGGGCAAGACCAAAGATGGAAATAGTCACAGGAGTCCAGCCAGCAATGGTCCACCGCAACTCAATAAGTTTGTAATAACTAAAATGGCACTAAAAGTAAGTTCCTGAATAAACTACTCATCGGATGCAAGTTTCAAAGACACACCATGCCTTTTGCCAATATGTGTGTGTGTGTGTGTGTGTGTGTGTGTGTGTGAGTGAAATATTAATTTCACATGCTTTCATTAATGTATGGATATTCAATTACTAACTCTCGGTTAATTAATATTCATCTTCATTTATGAATTTTAGTGTTCTTAATTCTAATTATAAGTTAATTAGAATTTCAAATTCAAGAATGCATTTCATTATTCACGTTTATGTATGCTAATTAACATCTAGCTAGTTTTACTTAATTGAACGTTAAATAAATAATTTAATATTCATTGTCACACATTTACTGATATTAATTCTAAATTAAGTAATATTAATTCACGCATATTCGAATATTACTTTGATATCACTTATAAAGCTATACATGATATCACTTCACAGCAAGGACAAAATTGTTTCTTCAATGTATATAAATGAAATCTGGACCATAAAACCAGTAATCCTATATTTATTACATGGTTTACATGACATTATAATTCTTCTTATCAAGCTTCACTAACTTTTTAATGTAGAAATTATTTAAAAACTGTAAACATATAATGCACTTAATACGTGCAAGAGCAAGTTACCTGAATATGTCATGGTTGCATTAATAAGGGATATAGGCATACTTCCATTTTGAACCAGTTAATATCAGTCTGAAAGGCAAATTTAAACCAAGATAAAAATAATCAAAAGAAAATCTTGAAACTTTAATTTGTAGGGACTTGTGCTCATAATTTATTGTAAATATAGACAAGAATCAAAAGAATCAAGAAATGACTACAGAAAAGTTGCTTTATTCTTCCACTAATTCTTATAAATATATTTAACAGGCTCAGACATGCATTTGTATTCTTACATCTTTAATTGCATAAGTAATGAACACCCTTAGTAGAATTCAATTCATGTAGGCATTAAGTTGTGGAATTTAATAAATGTCGCTATGCGGAGTAAGTATGCAGATTAACCTCACGGTAAGGTCATTGTTGGGTTGGAATAGGTGCAGGAAACCCCTGCTGAGGTTGCGGAGTCCTGGACAAAAATCTCATGAAAAATATTGAAGGAAGTTCACATTTGTAATTTCGATTTTGCCTCAATTTTTTTTATAAATAGATAGTCCTTATTAGAGTTTTTATACATTATCATCAAAAAGATATTAGAGAAAATAGAGTGTAAGATTTTTCTCATGTGAATTTTTTTCGTCATAGTAAATTACTGAAGATGTAATCTCATATTAAGGTTAACCTCTAAAAATCTTTTGTGTTATTTTTTTTCTTTATTCCCTTATTGTGATTTTATTACTCCTTTGGGGTAGAATTTGTGTTTATAATTCTCAACATTAGGTGTAGCACACAACGTTTATTATATAATTTACTTATTTAAAGAAACACTCGAGAAAAGATTATTTAGTGGGTCTTAAATACTAATGTTTTGCTTCTGAATCATGTTTGGCAATACTTAAAAATTACTTTTCTAGAAAATAGTCTTATAAATTATTTCAGATCAAAATAAATAATGTAAATTTTATTTCTTTCTTTTTAAGCCTAACAAAACATCCTAAGATTTGATTTCTCGTATCTAGTTGAGAACTTAGATAAATTGTCCCTTTCGTCCTTTTCAATTGCTTTTTGAATCTGAAATTCCACTTAATTTCAACTGGTTGGCGGTTAATTTTGCCGTAGAAAGAGATGTTGAATTGACATTGAAAGAATAATGGATAAATCAGCATCAGCTTCTGGTTGCAAAGTCATGCATTAGTTAGTTAGGCGTGTTTTCTCCATTTCACGATTTTATCTTCTTTATTTTCTGTTAATTGTCGTTTTCCACTTTGATGATGTGTCAACTGGTTATTGGGCAATGGTCTTTCCTTTTGTCTATATATACAACATTTCTCCCATTCTGTTTGTAACAAGTTTGATTAAATAAAAATCAGTTTCGTTTATCTCTTTTAGCTAGCTTTGTTCATGGTATCAGAGCAGGGCAAAATCCATAAATACCGAATTGAGAACTGAATGATCAGCTGAAGAAGAAATGGCACAAAATACATCCGGATCAGAAAATGAGAATGAAACTGCAGAAAAGGAGTATTCAAATAGAGATCCATTAGATCTTCAAAGTTCAAATCATCCTGGTATGATTTTAGTTACTTCAATGTTGACGGGTAGGAATTACCTCAGTTGGAGCAGATCTATCATCATAGCTTTAGGAGCTAAGATGAAATTGGGGTTCATTGATGGAAGGTGTGACAAACCTACAGAAAATGCGTCCAAAATCGAACAATGGATCCGGGTAGATTGTATGGTTAGGTCATGGTTATTGAATTCTATTGCCAAAGATATCGTGGAAGCATTCATCTATACTAAATCAGCAAAGGACCTTTGGTTAGAACTGAAAGAGAGGTATGGTGAATGCAATGGCCCTATGTTATATCAGATATAGAGAGAAATCAGCAGTGTTTCACAAGGAAATTTGACAATTGAGAAATATTATACCAAATTAAAAAAACTTTGGGATGAGTTAACATGTTTGATGCCAATACCTATCTGTACTTGTACAGCGTCTAAGGAAGTTTCAGATCTGACCACTTCCAATCAGCTGATGCAATTCCTAATGGGATTGAATGACACTTATGATAACATTAGGAATCAAGTGCTGGTCATGGATCCACTTCCCTCCGTGAATAAAGCATACTCCATGGTGCTAAGAGTTGAAAAACAAAGAGAGGTACACAACATTTTTCCTGATTCAAATGATAATGCAGCAATGTTAGCTAAATACGTGGATTATAGGAGAGACAATGGAAATAGAGGTGTTTTTAACAGAAGTGCAGGAAGATTTGGTACTGGGAGAGGAAACAATAGAAGATTTGGTAATGAAAAGGAATCATATCACTGTGATCATTGCAATATGAAAGGCCATACAAGAGATGGATGCTTCAAATTGATTGGATATCCAGATTGGTACAAAATACAAAAGGAACAAAGGTCGAGAGGTTTTGGAGATAGCCGGTTTACAGCAAATATGGCTAATACACCCCTGGATCTTGATGGTTTTCAGGACGATCGGAGCAAAAAATCAGATATGACAACATCTACAGACTTAGCAAATTTGGTCACACAGGAAGTGCTAAAGGTCTTGGAAAGAAAGAGGATGATAGAGCTTGAGAATAAGGTGAACTTTGCTCACATTGGAGATTATGCAGGTATGAGTTCAGAATATTCATTTATTGCTATGTTTGAACATGTAAAACCAGGGACTTGGATAATAGATACAGGGGCCAGCAACCATATTTGTACCGATCTGAATCTAATGACAAAATTGACCCATGTCACACAACCTACTCTTATTTGCCTACCTGATGGAACAAATAAAACAGTCAACCACATAGGAAATGTTGCACTAAACCCCAAGCTGAATCTAATTGATACCCTATATGTTCCCAGTTTCAAGTTTAACCTCCTATCTGTGCCCAAAATTACCCAAACATCAAGGATGAAATTGACATTCTATCCTAATTTCTGTTTACTGCAGGACCTGCAGAATGAGAAGGTGTTGGCAGTTGGCAAGCTTGTAGGGAAACTATACTTGCTAGATGAGTCTAGTTTCATTTGTAGTGACAGTACAAATTTAAATAGATTGACAGATCAAACTAAATTCCGTAAATGTACTACTTCATGTAATCAGACATTTAATGTCAATAAAGTTTCTAATTCCTCATCCATCGATCAATTTCTTGAATGGCACAACAGACTTGGACATGCTTCATATCATACTATGCAACACCTAGATTTCCTCAAACGTATCCCAGAAAAGTCTGATTTCATTGAACATTGTGAGGTATGTCATAAGGCCAAACAACAAAGGAGTCCTTTTCCTATCAGCACGATTCATACACAGGCCATTTTTGAACTTATTCATGTCGATCTTTGGGGTCCTTACAAACAGTTTTCACTTACTGCTACTCCCTATATGTTGACCATAGTTGATGATTTCAGTCGGTCCACTTGGACGTTCTTGCTCATGCATAAAACGCAGGTTGCTAAGACTTTGGATAATTTTTTTAGAATGGTAGAAACGCAATTCAGTAAAAAAGTTAAATGCATAAGAACTGATAATGGGACTGAATTTCTCAGTAATGAATGTCAAAATATCTTCCAAATGCTTGGGATCATCCACCATAGAACTTGTGTTTACACACCCCAACAAAATGGGGTAGTGGAACGAAAACACAAACACCTACTTCAGATTGCTAGATCCCTCATGTTCCAAGCCTGCCTACCTAAAAAATTCTGGACATATTCCTTGTTAATGGCCACAGTCATAGTTAACAGACTTCCAACTCAGGTCCTAAAATGGCAGACTCCGTTTGAGAGATTATTTGGATACAAACCAGACTACTCTCTGTGTAAAACCTTTGGTTCCTTATGTTATATTGCTAATACCAAGCCACATAAAACCAAATTCGAGTCAAGATCACACATGTGTATTTTTCTTGGATACAGCCCCGGTCAAAAAGGTTTAAAGTGTTTGATATCAACACTGAGCAAGTACATATCTCCAGGGATATTGAGTTTTTTGAATCAATTTTTCCTTTTAGGCATAATCTATCAAAAAATCCCTGTCCCTCTTTACCTCTATTTCACAGGATTGAGGATGATCTGGATGTAGCAAGTTCACAAAATGATATTGCTATGGATCCACTAAGTACTTTACCTCTTACAGAAACACAACAAGACGTCCAAATTGCACCTGATGTCACCTCAGATTCTATTCCCCTCATCCAAGTCCCTTTCCCAGAGAGTCAATCCACATCTAAAAATTGTTCTGAAACCTCTATTCATCCTGAACTACCTATCCCTATTACCAGACACAGTACTAGACCTAAATCACAACCACCTTGGCTGCAAGACTATATTACCAATATTACTGACACTCAAGTTTTGCCAACTGCTAATGATGTCTCAGGCTGTAAAGGGGTCTCTTCACCTCATACCGGGTACACTCCATCCACTTTTCCCTTTAATGCTTCTCCATTTCTCAAACCTTCATATAGTGCATTTCTGGCGAATGTATCAATTGCCCAGGAACCTGGTTCATATAATCAAGCAAGCAAGAGTGAAGTTTGGGTCAAAGCTATGCAGCAAGAGCTTGATGCACTGGAGACTAATCAAACCTGGGAATTAGTCACTCTTCCACCTAACAAACAAGCCATCGGTTCAAGGTGGGTATACAAAATAAAATTCCATGCCAATGGTACGGTTGATAGGTATAAAGCGAGGCTTGTTGCAAAAGGATACCACCAGCTTCAGGGAATTGATTATTTCGACAGCTTTTCACCTGTAGCTAAACTTGTTACAGTTAGAATTCTTTTAGCAACTGTGGTAGGAAAAGGGTGGCCTATTCACCAACTGGATATTAACAATGCTTTCCTCCATGGTTTCTTGGATGAGGAGGTCTTTATGCAGCCAACTGAAGGATATTACAAGGCATTACCAGAACAGGTTTGTAAACTCAAACGAAGTCTTTATGGTTTGAAGCAGGCCTCACGGCAATGGAACGCTGAATTGTGTCTAAAACTCCAGAGTTATGGTTTCCATCAGTCAGCTCATGATCATTGTCTATTTACTAAGCATTCTTCCCAGAAGGCCCTTTTTCTCTTGGTATATGTTGATGATGTACTCATCACGGGATCAAATGAAGAGGACGTTATTGAGGCAAAACATTTCTTACACCAAGAGTTCACCATCAAAGATCTGGGTCATGCGAAATATTTTTTGGGATTGGAAATTGCCCGAAGTGCAGATGGCATGTATGTTAATCAGAGGAAATACATCATGGATCTCATTCGCGATGCAGGACTCATTGGAGCCAAGCCTGCTCCTGTTCCTATACCTAAGGGCACGAAATTGGTGGCCTTAGAAGGTACCTTGTTATCTGATCCAGAAAAATACAGAAGGTTGGTTGGGC
The DNA here is from genome assembly GCA_019097785.1 of Fraxinus excelsior. NCBI lineage: Eukaryota > Viridiplantae > Streptophyta > Magnoliopsida > Lamiales > Oleaceae > Fraxinus > Fraxinus excelsior. The sequence continues at coordinate 2,852,663 of CM032627.1, forward strand.
GTCTCCTTTATCTAAACTTGACCAGACCTGATATAACATATGGGGTTCAGCAACTAAGTCAATTCGTTCATGCTCCACGTCATGAACATTGGGAGACAGCTTTACATTTGCTCCGCTATCTCAAGGGATGTCCTTCCAAGGGTCTTTTTTTCCCTGCACAAAATTCGTTTAATCTCGAAGCATATTCTGATGCAGACTGGGGATCCTGTCTTGATACAAGAAAATCGCTCACGGGATATTGCATCTTTTTGGGGTCAGCTTTGATATCTTGGAAAACAAAAAAACAACCTACTATCTCTCGCTCTTCGGCTGAGGCAGAATATAGAAGCATGGGAAGCACAGTCTGTGAATTGCAATGGATCTCATACATTTTGAAAGATCTTCAGATTCCCTTACCTACGCCTATTTCACTTTGGTGCGATAACAAGGCTGCATTACACATCACGGCTAATCCGGTTTTCCATGAGCGAACCAAACATCTAGACATCGATTGTCATGTTGTTAGAAATCAGTTCAAGTCTGGTTTTATATCACCTAAATTTGTTCCATCCGGTCTCCAACTTGCAGACGTATTCACCAAGCCTCTTGCCTGCCCTCAATTCACTCTTCTTCTATCCAAGTTGGGATTAGGTGATCTACACCAATTCCAACTTGAGGGGGGGATGAAAGAATAATGGATAAATCAGCATCAGCTTCTGGTTGCAAAGTCATGCATTAGTTAGTTAGGCGTGTTTTCTCCATTTCACGATTTTATCTTCTTTATTTTCTGTTAATTGTCGTTTTCCACTTTGATGATGTGTCAGCTGGTTATTGGGCAATGGTCTTTCCTTTTGTCTATATATACAGCATTTCTCCCATTCTGTTTGTAACAAGTTTGATTAAATAAAAATCAGTTTCGTTTATCTCTTTTAGCTAGCTTTGTTCAGACATAATCAATATGAAGTACAAGTTGACGCTGTTAACTTGTTTATATCAATTATGTTCAAATACTTTTTCTTCTATATTCAAATATTTGTGCAACATTTCAAATGTAATATGAATAGATAAAGAATTTATCTTTTAATTCCTTGAATTCTCCCAAAAAGATAAAATATATTTGGACTTTCCAGTAATCTGCATCGAAGCTACAAGACGCACTTTCTTATTAAACTAATGCAAAAACTAAAATAAAATCAGGACCACCAATTTTTAATTTCTTGAGTCTTTATGCCAAAACACTTAAAAATAATTTGTTCAAGTGTATACTGGTGGTGCAGGGATAGTAATGCAGTTCTGCAGATTGATAGGCAATGCCACCTGAGATAAAGGAAACCCAGATGGCAAGCAGTCTTTTGCTACGTGATCGAAAACTTGGCAGCACCAAGTGCCAACGGGATGTCCATACACTAATTTCCAAATATCCGTTACACAACCTTGAAGACCTTTTAGAGCTTCCCAGCACGGAAGAAACTCATCAACTGCCAGTGACGCCTCTGATAGTGCAGAGGCGACATGTGAGACCTTTGGACTTGATTGCGCCATGGCGGATATCACCATGCATGCCAACATAAACAATGCAAAAGCCCCCTTTACAGCTGATGATTTATATGCCATAGTATCTGTATCTGTAATTATTAACTTCTTAAAAGGTCTACTGAGAGGATTTTGGTGAAGTGGAATTGTGGGGATATACTACTGAACCTTGGCTACTTATATTTGAGATCTTATTAATTAATTAAAGAGGAGTTATTGTTTAACATAAAGTGCGTTTCACTTTTACTATGGATTTGATACTTTATTACCAACATTTAACTACAGATGAAAAATAATTCATGGCTATTGTTACGTTCTAGAAATTTTTATAATTCAGAAATTTATTGTGATTTATGGTTTCAAAATAGAGGAAATTATTCCATCCACCCCAAAATGTTTCAAATTACAAAATTTCTTTGAATAGAATTTATTTTTAATTCCCCACCCCACATGAGCGCATGCACAACCTCAGTAACGGCAACATGCTCCGACGACCTAACACCACCACCTCCTCCTCCTTGCGCACCAACATGACCCAGACCCCACCGCCACTGCCGCTGCTGCACACACCTGGAAATCGCCAAGAAATGCTATTGTAACAGTGATGCAATTGCTTATACTAGGATGAAGGCATAAATTCAGCTAAAATGAGTTGGGTAATGAAAGAAGGGGTGACTGTCAATTGTTTATTGGATCTTATTTGTTTTTAATTTGAATCAACGAACAATTGGTTTAAGTGTGTTCTTGCCAACTATTTATCAAATTCTACAGTTTCAAATAGTCTTAGATATTTATCCTTTAAAAAAGTTTTACTATTTTTTTTAAAATAATGGTTCTTTGAAAAAATCTTTTATGATTTCTTAATTTTTTAAATTAGACTCTACCATACTTGACAAGCCTTTAAGAAGAAAACACTTAAAACACTTGTGTTTTTGTTCCAAGAATTAGAAGAATACTATGAAGTTTGTTTGTGACAAACTTTTGAACTGAGTTGAAAACAGTTTTAGTGGTTCTTTAATATTGTGTTAAAAAAACATATAAATTATGGAAAACTATCACAATTTTACAGTTTTCCAAATATGACCTGGAAATATTGTCAATAATCCATGAAAATGTTGAATTTTTTCATGAAAAATCACCAAAATTCAAAATTGGAAAAAAGTCTAACGGCTAGTCTAGAATGCCTGGACGATCCCCTTGTTATAAACCGGGAGTTAGCCCAGTACAAATCCAAACCCTTCGGCATCATCATTAAACCATCAGGCGATAGCCCAGTTACAGACTTGACGTTAGCCTAATCTTATTTTTGGTTTGCCAATTTTCTTCTATTTTGATCTCAACGTTGATTTTTTTCCTTTTCCTCAATAAATGCCCAATTCTTCCTTCCATTATAATTTTTTGAACAAAATTACAACACACATAACCATTATCATACCAATTTTGATTTTAAAAAAAATGGAGTATGTGGGATGCTCGAAACAAAGCTAAACACCAAGATAAGCACATTAATCATCACCATACTATTTGGAGAATGGATAAATATATATTTAAATTGCAGAAATCTGTACTTAAACTGGCCTATTCGGAGATTGTTGAGCTCCTGTTTGACAATCATTATTAGGGAAAAATAATGTTTTGAATAGTGATTTTTATGAAAATGCGTGGTTAAAAAAATAGAAAAAAGTTCAGAGTTTACGTGCACTATTGCAAACCAGTGGGGAATAATCTTGACTGGAAAAATAAATAAATAAATTCTTTCTTCCGTGTTCTGGCATACAGGAAAAAGCCTAAGGAGGACTAGTACAAGCTTAAGACACGTGGAGCCAATAGTGGGAACCAGGGAAATGGTGTAGCTGATGGACTTGTTTGAGACTAAAAGTTACTAATTCAACCCTAAAACCACCTAATAGGTGAATAATAAGGAATTAAACTTATCAATTTCAAGCAACAAATCACTTTTTAATTGTTTTAGATGTTTAGTCAATCAAGCTAAGTAATCATATCTTGAATTGTTGCAATAAATAATTAAAGTAGTAAATAATACAAGATTTGATGATGGAGAAAACCCTTAACTGGGTAAAAACTTCGGGACCAAATCAGTAGTTTCCACTATAGACAATAAGAAGTTACAATATGATCCAACCTAGAAAATCTACTAGACTTGCTCATTTAATTTCTACAATCTCCCAACCTTTTGAAATTGTCTATCTCATGTGAAACACCAAGAACACTTCATTCTTATACTCTTCTTATACTTCTGATTCAACCTCCCTCAATCTTAAACAACCTTTGAAAGCTATTGAGAAAGTACCTCATAACATCTAGAAAGTTGGTGTTTTGGATTATATGAATTTGATGTTTTTTCAAACTTGTGGCTGATTGATCACAAGAATCTAAATATTTGGATGTGTTCTTGAATCTTGGAATATAGATCATTGCGTATTTATAATAGGAGGAGTTTAGGTAGTGTAGGATATATAGAACTCTTGAAAAATGCAAACTAGGGCTTCTCCGTAAACACCATCGCTCGGGCATCGACTCGCACATGCGAACCAGAGGTGCGTCGCTCATACGAGAGCCGGTCAATAGGCAGGCAACAATGATTCTGCTTTGGACGTTCGAGCATCAGCTAGGCGACATGCTAGTGTAAATCTGACGACTATTTCTTCTTGTTCCATACTCGAACTTAAAGACTCATAATTCATCTATATAACCATCCAAAAGAGTCTTTGACTTTCACAACTTTTTTGTAACAACTATATTCTTTCACAATAGTTATTTTGTCTAAAGAATTTCCAATACAGCTAAAAACCTAACAGTCTCCTCCTTTGACATTTTGTCCTAAAACTAATCTACCCAATCTCAAACTGAATGTTTATGTCTTGCATTCCTTGAAATATGTTTCTTGGAATCAATTACCCCAATACCAAGTGTAAAAGTACATAATACATGAAATATAATAATTAAAACAAACTATCATATACTAGCTAGATTGAGAAGCAATATTACGTTAATCAAAACACCAATGAAACATTAATATTAGAAAATATCAAAACTCAAAAAAGCTAAGCATTAAAAAAATCATCTCCCCTTTACTACAAACTCTCCAAAATTAAAATTAAAATGCAAAATAAATTGAAATGATCCATCATTTCTTCTCCCTTTTTGTCACAAATGATGAAGGTAACTATAAAAACAATATATAATAACTTAAATATACAGTTGATATCATGCACAAACATAATCAATGATCAGTAAACTTTTCCACATACTAAGTTCAAGTCTCGTCTGTGTAAAGTGCTGCTAATTCTTTGTGATCAAGACTCTAAAACTTAAAGTTGTGAGGAAGGATATTATATTATGTTTTGTAATTAAAACTTTATGTTTAATGAAAAATTTGAGAAAAAATGCAAAAGTGGTAAAAAAATGCTAAAATCCAAAGATAAAGTCCTTGGAGAGATATTATATTAAATGGATTGGAGTTAAATAGGTCTCAATATATTTGTATTGTAAATTTTAATTGGAGGTCCAAATCCAAATTATATATATATATATATATATATATATATATATATAGATGATTGATAGCTAGAGGCAAGATCGACGCACATAAGAAAATAGAGAGAACAGCGGTGCTGCACAGGAAAACAGGAAAAGCACGACAGGAAAGAAATCCAAAGAGAGGAGAGAAAGAAAGAAAGAAAGGGACAAAAAGGGAAGAGAGAGAGAGGTCAAAATTGGTGGCTGGGAGAAGAAAAGAGAAAATGCGCAGAAACAGGGAAATAAAAGAAGAAAAGGAAAAGGAAAATAAATAGCAAATACTAAAAATTTTCACGTTTTGTCAATTTTTGGTGATATCTTTTCACTTTTGAGTGTTTTTATTTTTTAGTATAAGTAACTAATTTTTATATTAGGGAAAACAATACACTACAAAAAAAAAAAGTCTACGACAATGTTTGGACATGTGTTGCAAATCGAGGTGTTGTCATACAGTAAAGGTCTACGGCAACGTTTGTTGAACGTTGCCGTAGAGGGCTATTGCAACGTTTGCCAAACGTTGTAGAGGGCTACGGCAACGTTTGACAAACGTTGCCGTATGTTTTTATTATTATTATTATTATACAGCAATTTATGCAAATTGATTGGTAAAATTGAAATGACTCCTTATGAACAAATTTTGGAATTGTATAAAAATTGATAATTTCATTCGAAATTTTTGAATCCATACATTTGAACATTAGAATGTGATACAACACCACATAAATAAAAATGAGCTTTAAAATGAAATAAAATGGTAATGAACAAATTCGATCATAAATGGAACATAGAAGCTACTCTTTTTTGTCTTCTCAGATGCTTTCACGGCTACAACACATTCTTCCAATTCTTGCCATGCTTTTTAATTGATTCAGGCATAATGATCCGGCTCAAAATGTTGTGCATATTAGGATCAATTGAATTCGACTCCACCAAAAATGGAGCCCAGTAAAACTCTACTGTAGCATTATAATCCTGCAAGAAAGAAATTAATACCAGATTATAAACTTAAGCCCCCAACAAAAGCCATGAACAATTAATACCAGATTATAATTGCATTGTCAAAAATGAACCTTGCTCGACTTGTCAACTGCCGGACCCATTGCAGATGCAAGACCACCAATAGTTGATAAAGTTACCATAATTAGATTCTTGTGCTAAAGCTGAAATTGAAGGAATTCTCCTCTTATGTGCCGTGCAAGTAATCCTGCATTACAAAATACAAAACGAATGATTGAAGGAATTAAGGGCTAAACTTAGAAATTCACTGCATGCCTTGTCTGGATAACTTATTCTTTTTCTTACTTTTAAGTAAGAAAGTTACTTCTTTTTAAACTAATTCTTACCTCATTGTCAAAAGAAGTAACTTGTTTCCAATTTTGATCAGTATTATTTATTTCTCTTAAAAAAATTTATTTCTCTTAAAACACTTTTTCCTGCCAAAGTGATATTAACGGAATTAAAGAATAATGTAGGAGTTCAACCAGTACCATAGTTGGATACATTACCAATTACAAGTACAATAAAACAATGCACGAGATATACTAGGAATAATTGGACCATTTACATTTCTTCTTCGGGATTTGGCTAGTGCAATTTTAAGAAATAGGGTAGAGAAAGTGAGAGAGAAAGGAGTAGGGGAAAGGCATATCTTCCGCTTTGTATTTCAAATCAAATTGTTACACCCCACTCATTATAGTCAAAGTGAAGAATTCAATTGCTCAAAGTTTTAGTCAAATAAGGATTTAAATGGAATAAATTATTTTATTGGGGTTATTTTACAAATTGACAACATTTGAAGGTTTAAGATGGATAAAAATTTATTTTGGGGATCTACTTATATATTATTGGAAGTTAAACGGTTAGATTTTATATTCAATGGAAGTTAAGGACTAAATGTTATATTAAATTGAAGAAGAGTGACTTCCTTTGCAATTGTTGGTATAAGTGGATTACACATGGCAATAATATAATCAATTGCCCAATTTCTCATTTGATATATACATACACACAGATAAGTTGGAGAGAGAGAGAGAGAAGGAAAGGGAGGAAAATGGGAAAAGGAAGAGGAGAAGAAGAAGAAGCCTTGGGCCATACTTTTCTTCAATTTCTCATTTGATTTAAAGGTAAGTAAGAATTATGTTAAATTTTCTAGGTTCGAGCTTTCTACTTGAAAAATTCAGCAAGTGGTTATAAGATTTAAAGTTAAAGAAGGGACCAAAATTCAATGGAGGAATTGTGTCAATTGAGGATGGGTTCGGTATATACATGGACTGAAATTATATAAATGAGACTTATCTAATTAGATAGCTTTATGCTAGTATGGGAAGTAGTATACGGATGAGAGATGAAATTGGATTAAATGGCACCATTGGTACACGTATGTAATTTAACCTAAGTTTACTTAGTTGGTAAGTTCTCTGTTTAGTATAAGGAATGAAATTGGAAGAGGTAGCTGATTCTAAGTTGTTAGAGAAGAGAGGGCAATGATTAGCAAATTGTCAATAGTGGTGATAGGTCGGTAAATAATCAAAGAAAAGAAAAGTTAGTGAATAGAGAGGCAAGAATAAATATAGAAGTCGGGAAATTACGTGGTGGATTTATTAGTTACTTATCGGATTTTAATTTGAGTTATATCCTTATTTCAGGTATTGACGTGAAAGTTTGGAATTACTCGTCAATTTAACCAGATTGCTATCCATAGCTCTGTGAGTGGAAAAATATAAATATTTTTCAAGTATTGATAATTGATTATATTATTATCCATTTTATGCAATTAAGTGAATTATTTGTCCAATTTCATGATTAATTTGGAAATATTCCTTCATTATGATTTGTGTGGAATTTTAAAGATTTTGTATGGATTATATGTGAATTGGAATGTGAGACATATGTGATATTGAAATCAACCAGAAAAATACTCATGATTATATATTTATTCTAGTTCACGGAGTAGCCTTGGCCATGTTCTATACTCCACTGAGGAGCATTGACCGTGGATGAAGGGGTCTGATCGTGTACCTATAGTTCACTGAGTGACCTTGTGCGTGTTCTAGTATTGATTATAAGAGGTCTTTGAGACCCACTTTCGATCACAGAGGGGCCTATGGGCCGTGACGAAAGTATTTAGCCCAATGGGCGGATTAACGATTTTAATCAGAGAGTACATTTTTGGTTGATTAAATGTGATGGGATGAGATGATGATATGAATTTGAGCTGATGGTTATATCATGATTATTAGATGATATTTTTCATTGTTACGAGATATCTCACCTTTTGATTATTATTATTATTATTATTATTATTATTATTATATGTTGTTATACTGTGAATGGTTAAATGATGTAAACTTGATATTGATAAAAATGTGTAAGTGGGAAAGGTATAATTATTTTTTAACTTCTCCACTCACTGAGTTATCAACTCATATATTTTTTCACTATTTCCTTATCAAGTAGCAGTTGAGTTTTTGGGCATCTTGAGAATTGAGCCTTGATTTGGAGTCAAAGGCATCGACAAAGTTAGCTAGCATGACTCATTTTCTGGAGCACGTAGTCAGTGTTTTGGGACACGTTCATTTTTGGGATGTCATTCCACATCATTGTAGATAGTAAATGGGCTCACTATGTATTTTGCATCCATATGTATAGTTGATGTATTTTCATAGTAAAAGTTTGAGAATTTGGCTTATCTCTATATCGTGATATATAATCATGAGTTAGCATTGATATGATATTATGGTTAGGTTTGCATAAAATTGTTTACAGGTTGGTTAGTCCAAATTATAGGGGAGATAATGCTGAAATTTTTATTAAAATGATTTATAAGTTTCATGTTGTAGTAGTAGCCTTGATGGTGGGTCCCACTTTTAGTTGGTATCTATCATCTGCGCACGTCACACTCCGTGTCCATTAGCTTTATCTGGGGTAGGGCATGTCACAAATAAAGCTAAAGATTCAGGGTGGTATTAACTAATGGATTAAACTAGTTACTGCCCAAAAACTTCCCCTGGTTGTTTGCATTCAAGATCCTTATAGACAACTCCAACCATTCCAACTTAATTCTCGTGGATTGGGTTGTTATAACCCCTTTTTTGTCCAAGAGATTAAATTGAATGTTTTCAAGAATCATTCACTCTTCTTCCTCATTGCTTCCCCTTATAGTCAAACCATATCAAAATATAAAGTGATTAACAGCTATTTTCCCATCTGAATTCAATTCATATTTGTTTTCCTATTTCATTTTCTACAATAATGAACTAACCTCAAAAGCTAAACACAATTCATACCAAAGAAAACATCAAAATCATATTAACGAACATTAGTTTACAAAACCTCTAGGCAAACATTATAATAAGATTTCATTACTTCACGAATAAAATTATACAATAACGAACCAAAAAATCAGATTGCAGAAGAACCCATGTACCAAACTCACAAAGTAAAAAATGACATCTCATAAATCACCTAGAAAACAATAATTTCATAATTCTAAGAAAAACTAGAAAAGATAAATATAAACACAAAAATCCATCAAATAATCATTTTTTTTGAAAACCCCAATAACTGTTGGAAGTACCTTGAAATCAACAATGGTGAGAACTTCTTGCTTAAAAACTCCATCTTTACTTTGTTTTCTGGGATTTGTGCCGTTGAAAGTGGCAAAGACTTGCAAGGAAAAATGGGTTTTGCAGACTCTGGAATTCTCATAGCGGTTGGGAAGAATATGCAGGGGAAGTGAGGATGGCAATGATTCCATGAGAGAAGCTCTTGCTTCATCAAAATACCTAATAAATTAATATCAAACATTCAAAAGAGAAAACCATACCATACTCCAGAATCTTTATAAAGCTTTGTTCAGAGACTCTAACCTAGGGTTTCTACTGACTTGAATTTAGCAAAGTTGAATCAGGAGGTGGATCGAAGTCGGTGGCGGTGGTGAGTCGGGAGGATCTTAGGAAGGGGAGAAATGATTTGGGGGTTGATAGGGTTTGGGATGTTTTTGGGCTACCCTATTGCAACGTTTGATAATCGTTGCAAAAAGAGATTTTTCGCAACACTCAACAAACGTTGCAAAAAGTCTTACTTTTCGCGACGTTTGTCAAACGTTGCGATAGAACCCTTCTCGCAACGTTCAATAAACATTGTCAAAAGTGAGATTTTTAGCAACACACAACAAACGTGGTAAAAAAAGGGATCTATTGCAACATTTTTCTAAAAAACGTTGCCAAAAGTCATTTATACTAATCAATGACAACATTCACTTACTAACAAATGTTGCATTTCTAGTGTTGTGAATGACTCTTTTTGTTGTAGTGATATAGTCGACTTGTGATCCATTATTTTTTTATTCAAGATTTCTGTGAGTTATTTATTTATGTGTTGATTTGATTATGAGTTTAATCAATTAAATTACCTGATGAATAATTTAATGATTATGTGAGTCTCTTACGAATCGAGAGGTGAGTTTGAAATTTAGACCATATAATAAAATTTCATAAATTAGTCTAACGTGTAGAGATACATATACTAATTATTGCGGTCGTAATATGAATTCTTAGAACTAGTGTTTCGTTTAACTAAAATTTATTCGCATAGAGATATGAAATTGAATTAGTTAAATAGACTCAATGAGAACTCGAAAGGGGTAAATTGAATACAATAAAAAAATTTGATCGAACGCTATATTAGGCATGAATCTTGATTTAAGAACAAATGTGATCAATAGATGAAATTGTTATGCCATAATATTAATCACATATTTTTTTTTTCAATTTTTCATTGTTTGCAATATTTTTATATTTTCAAAGGAAAAATCATCATAAATATTTACTTGTTTTTGTCAAATAGGAGTTAGAAAAAGTAGATTAAAACCTAAAGTATAGTCTTCGTGAGAAAGATAATCCGAACTCAAAGGTCCAATATATTATTTGTTATGATATCGTACACTTACGATATAAAAAATGCAACAAGTTTTTGTACTTAAACCCTATTGTCTCTTTTGATAATAATAAAATTCACTAACAATTCAATTGGTGATCAAGCAATTGAAAAGAACCATAAAACGATAATAAATATCCATAAATCAAATCAAATTGAAGTCAAAATAATTAATTAAAAACTAAAAATATCATGATAAATGTTCATCTCATCCTAACAATGTATAAATTTAGCCAAGTATATCGAAATTACAAGAAATCATATTTAAGTAAAAAGATGTAACCCGAATTTTTGATAAATTGAGAAGATGAAAATGAATCTTGAAAACTTGAATCTCTTCATTGGTTTCTTGATGAATCACCACTTGCGCCTTCTCTTCTTTCCCCAAAAATTAGGTTTGAATCTTCACTTGATTGAATTCTTGCAAATACCCTTCAATTCTCTCAAAAAAATTATGAATTTTCCTCATTTGATGATAATAATTAATGAATATTGGAGTACAATATGTATATGAGAGTCCTCCCATATATATTATTCTGTTATGTATTTGTAGGAGTTGAAAATTGGTTGAAAATGACGTCTAAATTGTCTTCCAAAAAGAGTTCCAATCGAATAAGGAAAGTTGTCTTCGCGCGAAATTATTTTGTTGTCGGCACAGTAGTCAGTATTTTGACCATAACTATCTCTCCCGATATTCGATTGATGCGATTCAAAATGCGTTGGAAAGCTAACTCAAAGGGATACAACTTTGCTATAATAGAATTTTCCCAATTCGGACTTTTACTGTGCGAAAATTGCTTCTTAATATTCGGCTAAAAATATGGAATATAACTTGTGGTCCAAAACATCTATTGAATAACTACATTTTGGTCCTCAAACTTTGAGTTTTACCATTTTCACTATTTTTCGCTTCTTTCTTTTGATTCCTTGTTCAACCATTGATTTTTATCTATATAACATAAAACACAAAAACTTAAAATATATTTCGTCAAACGAATTACCAAATATCGATATTTTAAAACCTCGAATAAATGTATAAAATATACTTATCAAAGGACATGCTAAACATAAATTAGTGAGAAAGGACATGCTAAGTGTTACTGTTAAATTCATGTAGTCCTACTGATTGAACATCGTTCAACAAATCCTGTCATCCCTTCAAATATATATAGTTCAAATGCTGGTTGGTGGTTCAGGGTCTATAACGCAGTTTGCAAGAGCGATGGGCAAAAACACCTGAGAAAAGGGAAACCTTTCAGGCAAGCAGGTTTTGGCAATTTGGTTGACAACTTGGCAGCACGAAGTGCCTAGAGGAAGTCCAAAAACGGCTTTAAAAATGTCCACTGTGCAAGTTTCGAGACTTGTTAGAGATTCCAAGCACGGTAAAAACCCTCCCACCATTAGTTCTTCATCTGATAGTGCACCAACAGCAGAAAGCTGTGGATGTGGTGCAGCCGCAACATGGCTTGACCTCGACACAGCAGATGTTGCTATGACGAGAAACAACACCAAGACTCCCTTTGCTGTTGCTACTTTAAATGCCATAATATTTATGAAAATTTAGTTTCTTAAGAGATGTATACAAAATTGATGTGTGGGGAAATGCTTCTAAACTTGGGCTATTTTTATATGAGATTATAATAATTAATCGTGTTTGCTCTCTACTTTAATATTATGAAGTACGTTTCTGTAGGCTATACTTAAACTCTCTAATGTTTTCTTGAACTTTCATTTATTAGTAGCATTTAACTAAAGATATTAAATAGCCATTAATTGTTCTTAATTTTTAAAGTTATCGTTTCAAAAATATATTTATTCCTGTTGCAAGTCAGGAGTTATATTCATTCTCAATTTCTCAGTGACAAAAGAAAAAAAAATAAAAAAAAAAAACTAAAAAAAAAAAAGTTTACCATTTGCTTCTTATTTGATAAGTAGTTGTTGTAAGCTAATTAATCCCACACAATTAATACTACGAGGCTGTTGCCTGTGGTATTTAATTTGTTTACAATTTGAGCTAGGACAAGACCGAAGATGGAAATAGTCACAGGAGTCCAGCCAGCAATGGTCCACCGCAACTCAATAAATTTGTAATAACTCTACATGCATGAAATGACGTTAAAATTAAGTTCCTGAATAAACTACCCATCGGATACATGGGTTTGACATAGGCCCATAACAGTAGTCCCGCAAATCCATGTATGGATATTCATATAATAAAAGGACTTTTGATTTCTAGAGCTGGAGCGCATGGGGAAAGTGTGGGAGGCAGGTGATTGGGCAATGGTGGGGATCTTGCTAAACCTTGATACAAAGCAAAGTTGTGACATTGCCAGCTTCTCATACTGCCACATAAATTTTCTCTGCGTCTGTGGAAATTGATGAAACCAGAAACAAGGCCTCAACTTTTTGAGCCTTTTTGACTTTTTGTACAAGAAAATATAGGAAGAACACCAAATATAGCTAGTAATTTAACTATTTTTACAGAATTTATTTCTTTATTTAATTATTTTCATGTTTATCCTACTTGTAGCAATCAATAAAAGATTCTATTGATTACCTTGTAATTGCATAAGTATATTTTTCTTTTCATGGTCATGCATGTAACATGGTTATTCGCACTCGTGGCTATTGTATTTAGCTCTTGGTTGATTTAGATAAAATTTAAATTTTTAATAGATTTTGCTAAAAGTTGATGAATTTGTGTGCTTGGAAATTGATAAAAGTTGTGGATTCCATGAAATATATGGTTGATATGAATTTGAGAAAATGGGAACCAAACATATGCTTAATTTTATTCCGTAGTAACAACGTCGAGAGGAATAACTCCAACACTCGATATATATATATGTTGAGTAATTTTACCATATTTTATCTTTATCTTATCTTTCTAAGTTGATGGTTTATTTGAGAACTACAATTCTAAAATTTTATTGTTTCTTTGAATTTTGTTGAATTTTTCGTTTGAATCTTTTGAAATATAAATATTGTATAAACATTTGGAGTCCTAGTCAAACTTGTTTATTGGACTAGACCAACCTCTATAGGATTATTCTTTTATCACAACCAGTCAACCAAGGACGGATCCAGGATTTCCGATAGGGGGATTGTTCTGAAAGAGACGAGCTTATTTTTTCCTTTTATCATTTGATACTCTTTAAACTTTAGTTGATAAAGTTTAACTCTTAAATATGTAATTCTAATCTCATCTCTTAAATTGATAGGATGTTTTTTTCTCTTCGTTCAATACTAGTACATAATTGCAATTCAAGATTTGTGACAGGTGGATGTTCAATTTCTAGGGATGAAATTGGAGGATAATGTTCGGTAGGAATTGAAATTGGAGGATGTTACTCGTTTAATAACAAAAGATAAGGCATCAACAACCCAATAATTGAAAATGAATATGCGGGGAAGGCAACACTTCAATAAATTCATTCAAATAACAATTTTTATCAATAGCAAATTAGACATCAACAACTACGTACCTGCAAAGTGAGTTTAGCCCGATTGTGATGTAAAATCGAGTGGGGGTATTCAAAAACTAGAGTCTAGAAATAAATTGTCAAGTTAGAGATTTACATAGCAAGAAGAGTAGAATTTGTGTTAAATAAATATTTGATCAAGTGCATTAATTAAATAAATATTTAATCAAGTTTCATCGTAGTATATGCATATCCTTTAACAACTAATATCTCTTGAAAATTGTACATCTTTTTAATGAATCTCCTTCATTAAAACTCATTTCAAAGTTTCTTCTACCTCGACATCTTAGACTCCTGCCTCTACTACATCTTCAACCTCTATTCATGTATTCACCTCCATATGTTTGTGTTTCAACATCCTTAGAACCAACATTGAGTTTATATTGAAACGTGTTGTGGTGTGATCCAAATTACATGTAATTTAGTCTTTGGTTGATTGGATTCGATGTGATTTGGGATTTGATTGATTGGAGGAAGTCTAAGGTACTTGTGTTTGTAGAGTTCTAAGTTGTGAAGATCAAGTTTCAATACAATTAGGAGTTTGGCTTGCAAAGGGACTTTTGGATAGCAAAACACATGTTTTGGGATTTTAACCCGAAACCTAGCGCCTAGGTGCCAAGAATTGAAGCAATAAGAAAAAGGATGCAGTGACCTGATGCCTAAGCGTTGGGACATAGAGCCTGGGTGCTAGGTGTAGCGTCCAAGTACTGCAACGGTAACTCATGTTCACCATTTTTTCGTTTTATTCGAATTTTGGGACTTCTTCTCCATCTTGGACTCCAATAAGATGGTTTATATATATTTCCACGTTGTATCTCCATATTAAAACATTCTCATTATATTCTCGAAGAATTCAACAATATATTGTGAGATTAGATTTCAACTGAGATTATTGGAATCTTAATATTGTAAATACAAAACTATTAATTATAGTGGATTGTTTTGTTCTGTTACTTTTCCCAAATTGAGTTTCCACGTAAATTCTTGTGCTATTATTTTCTTCTTCATTATTGGCATTATCTTGCTATCTGTTTCATAACAAGTGGTATCAAAGCGTGAAGTTGATTATTCCGAATGGCGACAATGAAGTATGATATAATGAAGTATGATATTTCCTTGTTGGATAGAAACACAAGATTTACATTATGGCAGGTGAAGATATGATCGGTGTTGGCATAGATGAATTTGGAGAAAGTTTTGCTTGGCCTTGATAGGATGCATGTTACTTGGACGCAAGATGAAAAGCGGCATAGAGATCGGAAAGCCCAATCTCAAATTCATCTACATCTCTTGAATCAAGTTCTTCATGATGATTTTAAGGAGAAAAGTGTCGCTGCGTTGTCGTCGAAATTGGAGAAACTTTGCATGACAAAGAGCTTGACCAGCAAGCTACACTTGAAATAACGCTTGTATTCTCATCGGATGTCTTAAGGTGCGTAATTGGATGATCACTTAACTATGTTCAATGAAATCATGGCTGATTTAGAGACATTGGAAGTTAAGTATGATGAGGAGGACTTGAAGTTGATGTTGTTGTGTGGGAGCCACCATATGTGACTTTTAGAGATACTATTATCTAGAGTCTGGATACGCTCACCATGGAAGTGGTCTATGATGCTTTACTATCTAAGGAGAAGATAAAACATCCGGCTGGAGGATCTACGAATCGTCCTGAATGCTTGATTGTGCGTGGGAGAAAGCAAGATAGAAATCTTGGCAGGAAAACGAGGGACACATCAAGATCTAGACATGCTGAGAAGACATGTCACTATTGTAAGAAGAATGTGCATATTAGAGCTGATTTTTTTTCTTTCACTTCATTTGCTTTGTCAATTCATATGTCGTCAAAATGGGACCAGTTCAATCTCAAATTTTTAATTTTTAATTGATTGCTGAAGGAGTAGCACGTAGTTGAGAGTGAGGATTTCATATCTTGGTGGTAAGTTGAATGATCTTAGGTGTTTTGATTCAATTCTTGACTACAATTGTGGTGTATAAAATCTGTTCCAACGGATATGTAGCCCTTGATTTGAAGATATTCAAGTAATTTGTATGAAATCTTTCTGTGCATTAGACACACAAAAGGGGGGTTGTTGAGACTTAAGTGTTAGTAATCTTCATAGATATATTTAATAACTCAATTTCTGTAATCACATATTTGTTCGTTAAACTTGAACAATTGTTTTAATTTTAAATGAATTGAGGCTTAGTTTTGTATATATTTTGTTTGTTAGGTGCACTTCGATGAACAACGATGGAATAGGACACAATGAACGAAAAATGGGCTAAAGTGAAATTAATTCAAAGTTTGGGGACTAAATTGCAATGTGCTAATAGTTGATTCGAACATAGTATCAAGAATTGGAGAGATGTTGGAGTCAATTAGATGGATTGGATTATGGAGGATCAAGAAAATACGAAAAAGGAACCAAAATTACTAAAGAATGAAATTCAAGGACCAAAATGCAACAAATAGAAAAATGTATAACAGCGCGCGAGCAATTTCTGGGCCTAAAACAGTTTCCTAGTTTGATCCAAATTCTTATGGAGAACAATTGCAACCTACTATTTTACCTACAAGGGGATGGCCAGAACAAACACAATATATCAAAACCCTATTTTCCACCACAAGATTGAAAGACAATTAACACGAGATTGAAGATTCAAAATTTGGGTTGAAGATTAACGAAAAAGAAATTATTTTTTCACTTTCCAATCATTGTTTTTCATTCCACATGATGTTTTTCAAAATCTTTTTGTGTAATTTATTTAACAAAGTGCTAAGCTAATTCTTTTAAAGTATTGGATGAAGATGAAACTTTTATTATTTATTTTTAATTTAAGATGAGTAGTTAGTCAAATTCTTAATTCTCTTCATTTATATTGCACGCGTAATTTTATTTTTTGATTGTTTGATCACCAATTAAATATATAGTTGCTTGTTGAGAGTTGGGATACTCACAATAGGTCTTGAACACTGTTTGACAAGCATACATGCAATATAAATTATGAATAATGTTTATTACGTGTACAATCTTTGAGATAATTGTGAAATTGAATGCATTTGTATTCTTACATCTTTTATTGCATAAGTAAATTAACACCCTTAGTAGAATTCAAGTCATGTAGGCATTAATTTGTGGAATTTAATAAATGTCACTATGCGGATTAACCTCAAAGTATGGTCGTTGTTGGGGTTGGAAGAGGGGCAGGAAACCCCTCCTGAAGTTGCGGAGTCCTGGACCAAAATCTCATGAAAAATAGTTACAGAAGTTCATATTTGTAATTTTGATTTTGCCTCAATTTTTCTTATAAATAGATAGTCGTTATTAGAGTTTTTATTTATTATCATCAAAAAGAGATTAGAGAAAATAGAGCGTAAGATTTTTCTCATGTCAACATAGTAAATTACTTGTATAGATAGACGAAGACGTAATCTCATATTAGGGTTAACCTCTATAAATTCTTTGTGTTATTTTGTTTCTTTATTTCCTTATTGCGATTTTATGTCCTCAAGGAGGTGGTGGAAGATATGGATCCGGTGGCGGTGTAGGCAGCAGCGGAAGCTGCCACAACTGCGGTGAAGGTGGTCACTTTTCCGGTGAATGCCCCAATTCCAACCGTTGAATCACTGGGTTTCTTCCATTATCTATATTCTGCTTTTGAGTCAAGTAATATGGTCTTTAGGCATATGAACTGGAAAAATAAAAAATTCAAAC
Organism: Fraxinus excelsior; assembly: GCA_019097785.1. Lineage (NCBI taxonomy): Eukaryota > Viridiplantae > Streptophyta > Magnoliopsida > Lamiales > Oleaceae > Fraxinus > Fraxinus excelsior. The sequence goes on from CM032627.1 coordinate 2,870,853, forward strand.
TTTAAATGGCAAATTTCCTGCAAAAAGTTGTAACAACTGAGTTTCATTTTTCTTTCTCTGTGATTAGATTTAAACAAGCAAAATTCATGTAGTCCTACTGATTGTGCATCATTCAACAAATCCTGTCATCCCTTCAAATATATATAGTTCAAATGCTGGTTGGTGGTTCAGGGTCTATAACGCAGTTTGCAAGGGCGATGGGCAAAAACACCTGAGAAAAGGGAAACCTTTCAGGCGAGCAGGTTTTGGCAATTTGGTTGACAACTTGGCAGCACGAAGTGCCTAGAGGATGTCCAAACACTGCTTTAAAAATGTCCACTGTGCAAGTTTCGAGACTTGTTAGAGATTCCAAGCACGGTAAAAACCCTTCCACCATTAGTTCTTCATCTGATAGTGCACCAACAGCAGAAAGCTGTGGATGTGGTGCAGCCGCAACATGGCTTGACCTCGACACAGCAGATGTTGCTATGACGAGAAACAAAACCAAGACTCCCTTTGCTGTTGCTACTTTAAATGCCATAATATTTATGAAATTTTAGTTTCTTAAGAGATGTGTACAAAATTGGTGTGTAGGGAAATGCTTCTAAACTTGCGATATATTTATATGCGATTATAATAATTAATTGTGTTTACTCTCTACTTTAATATTATCAAGTACGTTTCTGTAGGCTATACTTCAATTCTCTAATGTTTTCTTGAACTTTCATTGATTAGTAGCATTTAACTAAAGATATTCAATAACCATTAATTGTTCTTGATTTTAAAAATTATTGTTTCAAAAATATATTTATTCCTGTTGAAAGTCTTGAGTTATATACTTTCTCAATTTCTCTGTGACAAAATAAAAAATTGATGAGCTGTATTTAGTTGATTCCTCTTGCCTAAAAAGAAAGTTTACCAATTGCTTCTTATTTGATAAGTAGTTGCTGTAAGCTAATTAATCCCACACAATTAATACTACGAGGCTGTTGCTTGTCGTATTTAATTTGTTTACATTTTGAACTAGGGCAAGACCAAAGATGGAAATAGTCACAGGAGTCCAGCCAGCAATGGTCCACCGCAATCTCAATAAATTTGTAATAACTCTACATGCATAAAATGACACTAAAAGTAAGTTCGTGAATAAACTACCCATCGGATGCAAGTTTCATGCACCATGCCTTTTGTCATGGCGTTGTCCCAATCACAACCCATGATGGTGCCGAATTTTCCCATCCTCAACCAGTCAACCAAGGACGGATCTAGGATTTTCGATAGGGGGACTGTTCTGAAAGCAACGAGCTTATTTTTTTTCCTTTTATCATTGGATACTCTTTAAACTTTAGTTGATAAAGTCCAACTCTTAAATATGTAATTCTAATCTCATCTCTTAAATTGATATGATGTTTTTTTTTTCTCTTCGTTCAATACTAGTACATAATTGCAATTCAGGAGTTGTGACAGGTGGATGTTCAATTTCTTGGGATGAAATGGGAGGATAATGTTCGGTAGGAATTGAAATTGGAAGATGTTGCTCATTTAATAACAAAAGATAAGGCATCAACAATCCAATAATTGAAAATGAATATGCGGGCAAGGCAACACTTCAATAAATGAATTCAAATAACAATTTTTATCAATAGCAAATTAGACATCAATTTCTGTAATCCCGTATTTGTTGTGTTAAAAAACATATAAATTATGGAAAAGTATCACCATTTTACAGTTTTCCAAATATCACCAGGAAATATTGTCAATCATCCATGAAAATGTTGAATTTTTTCATGAAAAATTACCAAAAATCAAAATTGGAAAAAAGTCTAACGGCTAGTTTTGAATGCCTGGACGATCCCCTTGTTATAAACCGGGAGATAGCCCCGTACAAATCCAGACCCTTTGGCATCATCATTAAACCATCAGGCGATAGCTGACGTAGCCTAATCTTATTTTTCGTTTGCCAATTTTCTTCTGTTTTGATCTCAACATTGATTTTTTTTCTTTTCCTCAATAAATGCCCAATTCTTACTTAAACTGGCCTATTTGGAGATTGTTGAGCTTCTGTTTGACAATCATTACGGGGGAAAAATAATGTTTTGAATAGTGATTTTTATGAAATGTATGGTTAAAAAAATAGAAAAAACTTTAAAGTTTACGTGCAGTATTGCAAACCAGTGGGGAATAACCTTGACTGGAAAAATAAATAAATAAATTCTTTCTTCCATGTTCTGGCATACAGGAACTGTTATATAAATTGTTGTTCAAATATTGTTGATTGAGAGATTGAGAAAAGAAGATTAAAACTTGAGAAATCAAAAAAGGGAGAAAAATCGAGATATAGGCAACTGGGTTGCCTATGTGACCGCATAGGCTTAAGCCTATGCGGTTGCATGTCCTTAGTTTAGTCCCTGATTCGTTTACTCTATGCGACCGCATAGAGCAACAAACTAGCCGTTAGGCTGGTTTTTATTTTTTCCATTTTGGCACCTTTTGATCATTTTTTTCATCTTTTCATGGATGGTTGGCACCCATACGAAGGAGTATAAGAGAATTCTATAAATAGAGATAGAATTCATGTTTTTCTTACAACAATTTTCACTTTATACTTTGAGATTTTATCCTCAAACTCTCTCAAATTAAACTTAGAATTATTCTTTATATTCTCTTCTTGTTCCTTCCTTCCGATTTTCAATTGTACTAATTCCAACCCGATTTATAGACTTGAAATCTGCTAAAACTATTTGCATGTTGGTCCATTAGCATTCTCATTACCAAGAGGGTACAAATATAGCTTTTAGGACAACATTCTATGTGATTCAAGTCTTGTTCTTATATTGTTATTCTTCCATCTTATTCTTGTTTGTTACATATATTTCTGGAGTTTCTTGTATTCTCTTTTGGAAGCATCGTTGGAGGCCTTTATATCTACTTCGGAGGATCATTTTCTCATCAATCTAAAAGCTATATTTCGTTTGCACAATGACAACCGAAAGAGATACCAACATGACTACTATCAAACTCATGAATCAAGACTCAGTAAGGTTGGATCGTTTTGATGGATCAAACTTCACAAGGTGGCAAGACAAGATAAAATTCTTGTTAATGGCGCTCAAAATCTTCTACATACTTGATCCAAATTTGGAGGATCTACCTGAATCATCCGAAAATGACACCGAACAATCAAGGGTTGACCGGAAGAAGCGTGAAGAAGATGAACTCATATGTCGTGGTCATATCTTGAATGCCTTGTCGTATCGACTCTATGACTTATATACTAACACAACATCGGCAAAAGAAATATGGAATGCACTAGATGTCTTACATGTACCGGATATGAATAGAAACCTTGTAAGTGGGGATTTGTTGGGGAAACCTGGGATTAAAAGTGTTTATAAGTCGGGAAAACTTGTATTATCCTGCAATGGTTTCTTTGTTGGAAAATGCTATTCTACTAATGGAATGGTCAAGTTTTGTACTATTGACAATATTAATACAATAAATTCTTCTTATTTTGTGTGTTCTTTAAATTTATAGCATGATAGATTAGGGCATATATGATATTCTACTTTGCATAGATGGTTAAAGATGGTATGATTTCATGTGGATTAACTAAGAATGATAAGTGTAAAATCTGCGTTGAATAAAAAATGATTAAAAAATCTTTTCAAAGTGTAGAAAGATTATCTAACTTACTTGACCTAGTTCATACCGATATATGTGACTTTTAATGGCATGTTAACTAGATGAGGTAATAAATACTTCATAACTTTTATTGATGATTATTATAGATTTTGTTATGTTTATTTAATGAAACATAAGGATGAGACTTTTCATATGTTTAAAGTGTATAAAAATGAAGTAAAAAAATCAAAAGAATAAAAAGATTAAAATTCTTAGAAGTGATAAAGGTGGTGAATACTTTTCTAGAAAATTTGATATCTTTTGTGAAGAACATGGCATAATACATCAATGTAGTGCACCAAGAACACTGGAACAAAATGGTTTAACGAAAAGGAAAAACAAAACCTTAGTTGAAATGGTAAATGCTATGTTAACAAGGTCTAAATTGCCTGATAATTTATGGGGAGAGACATGACATGACTTGCTACATGTCATATAGGTAATAGAATTCCTTCTAAGAAACTTAAAGTTACTCCTTATGAATTATGGAAAGAAAGAAAACCGAATATTGGATATTTTAAAGTGTGGGGGTGTTTAGCTTATTATAAAAACACCAATCCTAGAAGAACAAAACTAGGACCAAGAGGGATCAAGAGTGCGTTGTTGAATATGCTATAAATAGTAAAGCATATAGGCTACTTGACTTAACGTCCAATGTTATTATAGAATCACGAGATGCGAATTTCTTTGAAAACTTATCAAGTGTGGATGAAATTGATCAATGTCCATTGGAAACTCAAAAAGAAATTCTGGCTTCTAATAAATCACTAGAAACATCTTCACAAGATGTAAATGTAAATGAGTCTAATGAACCAAGAAGAAGCAAGAGAACTCGTAAAGAAAATGTATTAGGACATGATGAGATTGATTCTCAACGGATTTCTCTATACTTGGTTGAAACAAGTAGAGAAGATATAGTAAGAACATTCATTATGTTCTTCAAATTGATAGTGATCCTAAAACCTATAAAGAAGCAATGACTTCTAGAGATAGCACATTTTGTAAAGATGCTATAAATGATGAAATGAATTCTATAATGTCCAATAATACTTAGAAGATTGTTGACTTACCGGCTGGATTAAAAGCCATTGGTTGTAAATGGGTATTTCGTAAAAAATACAACACCGGTGGTTCAATCCAAACTTATAAAGCAAGATTAGTTGCTAAAGGTTTTCGATAGAAGGAGGGAATTGATTATTTTGATATTTATGCACTCGTAGCTAGAATTACTACTATTATGATTCTTTTTGCATTATCTTCTATATATGATTCGTGTGTACATCAAATGGATGTTAAAACCGGATTTTTAAATGGAGAATTAGATGAAAAAGTTTACATGGAACAACCGAAAGGTTTCATTCTTCCGGGTAATGGAAATAAAGTTTGTAAACTCGTAAAATCTTTATATGGATTAAAACAAGTTCCTAAAAAATAGCATGAGAAATTTGATAATGCTATTATGTCTTTTGGTTTTTTGCATGATACAGTTGATAAATGCTTATATGCTAAAAAACGTGATAATTATGTTGTATTTGTTTGCTTATATATGGACTATATGTTGATTATAAGTAATCACATGGACGGTATTATAGAAACAACGAGGTTTCTATCTTCAACATTCAAAATGAAAGATCTTGATCAAGTAGATACCATATTGGGTATAAAAGTGATCAAGAATGATTTGTGATTTGCATTAACTCAATCACATTATATTGAGAATGTAATTGAATTTTATTTTTTATATTTGAACATTAAAGAGGCAAATACTCTGTTTGATTCAAGTATCAAACTTGTGAAGAATGTTGGAAGAGATGTTGGACAACTTGAATATGCAAGTGCAATCTGTAGTCTAATGTATGTCGTACAATGTACAAGACTGGACATCACATTTGCCGTAAGTAAACTTAGTATGTTTACAAGTAATGCAAGTGTTGAACATTGGAAAGCAATTGGAAAGGTACTTGGTTATTTAACGAGAACCAAAGATCTTGGACTCTAATATGCTAAATTTTCGGCTATACTTGAACGATATATTGATACGAGTTGGATATCAAGTGCTGATGAAAACAAATCAACATCGGGTTGGTTGTTCACTCTTGGAGGTAGTACAGTTTCTTGGAGATCAAAGAAACAAACTATGATTACATATTCCACAATAGAATCTGAATTTGTAGCATTAGCTGAAACGGGAAAAGAAGCGGAGTGGCTTAAAGATCTTCTTTATGAAATTCCATTAGATACGAAGAATGAGTATTCTATATCTATACTAAGCAATAGTCAAGCTACTCTAGCAAGTGCTTATAGTGAAATCTACAACAGAAAGTCTAGACACATGAGTCTTAGACATGATTACGTAAGGAAATTAATAAAAGATGGAATAATTTCACTTACATATGTAAGATCAAGTGAGAACTTGGCTGATCCATTTACAAAATCACTTACCAAAGAGTTGGTAAAATTAACATCGAGTAGGATGGGGCTTAAACTCCTTAAATAAAATTCACCAATGACGGTAACCCTACTTGTTATTAGGAAATGAGTAATTTACGGGTTCAAAGGATAACAACAAGTCATTTGATAAGTGAATTGATTAGACTTAACATATTATTATTTTAAGCTCTATCCTAAAGATATAAGTGCTGGGGTTACGATTTTTGAGGGTTGAATAAAACATAAAGAAATTCAGTACGTAGTACAAGTGTCTTTAATACATAACCAAGACACTGCAAGAATCTCTCCTATATGAACTTAGAAGTGGTGCCGCTTCAAGGAAAGTTGGAGTTACTCTCTGAAAAGTTCATGAATACGGATAGGTGCAAGGCCATTAACGCACCAAAGTAAAAAATTGTGTGGAACATATTGAGATAGAATGTTCATGTGTGTGATATCGTCACTAATGTCATAAGGGATAACTGGTTCAAAGCTAAGGCTGCATGGAATCTCGATATTACTTTGCAATGTTAGTACTTGTAAAGTTGAAATTGAAAGATACCTTATCTTATGCATGACGTCGTTTATAATCCTAAGTGGAGTTATAATATTTCAACAAGTGGGGGATTGTTATATAAATTGTTGTTCAAATATTGTTGATTGAGAGATTGAGAAGAGAAGATTAAAATTTGAGAAATGAAAAAAAAGGGAGAAAAACGGGGATATAGGCAATTGAGTTGCCTATGCGACCGTCCGCATAGGCTTAATGTCATACGGTCGCATGTCCTTAGTTAGGGACTAAAAGTTCCTGACTCGTTAACTCCATACGACCGCATGGAGTTGCTCTATGCAGTCGCATAGAGCATCAAACAACCGCTAGGCTGGTTTTTATTTTTTCCGTTTTGGCACATTTTGATAATTTTTGTCTATTTTTTCATGGATGGTTGGCACCCATACGAAGGAGTACGAGAAAATTCTATAAATAGAGATAGAATTCATGTTTTTCTTCCACCAATTTTCACTTTATACTTTGAGATTTTATCGTCAAACTCTCTCAAATTAAACTTAGAATTATTCTTTATATTCTCTTCTTGTTCCTTCCTTTCAATTTTCAATTGTGCTAATTACAACCCAATTTATAGACTTGGAATCCGCTTAAGCTATTTGTATGTTGGTCCTTTAGCATTCTCATTACCGAGAGGGCACAAATATAGCTTTTAGGACACATTCTACGTGATTCAAGTCTTGTTCTTATATTCTTATTCTTCCATCTTGTTCTTGTTTGTTACATATATTTTTTGAGTTTCTTGTATTCTCTTTTGGAAGCATCGTTGGAGGCCTTGATATCTACTTCAGAGGATCATTTTCTCATCAGGAACAAGCCTAAGGAGGACTAGTACAAGCTTAAGACACATGGAGCCACTAGTGGGAACTAGGGAAATGGTGCTGCTGGTGGACTTGTTTGAGACTGAAAGTTACTAATTCAACCCTAAAACCACCTAATAGATGAATAATACGGAATCAAACTTATCAATTTAAAGCAACAAATCACTTTTTAATTGTTTTAGATGTTTAGTCAATCAAGCCAAGTAATCATATCTTGAATTCTTGCAATAAATAATTAAAGCAGTAAATAATACAAGATTTGATGACGGAAAAAATCCTTAATTGGGTAAAAACTTCGGGATCAAATCAGTAGTTTTCACTATAAACAATAAGAACTTACAGTATGATCTAGACTAGAAAATCTACTAGACTCACTGATTTAATTTCTACAATCTCCCAAATTGTCTATCTCATGTGAATCATCGAGAACGCTTTATTATTATACTCTTCCTGTACTTCTGATCCAACCTCCCTCAATCTTAAACAACCTTTGAAAGATATTGAGAAAGTACCTAATAATATCTAGAAAGTGGGTGTTTTGGATTATATGAATTTGATGTTTTTTTCAAACTTGTGGCTGATTGATCTCAAGAATCTAAATATTTGGATGTGTTCTTGGATCTTGGAATAATGACCATTGTATATTTATAATAGGAGGAGTTTAGGTAGTGTAGGATATATAGAACTCTTGAAAAATGCAAACTAGGATTTCTCAGTAAACACCATCGCTCCTGCATCGACTAGAACATGCGAGTGAGAGGTGCGTCGCTCATGCGAAAGACAGGCGATAGGCAGGCAACAATGATTATGCTTTGGACGTTCGAGCATCAGCTAGGCGACATGTTAGTGTAAATCGGACGACTCTTTCTTTTTGTTCAATACTCGAACCCATAGACTCCTAATTCATCCATATAACCCTCCAAAAGCCTCATTGAGTTTTACAACTCTTTTGTAACAATTATATTCTTTTACAATAATTCTTCTATCTAAAGAATTGCCAATACAACTAAAAACCTAACAGTCTCCACATTTGACAATTTGTCCTAGAACGAATCTACCAAATCTCAAACTAAATGTTTATCTCTTGCATTTCTTGAAACTTGTTTCTTGGAATCAATTACCGTAATACCAAGTGTAAAATCACACAATACATGAAATATAATAATTAAAACAAACTATCATATACTGGCTAGATTGAGAAGAAATATTACGTTAATCAAAACACCAATGAAACATTAATATTACAAAATATTGAAACTCAAAAAAGCTAAGCATTCAAAAAATCATCTCCCCTTACTCCAAACTCTCCAAAATTAAAATTAAAATGCAAAATAAATTGAAATGATCCATCATTTCTCCCCCATTTTTGTCACAAATGATGAAGGTAACTATAATAACAATATATAATAACTTAAAGATGCAGTTGATAGCATGCACAAGCAAAATCAATGATTAGCAAACTTTTCCACATACTCAGTTCAAGTCTCGTGTGTGTTAAGTGCCGCTAATTCCTTGTAATCAATACTCTAAAACTTAAATTTGCGAGGAAGGATATTATATTATGTTTTGTAAGTAAAACTTTATGTTTAATGAAAAATTGGAGAATAAATGTAAAAGTGGCAAAAAATGGCAAAATTCAAAGATGAAGTCCTTGGAGAAAAATATGATATTAAATGGATTTGAGTTAAATGGGTCTTAATATATTTGTATTGTAAATTTTAATTGGAGGTCCAAATTAAATCTATATATAGAGAGAGATGATTGATAGCCAGAGGCGAGATCGACGCACAGAAGAAAACAGAGAGAACAGCGGCGTTGCACAGGAAAACATGAAAAGCACATAGGAAAGAAAGCCAGAGAGAGGAGAGAAAGAAAGGGAAAAAAGGGGGGGAGAGAGAGAGAGAGGTCTAAATTGGTGGCTGGGAGAAGAAAAGAGAAAATGCGCAGAAATATGGAAAGAAAAGGAAAAGAAACTACAAATACCAAAATTTTTCACGTCAATTTTTGGTGATATATTTCCACTTTTGAGTATTTTTATTTTTTAGTATGTGTAACTAATTTTTATATTCGGGAAAACAATATAGTCGACTTGTGATCCTTTATTTTTTTATTCAAGATTTCTCGGAGTTATTTATTTATGTATTGGTTTTATTATGAGTTCAATGCATTAAATTACCTGATGAATAATTTAATGATTATGTGAGTCTCTTACGAATCGAGAGGTGAGTTTGAAATTTAGAACATATAATAAAATTCCATAAATTAGTCTAATGTGTAGAGATACATATACTAATTATTGCGGTCGTAATATGAATTCTTAGAACTAGTGTTTCGTTTAACTAAAATTTATTCGCATAGAGATATGAAATTGAATTAGTTAAATAAACTCAATGAGAACTCGAGAGGGGTAAATTGAATACAATAAAAGAATTTGATCGAATACTATACAATGAAATGAAGGCAGATTGGGGATTGAAGATGCTAGATACAAGGTTAGATTGGTGGTAAAAGGCTACAGTTAGATTTCGGGTGTTGAATTTACATATGTGTTCTCACCAGTTGCGAAGCATAGTTCTATTTGAGCTTTACTTGGAATGGTGGCTAAAAATGATTTGGAGCTTGGGCAAATGGATGTCAAGACAGCATTCTTACATGGAGAACTTGAGGAGAGCATCTACATACAACAACTAGAAGGGTTCATAACTTTAAAGAAAGAAGACTATGCGTGCTTGTTGAAGAAATCTTTGTATGTGTTAAAGCAGTCACTGAGGCAGTGTTATAAAAGGTTTGATTCATTCATGACCACTCATGATTTTGATAGATGTAATTATGATAATTGTGTGTTCTTTAGAAAGGAAAGTGGTGGATTAACTACATATTTGTTATTATATGTTGAAAATATACTCATAGCTGCCAAGGATAAAGCAGAGGTCAGAAAAGTAAAATTACAACTCGAAAAAGAGTTTGACATCAAAGGATTTGGGTGCAGCGAAGAAGATTCTCGGAATGGAGATCTTGGGGATAGAAAGTCAGACAGTTTATATTTGATTCAGAAGGAGTACATTGAGAAGGTGCTTGAAAGATTCAATATGGTGAAAGCTATGGTTATCAGTACTCCCTTTGCTGCCAACTTCAAACTATTATATAACTTGTGTCCACAATCATGTGAAGACATTGATTATATATCTCGGGTTCCTTACTCCAATGCAGTTGGTTCGCTCATGTATACTATGGTTTGTACAAGATCTGATTTGGTACATGCCGTTAGTACTAACACAGTTAGTAGATGCATGGCTAATCCTAATAAAACGATGCAAATGCTTGTATAAGCCTATAAATAGGCTTTTGTAAGAATTTGTGGAAGATGGAAGCAAGAAATAAAGTAAATCAATTTCACACTTGTCTTTTTACTTTTGTGTAAGTCTTTATATCGATTCTTTTTATTATTGTTTAAATTTACAACAAATCATTTTTTAATTGATTTATCAAATTAACATTAAGTTCTAATGACCATACTTTGGTCACAGATGATTTACTATACATAGTTCCACAAAATTATAGAAAATGGTAAGTTTACAAAATAACTCTCTTCCGATAGACAAGATAAAGAAATATACAAATGAGTTGGATTGAAGTAGTGATTATGGAAAGGGGGTTTGCCGGTATAGGTTGGCGATGACAGAGATGGCAATGGCAATGGCTATGATTGTTGTTTACAAGGGTGGTCTCGAACAAGTCCACCAGCTGCACCATTCCCCTGGTTCACACTGTTGGCTCCCACTACTGGCTCCATCTGTTTTAAGCTTATACTAGCCATACGCTTGTTCCTATATACCAAAACAGGGAAGAAAGATTTTCTTTTCCACCCAAGGTTATTCCCACTGGTTTGTAATATTCTACGGAGCCTCTGTTTGACAAACAACCATTATTTAAAAACTCTTTTTTCTACATGCTTATTTTCCACAACACATTCACACAATAAAATATCATGCACGTAAACTCTAAGCCCTTGTTTGACAACCATTATTTGAAAACTCTTTTCTCTCCGTACTCAATTTCAACCACACATTCAAACAATAAAATATTCTACACGTAAATTCAAAAATTCTCCAACTTCTTAATCACACATTTTTTCTAAAAATCACTGTTCAGGATATTGTTTTTCCTAGAGGTGGCAAATATCATTTGAAGACAACGATTATGCGTTCAAACCTTTTCAGTGTTCTTGCTATTATCTTTGTTATCTCCTCCTCCATACTCTTGTTTCTAAAACAATGTGTCCTGCTCGGTTGTATTATCAACGAGGATGGCTAGAAGTAGAACTCATGGATGACCAAGAAACGGCTGTTGCATACTTTTTGTGCTACTTAGCTTTTCATAAACACATGAGCAAGAGTTTCCTAGTTTGAGCAACAGAGAAACTTTGTTGCAATTTGCAATTTAAATCTGTGCTCAAGAATATTTTCAATAGGGATCCAGTTCTTCATTAATCTGCAGAATCCCAGGAATGATATCTTGTTTCTTAATCCCAGGAATAATATCAGTGTTCAAGAGGTGGAGAGACTTGTTTCTGAATGCATCGAAAGTTCATTTGGTTAAAGTTCTTGCATCGTATATATAACATGAATCTAAACAGCACTTCTGGTTAAAAGGTCCCCTAATTTCAAAGAAATATGAGGTCCCAGTAGCTTCCCTCAAACATTTCCACATTGGAGTTTTAAATCATTTCTTAGGGGCAAAAGCCAAGCAAGAATCTAAACAGTATTTCTGGTGCAAAAGGATCATTCATGACTCGTGGATACCAGGGAATAGGAATAAAAAAATTGTTAGTACCCAAAGAATATAGATTTTTGATTCATGAAGAACACCAAATATTAGATAAATAGCTGGAACTACTTAATTTGTTTTATTCAATAAATCCCCCCATCTTACACGCTACAGTGTAGTTCAAAAATATAATATAATCTTAGAAAAAGCTAGAAGTAGATTCATAGAGAAAATTATCGAAACAAATCGTAATGTATAATTTCATTATATCCTTAAATTACACTACATAACAAAAGAAATAGCATTACCAAAAACAACTTGCAATGCATTTTTTTTCTTAACTTTCAAGTATGGTAGAGTCTAATTTAAAAACTTAAGAAATCATAAAAGATTTTTTCAAAGAACCATTATTGAAAGAAAAAAAAAAAGTTCATTTTTTTTTAAAGGATATATATCAAAGACTATTTGAAACATTGGAATTTGATAAACAGTTGACAATAACACACTTAAACCGATTGTTCGTTGATTCAAAATAATACTGTTAGAATGCACAATGTATATTACTTATCAAATAGACTACTTATCTTCATAATGTAGTTAGGATATCTGCTGCATCTGTATATACTTCATAAGGGGACTAGCATATCACCCAGCTGTGCTTCCAGTACATTCTATTGCACATAGTTAGGTGCACAAATATTCCTTTTGTTGAGTAGTTTATTAGGATAGTTCTTTACCCTTTTACCCCTTTCTTCTTCCTATTTATTTGCACTTGTATTGATGTTAATAGTAAGATGAATTTCTGGATTCAATTCTAGCTAGTTCATTAGAATTTTCCCTCATTTTCATTCAGCTGCATTACCTGCCTTCTATCATCTTTAAATTCTTACAAATACCAAATAAGATCCAATAAACAATTGAAAAAATACCTTTCAACACGATCGATTTTTTATTTATAAACAATTCAGTCCTTATTTCATTACCCAACCCATTTAAATAGAAATAAATGACTTTTTTTTTTTCCTTTTTTGGTCTTTCTACAGTAGTGATACTCTTACCGAATAGAGTATAAGGAAAGTAATTAATTCTAAAAAAAAAATATACATAAATACAATTAAGGAAACATAATAATCAAAATGCTCCAAATCTGCCACTTCTTTAGTCTAGACGTCCACATAGATTAATTTATGCCTTGATCCAAGTTTGAGCAGTTGCATCACTGTTAAAATGGCATTTCTTGGCAATTTCCATGTGTGTGCGGCAGCGGATGTTAGGTAATTGCCTCAAAAGTCAAAAGTTGGAGGACTCCTATTGCAAATAATAAAAGGTGTTTATTATATAGAAGACTCATAATTGAAGTTGAATGCAGAATCCTATTAGAATTTGGTCTCCAATTTATAGTCGATTTTGGAGTGATTATTTGAGTTTAAATTAAACTCTTCCATTTGGTTATTTGGTCTTATAAATAATGGAATACTTCCATTATTTTTGGTGTGACCAGTACATGGCCTGAGAGATAAAACAGAGAAGACGTCTGCTTTGTGTGAAATAAGACAGCAGCTTTGTCTTGTGAATATATATTATATTAGTTGGTGGCTGGAATATATATTAGTTGGTGACAGAAAAGGATATATATTCAAACCTTGTTGCTTTGACTTGGGAATATATATATATTCAATTTGACTGGTATATATTTTGCTGGAAAATATACAGGCGGCCGGGCAAACTATTGATTTGTTTTTCTTTTGTAATACTTTAGGAATAGGTTGGTGAGTGGAATTCTATATGATTGTAACAATTTTCATATAATGAAAAGCTTTGACGGTCCGTTTAATTGTGCGTTATATTCTTTATTTTTCTTGTTTGCCAATAATCTTTTAAACAACAAAAGGTCTTGTGGGTTAATAGAAAGAAAGGAAATTGGTGTAAATCTCTCAACAAGTGGTATCAGAGCATCAGGTGGTTCAGAGTGTTGAAGCAACAGAAAAATATGTCGTTAAAATATGACGTTGAGAAATTTGACGAGGGAATCAATTTTTGCTTGTGGCAAGTACAGGTGAGGGATTTATTGATTCAAGTTGGACTGCAAAAGGCTTTGAAAGGAAAACCAACTCAGAGTTCTAACTAGGAAACTAAATCTAGTATGAGCGATGATAAATGGGAAGAATTGAATTTAAAGGCTGCAAGCACGATACATCTCTGTCTAGCTAAAAACGTTCTTGCAAATATTCATGGAATATCTGTTGCAAAGGAGCTGTAAGAAAAGTTAGAAGAACTATATCAAACGAAGAGCATCACAAATCGGTTGTATCTGAAGGAGCAATTTCATTTATTGCGCATGGAGACAGGTACGAAAATCTAAGACCATCTAAGTGCTATCAATGGGATTGTTTCAGAATTGGAGGCTATTGGAGTGAAGATAGATGATGAGGATAAGGCATTACGTCTCATCTGGTCTCTTCCGTCTACTTATGAACACATCAAGCCAATCTTGATGTATGGGAAGGAAACTGTGAGTTTCGCAGAAGTGACAAGCAAATTAATCTCAGAAGAAAGGAGATTAGATGGTCAGAATATTCCTTCTGACAATGCGGCGCTTGTGACTGAAAGGGGGAAGAGAGGCAACTCCATGAAGAAGAAAATAACTTGTTGGAACTGCGATCAGACTAGTCACGTGAAGAGGAATTGTCCAAAAGGTAGAGCAGGGTCGGCTAACTGCTTGAGATCGGATAATGCGTCTCTCCTGGCGGAGGAGGACGTGCTTGATGCGCTGTAAAGTAATATGGGAACATCCTCATGGCATGTCGTCAGTCGCCATGATAGAGGATGTGTTCTTACTGGCGCGGATCAGCATATCTACACATAGCATTGACTGACATTTGATGCAAGGTGTATAGGTATGTGGTGGTGTTGTAGTGTCGATGGCTGATGAGCTCTTTGGGAAAATCAGTGGGAGAGTTGCACCATAACTATCAGTGTGGTTGTTTCAACATGTAGCCAATGAAATGCTCGGAGGTTATTCTGAGTGGTTATACTCATATGGTGGAGTATGAGATCGTTAAAGTGTGGCAAATGCTTACCTGGTTTTTCCAAAGTATTGTGATTCGAAGTTGTAGAAGAGATGACAGGATTTTGACTCGTTTTCAGCAAGGTGGAGATTGTTAGGTGATTGCCTCAAAAGTCAAAAGTTGGAGGACTCCTATTGCAAATAATAAAAGGTGTTTATTATATAGAAAACTCCTAATTGAAGTTGAATGTAGAATCCTGTTAGAATTTGGTCTCCAATTTATAGTCGATTTTGGAGTGATTATTAGAGTTTAAATTAAACTTTTCTAGTTGGTTATTTGGTCCTATAAATAATGGAATACTATTTTTGGTGTGACCAGTACGTGGCCTGAGAGATAAAACAGAGAAGACGTCTGCTTTGTGTGAAATAAGACAGCAACTTTGTCTTGTGAATATATATTATATTAGTTGGTGGCTGTAATATATATTAGTTGATGACAGAAAAGGATATATATTCAAACATTGTTGCTTTGACTTGGGAATATATATATTCAATTTGACTGGTATATATTTTGCTGGAAAATATATAGGCAGGCGGGCAAACTATTGATTTGTTTTTCTTTTGTAATACTTTGGGAATAGTTGTTGAGTGGAATTCTATATGGTTGTAACAATTTTCATATAGTGAAAAGCTTTGACGGTCCGTTTAATTATGCGTTATATTCTTTATTTTTCTTGTTTGCCAATAATCTTCTGAACAACAAAAGGTCTTGCGAGTTAATAGAAAGAAAGGGAATTGGTGTAAATCTCCCAATAGCGGCGTCTCAAGATGGAGCAGTGGTGGGATTTGGGTCATGTTGGTGGCGCAAGGAGGAGGAGGAGGTGGTGCTGGTGTTAGGTCGTAGGAGCATGTTGCCTTGACTGAGGTTGTGCGTGCGCTCCTAAAAAAAGTAATTTTGGAAATAAATTCCAGTCAAAAAAATTTTGTACTTTGAAACATTTTGGGATGCATGGAATAATTTCCTCTATTTTGAAGTCATAAATCACAATAAATTTCTGAATTAAAAAAATTTAGAACGTAACAATAGCCATGAATTATTTTTCATCTGTAGTTAAATGCTGGTAATAAAGTATCAAATCCATAGTGAAACGCACTTTATGTTAAACAATAACTCCTCTTTAATTTATTAATAAGATCTCAAATATAAGTAGCCAAAGTTCAGTAGTATCTCCCCACAATTCCACTTCACCATAATCTTCTCAGCGCACTTTTTAAGAATTAATAATTACACATATAAATACTATGGCATATAAATCATCAGCTGTAAAGGGCGCTTTTGCACTGTTTATGTTGGCATGCATGGCGATATCCATCATGGCGAAATCAAGTCCAAAGGTCTCGCATGTCGCCTCTGCAGTATCAGAGGCATCACTGGCAGTTGATGAGTTTCTTCCTTGCTTGGATGCTCTAAATGGTCTTCCAAGTTGTGTGACGGATTTTTGGAAATTAGCGTTTGGACATCCCCTTGGCACTTCGTGCTGCCAAGTTTTCGATCACATAACAAAAGACTGCTTGCCATTTGGGTTTCCTTTATCTCAGGTGGCGTTGCCTATCAATTTACAGAACTGCATTACTGCCCCTGCACCACCAGTACCACCAGTACACACTTGAACAAATTAGTTTTTAGTGTTTTGGCATAAAGACTCCAGAAATGAAAATTGGTGGTCCTGATTTTATTTTTGTTTTTGCATTCACTACACCAAAAAACACTATTTGCAACACATAAAAGGCAACATTTGATAGTTAAATGTTGCGAAAGGGATCTATCGTAACATTCTAATACGTGAATGTTGCCATTGCTTAACAAAATTAAGTTTTGGCAACATTTTTTAAGTGAATGTTGCTAATATTGCCTTTTCGCAACGTTTTTTAAGTGTTGCGAATTTTTTTATTTTTCGCAGCGTTTTTTAAACGTTGCGAAAGACAGTGCTTTTCGCAACGTTTAAAAAACGTTGCAAAAAATATCTTTCGCAACGTTTTAAAAACGTTGCAAAAGATTTTTTAGCAACATTTAAAAAACGTTGCGAAAGAAACTTTTTGCAATTTTTTTAATTTTTTTAATCATTTTGCAACGTTTAAAAAATGTTGCGAAAGATGTTTTTCGCAACGTTTTTTAAATGTTGCGAAAGAACCTTTCCGCAATTTTTTCAAAAAAAATTTCTTGTTATCATTTGCAACGTTTTAAACGTTGCAAAAAGTCCCCCACCCAAAACGTTGCAAAAAGTCCCCCACCCATCTAAATAGTTAAAAAGGGTGAGTTTTAGTTCTCTCTCGTCTCAACTTAACTTATGGGGATTTTAGCCCCTTTTCAACCTAGTTGAGCTCATTTTCCGGCCATCCAAACCGTCGGACATTGTTGCCTATGGGAAGCTTCCAATCTCCACTTTAATTCACACCAAAATCACCTTCTAATTCCAAGTAATCTGGCTGGAATAAAAAAACAAAATGCCCAACCCGAAAATCTGAAAATTACAGTAACTGCCACTTCCGACCGCAACTTCGCCGGAGCTCACCACTAGAACATTGCCCAGACCCAAACGACCTCAACCATGGTTCCAATTTACCCCAAACAACATCTACACAGTCTGAATTAATCAAAGAAATATCGTCAGTCACGAAGCCCTCTTTCTTCGCAGTCGGCACGGCATGCAGCATCGTTCCGGGGGTTATAGGCTTCTGCGTTATGCAACTCACCAGCTCCGGCAACCCTGACCTTGAAGCCAAGCTCCGCCAATCTACGGGCCTGGAATCTCTAGTGAGTTCTGCTCCTCACCGAACCCTAACTTTATTTCTGAAGAATTAGGATCCCCTTCTCCCCTGCCTATGTCGATCTTTTGACAATTTTAGTGTTAATCCTTCCAGTTAAATATATTGTAGAAGAATCCACACTCGCAAAAATTTGACATTTGACTAATATTTACTTATTATATTTATATGCATAGAGTTTGATTCTATTTGCAAAATACTGTTTACGCACTGAAGGAGCCAATGCATCCGTTTCAATGCACTGTAACGGTGTCTTAGAAAACTGATATTACTAATAGCTTGCTTGTCTCTGTTTCTGTCGGAAAGGATGCTGGGGTAACTGACCCTTATTGGGTGCCACCACCTGGTTGGAAGCCTGGTGATTCTCCAACTCAGGACCCCATTTGTGCTAGAAACATAAAGCTTTTGAAGTATTTATTGGAAATTTTATCTATTTATTGAAAAATTCTTAATGATTTTGCTCAAGGTGCAGTCAATTTATTTTTTTTTCTTCGTAATTCTTTTCCTTTTACAGAAGTCATTCCCAATACGCCTGTACAAATGGATAGATAGTGGTTTGTAATGAACTTCTTGTCTTTCAAATTGTATTGATGGTAGGGTTGCCTCATGTTGTGCACATTCTTCGCAGTTGATGATGTGTTTTCTATTGTATTCTAGTATTTTTCATTGTGATTGTGATTTGTAGTTCTAGTGATGATTAAAAATATACTCAATAAGCTCCCACGGAAACAAGGTAAGTTGGTAGAAAATCGAGATGGAGGATGCTCTACTTTCTCTTCCAATGTTTCGACTACTTCGAGAAACAATAATACCACAGGTTTGTGGTCAGGCAATTCAAATGCTGGATCTCATTCTGGGATCAATTCAACTTTGAAGCAGCCCTCAGGTTTTGGTCCGTGTGAATTATATTAATTTGAATTCTAAATGCAGCTTTTGCCAAGTATATGGGCCAAAAAATAGACTTGACTAATTGATATTGTCCCAAATTTGAATTGAAGATCTTAAGCTTACTGGAAATTCAACTATTTATAACTGAGCCTCGAAGAATTTTGGTTTATAATGGTAAATTATATCTTGTGTACTTCTCTATATAAGTATATAATAATTTGGTTGAGATAATGATCGTTTCTTTTTCTCTACTAATTTTCTTGAAATGGTGATTGATGAGAAGATAATGTGTTTAGTTTGTAGAGGTTTATAATTGTGATATTTATTATGTCAGAATGAAAGTATTTACGGTGCTATACTAAGGAACAAATAATTGAAAAACGATTAATGCATGAAGCTGCTTAAACACAGAATACTACATGTTAAAACTGCCTAATGTCTCAGTGAGTTACATTTGTGACACGTGAACTGTGTATGCCTTTGAGCTAGAGCTAGACTAGCCTGCATCAGATTAAGTCTCAAATATGTGTCTAAATCATGCTAATAATTGATTTAGAGAATAACATTCTTGGAATGGTAGACTAGTATGCCTTTGAGTTGATTTAATAATTATGTGGGGATTATGGTCCTGTCTCGGTATTGTAAGATTAATAATTGTTTGAAGTTTTCTGAAGTTTTCTTTTGACAGAATCTATGTGGAATTAGTGTTAATGCTTTGCTATTCTCATTTAAATTTGTTGTGCTTTTAGATCTCTGTGTTACAAGGAGCCAGTTATATAGATTAATTTGATGTGGGTATTCAGAGACTCAATTGGAGTAGAAGGGATTGAAAGATGGAGGGATAGACCAAAAGAATTACAATCCTTTAGGGTTGCTTTGAGTCTTCTAGTAGATCTCATAATGCATCAAAATGAGTGGTGAAAAACTATTCTTGTAGTGTAAAAAAGACTTTGTTCTTGTTGTAATCTGGGATCAACTTCATCAATTTTATGCTCATATTTATAATTTTGAGATGTGTGTGTTCCCATTTCTTGAGATGTGAGCTGTGCCTTCAAATTTTCATCGTTACTTTTCCTTCTCTTTCACTGAATCATGGAAGACCACGTCCAAGACACCAGTAGTCAGCCAAGCCAGGGCTCTGAAACTGAGAGAAACGAGCTAGTGAGATCCCGGTGGACACCGAAACCAGAGCAAATTCTTATACATGAATCCATCTTCAATAGTGGTATGGTTAATCCTCCAAAGAATGAAACTGTGAGAATCGTTGCTTAGTGGTTCATATTAAACAACTATGACGAGGTTCTTACTTTTCTAATGTAAGTATAGTACATCTGCATCTAGTTTGAATAACTATATTATGCATGTCTTATGTACATTTAGTATATACGTTCGTTTGCTAGGTAGGCAGCATGAGGAAATGATAAAGAGCAAAAGTAGTGTGAACGTACAAAAAGGGTATAGAAATATGTTTCCAAATTGGTTTCATGAATGCGTAAGTCATTTTTTAGTTGTAATGAGCTTCACCATTTTTCATGATATTAGTAATTTTAATACTTTACTTCATCTTGATTATTTAGGTGAGAAGTTTAAGGAGGCAAAATCATCCTTGTACAATGATGAGCTATTTGAGTTAGCAAGAGGTCCTCTTCGAACTGAATCGTGCCAAGGTTGTATTATGAATGGAGTAAAGTTTATAGCGGCAGAACAAGATGATAAGCTAAACATGCAAAATAGTGGTGTCTTTGTATTCGAAATCATGATACCGATAATGTAGACTTCTATGGTAACTTGATAAGCGCGGTTGAACTACCGTATAGACAATACTACAAGGTAGTTCTATTCAATTGTCATTGGTTTAATACAAACCCTCATAGGATGGGATCTATGAAACACAAATACCACTTAATATGTGTAAACACTAGTACTAGGTGGTATGATAACGATCCTTACATTCTTGCAACAATGGCAAAATGAGTGTTTTACATAAACGACCCCAAAGCGGATAGTGGTCGAAAAGTAGTTCAAAAGATGGATATGATCATTTGAAAACCCGCAAGTGAACGGAATCGTGATCAAGTAATATAGTAAAGTGTAGAGTATCGAACTCACGAGAACTATGTGTTTTATCGAGTTAAAGTTAATAATATCTTTAATCGAATATCAATAATGATTCGTAATAACTCTATGTCTACATACTAGAAATTAAAATTAAAATTTATCTAATTTTTGAGATGCATTGCTAAGATATAGAATCCCCCTTATTAATCCATTTTTAGTACAACAATTAAAATGACTATTTGTTATCATGCAAGTTGGTAGAAGTTTCAAATTTATTTAAAAGTTTCTTTCGATAGCAATTAAATCTAATCATATATGTGACATTTTTATATCTCTATAAAAGATACCAATATATAAGAAAACATTAAACGAACTAGAATATCTAAAAAAAACCAAGCAAAACATAGAGGTATATATCTATCATCTATCAAACCTCACAATGCTGATTACTACGTGCTAACGATCCTATTATCTCTCTCGATGATAATAAAATCCACAAACAGTTCAACTAATTGTCAATTAATTGAAAAACAAACTAAATCATAATAAATATCCATGTATTCAAATAAATTAATGTCAAAATAATTAATTAATAATAAAAATTTTAAAACAAGGGTTCATCAATATCTTAACATTATAAAAATCTAGCCTAACATAATATTGAAACCAAATACGCAAAAATTGAACGACATCACCAGAAATTGACCAAACGTGAACAAATCTGGAATTAATTCTTTATTGAGCTACTGCAAGATTTCTTTGCCTCTTTCTGAGTGAATCAGTCTCTCTGCATTAATTTATAGAATATATATAAAAACCCCAACTGCCTCGATTTTCTTTTCTCCCGACTCTATATATTCTTTTCCTCTCCAGTGGCTGAAAATCTATATATATATTATATAATATATTTAAAGCAGCTGAACTCTCCCTTTGCTCCATTTTTTCCTTCAACTACGTCTGTGTGTGTGTGTGTGTTTTTTCCCCCTCTTGCGTGTATCTGTATGTGTGTATTTATATTCTCTTCAACAACAAGTAGCCATATTTTAACTCATCCAATGAAAGTCCAATTGTGGCCATTTAATGTATTTCTCCAAGTCATCTCTTACAAATAATGCAATTTAATCATTCACTTTCTAAAGTACAAAATTTGATCTCCAATTTTTGCATCCAATAACCAATTTAGTCCCCTGGCGTGCTGTCGTAGGCACCCAAAATAGTCATTAAACCTCTAAAACTGATGCAGTAGTGGAAATAAGGGTCGATCCTACGAAAAATGTGTAATTCAATATTTTATACTTCATATAATGATTGGGGGATTTTTGTATGCAAATAATTATAAGTGACGCAATAAATAATAATGAAAATTAAATTAACCAAAACAAACAAAAGACTAACCTTGGTCCAAGTCAATATTCACCTTCGGAAATCCACAATTGATC
>CM032627.1:2893320-2978439 GCA_019097785.1 Fraxinus excelsior
GCCAGGTTCTCTTCAAGAACTTTTGGACTTGGGATATCAGAAATTTGGTTTCCATCCCACCAAAATTTTAACAATAGATGGTGCTTTGATTGAGGATTTGGCTGTAATAAGAGATGGTGATCATCTTGTTCTAGCCAGTGATGATGGACAACAGAGTGAAGAGCATAGATAGATACAATGTACAATTTTGTCTGATTTATATAAAAGAGAAATCCCACTTGAGAAACTTGAAAAAAAAAATGAAGAATTGTGAGTAAATGCTTCTTCCTCTAATGTGCAATACTGTGGGAGTTCTCTTTACGGGAAGTTTGATAAGAAGGATTAACGAGGAGAATTGGATAATAGAGGACAGTCTTAAAGGAGAAGAAAAGTAAAATATATTCATCATACAGTCTAGTTCGATTTAGTATTATGTGCACATTATTTATTTTGCCATTGCAGATAATTTCTTCTCTCGATACATTTAAATGCAAATGTGGAAAGACGAACGCCAAGGGGTTGTTTATGAGAACATGTACAGAAATTACTAGTAGACAAGGGGGTTATTTTGTCACCACATCTTTCTAGTTTTGTATCACTTTTTGATTACATTAAAGGTTTTCAAGCTTTGTTTATTGTTGCACTTAAGTCTAAAACTTTTTTCTTCACATTCTTATCATCAATTTTTCATTAATTTATGATCTTATCACTGAAGATAGTTTCTGTCCAGAAGTTTGTTAGGAGGGCATTAAAAAAATTATTTTCTCATAATTTTAAATAAGTTAAAAAAAAAAAACCACAAATCTAAGTAAAGATCAGGGACCTTTGGTGCAATTAAAAGTAGTGCAACAAAAGATAAATGTAGTGCGATTATAATTACCCGTAGACAAATCTAAGCTTCGCGGTAGGTATTAGCATTGAAGTGTCAATTTTGGGCACGTGTAAACCTCTACTAACGATGTATCTAGTCCAATACATTGCATCCTTTCTTATTATGTTGTACCTTGTTAGACCATTGCAGGTGAGAAAAGTTCACTAGCGCAAGTGCAATCTATAAAAAACTAGGCGATCAAGATTTATGAATTTTTTATACAAACATAAATTTTCAATTTATATTTTGATGCATTTGGTAAATGTGAATCATTATTTGTTATCGTCTCTTTTTAGCGTTTTGGAAACTTGAACCAATACCTCTCCCGTCTCTCCTCGCCTAAAAATTGTACTCGAAAGATGTCTAACAAGAGGTAGACCAAGAAACACATTAACCACCATAAAAGAAACATGAGATAAATCATATAACCACATTAATATTGTGGTCAGACATTAAGATTATGATAGCAGAAGCTTCATGTTCAACATGTCTCTATGCAATAATCTGATGAATCCACAAATTGTATCCAATGACAAAATTATAACATAAAAATAATGTTTTCCTTTGTCGATCCGTCTGTTTTCTCTCTGTTTTCTACGTCTTTTGTTGTACTTGCCATGCTATAATCGTTGGGTAATACACGAAGTCAGTATTAATGTGGATTGAGGGTGTTGGTGTTATTGTATCAGCTGTCCTTACACTCCATCGGAACCTTCAGGGAAGACCTGAAACTGCCTATCAGTGAAGCTCACAGATCTATGCTTCAATTCACCTCTATGAGTCGTCATCTCGTCCAATATTTCGTATACATCAACACCACCTCCTTCATCGTCAGGATCAGTCGCTTCTTGATCCTGTTTTACATATTATAATTAAAAACCATCTATGTGCACTTCCTAATCTTATCTAATACTATGTACTAAAATCATCTTCAGACTTGTAAAGAGCGATCATAAGAATCTAAGGAACAGAATATTATACCCTGAGTGAGTGACTTCTTCCCCAGATAGGATGTCCTGCAATTTCCTCGTATTCAGCTGCATCTAATTCCTGAAGATGATGAGGCGGAAACACCTTGGGGAGAACATGTTCTCTTATACTTATCAAAAGGAAGAACGGCAATGGAAATAATATTCCAGCAATAGGTATCCATGTGATTCCAAAGCATACCAAAAGATACACAAACTGGAAAGCCGTAAACATGAAAATATATTTGAATGGTACAGACTCCATGAATGACGCGTGGAGACTCTCGATGACTCTGCCAAAGTAAAGCAAGTTAATTTTGTAAGTGCTCAATTCATCTAGAAAAGAGATCTCAAGCACGATGAATATTCATAGCTTACTTGAAACGTCGACCAGGAGAAATGAATAGCAGCAGCATTCTCTCCCAAAACTGATTACCAGGTAGGCTGTCAATGGCCATGTAGGCAAAGTACCCCCATAGAACTGATGTAGGTATCATCTTGATCATAGGCATAGCACATACAGCCAGTCCCACGAGTATGGATTGCAGCAAATTGCTAACTCTTTGCTCATTTACTCGAACAGGCAAGTGAAGATCAATGTACTTTTCAGGATCAAATTTTCCGTTCGCGTTTCCTTCATTGTCATGGTTTAAGACAGCCTCCTTCAGGTTTGCCAACTCTTTGTCAGCTGTATGCTGCAGGAACATAAGAAGTTCACTTAATCATCCATCCACGAGGACATAGAAAATGCACTCTTACATACAAACTAGAAGTGACTTCTTACAGATGGAGCATTCTCCATCTCAATGAACACCGCGTGCATTCTTCCGTAGATTTCTGAATGGCTTGCTTGCTGTTTCATGCCCTCCTTTGCACTTTTTACCATTTTCTTCCGAATCAACTGCAGATTGGAATCTAATTCTTTAAAAAAGTATTCTTTCTGTATTGTCCAAAAAAAGCATGCTAAGAAAGTTTCTAAGTAATTGCATCGCTCACCTGTTTCTTGAGGACGGCAAGACTCCTTGTGTGCATAGGCGATTGTGGAAGGACCCCATTCGAAGGAGGTAGTCCAAGCAATCCGCAAAGCAAAGTCTGAGATCACAAGAGAGCACAATTCTTTAGCTGATCATTGAAGAAAATTCAATAAAAATCTCATATTTATGACATCAAGAAGTTAATGGAGGCTGAAATTCTTGACAACAGCAGTAAATTTATACCGTGACTCCGAGCAAGAGGATATCGTAGTGGTAAGCAGATGGATTTTTAAGGTTGAATTCCTTCTGTTGTGCCAGCTGTGAAGCTACACTGTGATCGAAAAAGTACAGTCCTGCTATCATCACAGCAGGTATGATGGCAGCAAAAATATAACCAGTCGATACCCTTCCCATGTCCTGCAAATTCACTAGATGAAGCGACTGATATTTCTAAATTTTCTCACCATTCATAACTAGATTGCATAGATGATTACAAAAACAATAAGGCATTTCAGAACATCAGAAATTCTTAAAAAAAATAATGAGGCATTAAAACTACAGCGATAAATATGTATCATATCCTAATTAAATCAAGCGTGTGAGAAACAGGATTGTCAATTTTTTGATACCTTAACCACAGTCCAATGATGTAACGATTCCGATTCCCAGGGAAGAGGACAAACGAGCCTCCTGGGAAATCCTGAAGGAACATTTCCGGGTACACTGTAAGATAATATTGTCCACACCACAACCATGAGTGGAACCCCATAGTCAGCAATAAAGCTCCTGACCCAGCCTGTGCACATTTACATAAGCGTAAATTGAGTTAAAACTTAAATGGCGATGAAATATCACTATGATCCTTGAATACTGAAAAATAACTTCAGATACCTGTACCATACCGCCAAGACCTAGCTTTTCTGCTCTTAAGGGCAGTGAGAAGCAGACCAAACGAAAATATAACTGCAAGTAAACCGTTTGCATAAAGCCATTGAAATTGGAACTTCTCTTCTGAGGCATTTTCACCCTTTGGAATGTGAAATTCACTCACCACGCCCTGTGATTCAAACATTAATGATTATTGACACAATTTCCTCTAGCGTTCAAACAGGAGAATAGAAAGTATGAAAAGAAAGATATCAAAAGACTGAAAGAAAAAGAAGAAAACCTTGATAGCCTCTTGAATGAAAAGAACAGTGATCAACATTCCGAAAAGTTCCCCTGCCACCCTTGTAAATCGGGTGATGATTGCGCAAGCATTGAATATAGCAAGCAGAAACAGAAATAAGGCAGTCCACACGCAGACCCTGTTAAAAAAATGAAATTCAGAAGTGACAGGGTAAGCATATTCTTGCTCGAGATGCCATTAAAAAGCCGAAATAATCACAAAGAATGGGATAATTAGTTTTCCGTACCAGCCAGCCCATGCTAAATACAGCTCCTTCCCCATTCCTTTCTTGGTAAAACTGTACAAATATGTGTACATTATAATTGTAGGTTCTGCAACTCCCAAAATCAACATTGGCTGTCCCCCAAAAATTGAATGGATGACTCCACAGATAGCAGTAGATATAAGTGTTTCAACCGTGCTCAAGCTTCCATCTATAAGAAGCGCATACAAATATCTAAAGTTACATATGAAATGTATCTTCAATATGGACGTAGGATGAAATTAATTTAGAGCAAATTAGAGATCCTTCATGTAAAAAATCATATAATGCAATACCGATAAAAGTGTTTAGTGAGCTAGAAAATTGAACCTGTTTCTCTACTCAATTGCTCCCCGAAGGCAATGACAGGGAGAGCAGAAGCAAAGAAAATGTATGCTGTTGGAGCTAGTATCCTGAAATGGTCAATGACAAAAAAAAAAAAATTGATATTCGCTTGAGGTGCATAATTAGAAGTTAAAATCACACGATCTAAAAAAGAATTCACCTTGCGCCTGAACCACATGCATCAAGCCAGTCACTTTTGTAGCATGCTAGCCTTCCTTCAGCATCACTAATGACTCCTTTGAATGGAGTCTTTAGGTGATTCATTGTCTTTGCTGCATAAGAAACTAAAGAAATCAAATATACTGCTAAATGCTAAAAA
Source organism: Fraxinus excelsior (assembly GCA_019097785.1). Lineage (NCBI taxonomy): Eukaryota > Viridiplantae > Streptophyta > Magnoliopsida > Lamiales > Oleaceae > Fraxinus > Fraxinus excelsior. The sequence continues at coordinate 2,898,207 of CM032627.1, forward strand.
CAATTTGACAAGATTACACGCAAATTTCTGGGATCTTTTAAAGTGAACCAATGATTTCATTAGACTGCACTTAGTCCAAAGGATACAGGGCAATGCATACTTTCAATATTGATACAATAGACAATAGAAATATGGAATGCATTAAACCAATAACAACAATCAAATGACACGAATGAGAAAGGTAAAAAACAAATAATTAAAGACAAAAAAAATGCCGGACACTTGAGAGATTTTCAGAATCAATACTATAATAGTGCCATATTAATATATCACTGCACCAAAGTAATTAACCAAATAGAAAACTTCTGTCAAACCCACAGAGAAGACTATTGACATATTTCATGCGAACGGTTAAATAATTTACAAAATAATTCTTTGACACAGTTAAGATTTATTTATAAATCCAAAATCTGGACATACGAATGTGTCCATGATGATTACGAAATTCTAAGGAATAAGGCATAATCTCCATGAGTAAATATTATCATGCATATGTCATGGACAGTTCGACAAATTCAAAGAAGTCCTTGCACAAAAACCAACAGAAATGACAAGAAAATATCTCATTTTTTCACTAATTCTATTGTCGAGAAAATCGAAGTAATGGGAATTCAAGAACAAATTTTGAAGAATACCTTAAAAATAGAAATTTTACATAAGAAATTGACACCTATATCTGCAAATCAGCAATTTCTTCTCATATTTCATCTTCTTCCACGGCATCAATAATATTTAGAACATAACACGGATTAATACGAACAATATTGTTAAACCTATATCTTGATCTAGAACAAAAAAAAACAATGAAAAATCAGTAAAAAGTTTTGCAATCGAGCCCACATTTTTTCAAATTTCGTTAGCTTCTCATGCTAACAGTATTTAAAAACAAAAACCCAGAACACCAAACAATACATATGTGGAATTTAACATATTAATATCAAGAAATATAATAAAAAAAAATAACGTAAGTGCATGAAATGGAATAGAGACAGAGAGCATGAAAAAAGGACCTCCGAATAAAGAAGAATTAAGAGGGACCCAATCAAGAAAGAACCAAATGTCCGTGGTTATTATTATTATTTTGGGAATGAACAATAATAATAAAACTTTTTCCGGCCGGCGAAATGCCGCCGGAGAAGAAGAGGCGGTAGTAGTCCAAAATACAAGAAGGAAAAGGAATAGTCTTTCAACCTCTTTTATCTCTCTGTTTATTTTACGCGGTGATTTCCAGTTTGTTCTTCTCCTATTTTCTCTCCTTGCCAGTTATTTATGGCAATTAGCGAGATATAGAGAGAGCGTATCATATATGCAGGAGGACGAGGATGAAATGTTTGGGTCGGTGGGGCCGGTTGGGTCCGCTGTGAAGAAAACTTGGCTATGAAATTAGGGTCCTTGCAATCATGGGTGAAAAATACGTGTGAAGAAAATGTTTTCAAAAGAATTAATTTGCTTAGAAATTATTTTATTGTGAATGGTAATTAATTATATTTGATTGGTGTGATTTTTCATAGAAAATGTTGAAAATTTGGTGTCCGTTTGACTTCGTTTTGTATGAAAATTGTCCATTAAAGTAATAATGTTTTTTATCATTGGTCTATAATTTATTCCAATTACCAAAAAAAAATTGAAAAAAAAAAATAACCATAGCTAATATCATTCGTTTAACTTTATTTTGCATGAAAATTGTCAATAAAGTAAAAAAATTGCTGTTGTATCTATAATTTTTTTTTCAATTGCCAAAAAAAAAAACTTGAAAAATATTTACCTGCCAAAATATCAAGAATTTATTTTCCTAAAAAAAGTGAAAATTTTGAAAAGTCGGAAAATATTTTCCCTGAAAAAATTTGTCTACCAAACACTACAAAAATTGAAAAATGGATTCTTTGGAAAATGTGTGCTATCAAAAGGATTATTAGTGTAGAAAATAAATAACACGGGGAGTCCTTAACCTTCTAGGTTATGAGTATTTTAGTCTCCGCCGTTTGAGATTCTTGACAATCAATTGTTCAAAGCGGTTAAAATGTAACATGAAGTGCATGCGACTATTTTCCAACGACAAGAGAATGAGGAACGGAAGCTTGAGATTTGATTTTTAAATATAAATATTTGAGAGCACATGTTGAGTCTAATTTATTGATCCATTCCGTAACAAAAGCTTGGTTACAAATTAATGAATTTTTTTTTTTTTTTTTTTGGGGGGGGTTTTAGGAGTTTGAAGAGGAGGTATCTAGCCTCTATTAATTAAATTAAAATTTCAAATCAAAATTCAGTATTTATAATTAATTGTAACTACACATTTTATAAGATCATCAACTTTTCAATTATATATTTCATTAATTTTAATCAAAATATACTAAAAATTTAATTTTAATGTACATCAAGCAAGGGTCTAATCTTTTAATTTGTGTGATTTTTGGTTCTCGAACTTCCAAAGTGATGTTTGCAGTCCTAACCTATATGAATTTGTGAATTTGAGTAGAAATCTTCAATTTGAATGTTAATAGTGTAAAAACTATCACTTGAATTAAAATTGAAGGGATAATTTGTCAGACCGTTGAACGTCCAAAATTGCTCCGTATTATATCCTCGAAATTCATTTGAAGTGATGCAATTTCGTGTAATTATAGGGACTTTTTGATAATTGTTTCTGATTATTTGTTAAATGTAATGCTATATTGCTATTTATTTTCATTAAAAATGATTACCACATAACATGAATTAAATGATAAGACCAACAAAATAAGTCTCATATACGTACATTTATTTGGCATTATCATTTCATAGCACATTATCTATAATGTAGATTGATAATCATCTTGGATATAAACAACATTATTCGATTGGTAATTTCCAACCTAAACCCCACAACTATCGATTTTTAAGGAAACACACTTATTCCTTGTTTGGTTCAACTTAAAGAGTTGATTAAATATGAATCCCTTTTCTCGATTATTGTTGTGAAGGAGAGGGGCTTGATTACCAAAAAGAAAAGAAAAATATAAGTCAAAGTTTATAATTAATTTTAATAGTATATTTTAGGGAATCATGACTTTGTAACCACACTTTTATCAAAATCTACTAAAAATATGATTTTTATCTAAATCAAACAGGTAAATGTTAAAAAAATAATATTGTCCAACAAATACATTTAATTTTTTGTCAAAACTTCCCATGACATTAATTAGAGCATCTTTAACGGTGATATAGATTTCATTAAGGGTCCGTTTGATTACAAAGATGAAATTTGGGAGGAAATTGAATGAGTAATGTTATTCATCCCCAGTGTGTTTACAAACACAGTCTAGGTGGCTCTAAATGATAGGTGAAATGAAAGATGAAATTAAATGACTTATTTAATTTGACCTACCATTTAATGCCACATTAACGCCACCTAGACTGTGTTTGAAAACACACTGGGGATGAATAGCATTACTCAAATTGAATTGTCTAGAATTTGTTTTATTGGGAATTGTAATTAATTGTGTTTGATTGGTATAATTTTTCACTTGAAAAATGTTGAAAGATTGGTATCTGTTTAACTTTATTTTTCATAGATATTATCCATTAAGTTGATTTTTTTTACCATTGGGTCTAAAATTTGTTTCAATTGCCAAAAAAAAAAAATACAATTTTTTGTACTATACCCAATACTATTCGTTTAACTTTGTTTTGCATAGAAATTGTCAATAAAAGTGATAAATTTTTTTTTACCATTGTATCTATAATTTTTTTCAATTGCAAAAAAGAAAAAAAAAACTAGAAATTTTTTTTCCACCACTTTGGTGGGAAAATGATTTCAAGCAAAGACGAAAATGTGAGTGTGCAAGAAAAAGTGGAAAGATCATTTGCCTAGGAAAAAAAACCCATCAAACACAAGAAAAATGGGAAAATGGAAAACAAATTTTATTTTCCATGAAATTCCCTCCCTATCAAACACAACCTAAAAAAAATTGTCATGAAAGGTAAAGTAGACAATGTCTACAAAATTTCTTTTCTATACATCATGTTTAGAGTTATTTACAGTTGACATAACAAGAATAAATTTAAACATTGTCAAGAAGATCGCCCAAACGTAGAGATCCTTCAACAAGACCATCTAAACGTAGAGATCCTTATAGAGGGAACGTGTTGCCATTGTTTAATATTTCTCTCATTCTCTTTTTTGTTTCTAGTTTTTTTCGGTTTTTGGTTTATTAGTGGAGTAGGTGAACACGGAGATCGAATGTCACGAATTCGAATCTTCTACCAACACTTTCTCAAGCGAGCCCGTCGCACTGGGCTTGCCTAGTACGGTTTACATCTCCTGTATGGTTTGTGGGATGCGAGTTCCTATGTCAACAAAAAAAAAAAAAAAAGATAAAAAATGAATTATAGACGGAAAATATTGAAGATAAAATTTGAACTTGGCCGTCTATTGATTAAACATTATTGCAACATAGATCGGGAGTCTTTCATGAGATGCATTGAACATGCTTTTAATATCTACTACTACTACAATTGGAGGTTCACGAACAAATGATGATAGCTACAATATAGATCATACGATTGAATTGGTCATCTTCATACTAAGCAAAAATAATAATGTCCAACAATTACTTTTATTTTTTGCCAAAAATAAATGGTTTTGAATGAAATTTCAAAACTGCCTATGAAATTAGTTAACTTCTATTAATAGAATGGGAGGTTCATGAACAAATGATGAATGCTACAACATTAGATCATAGGATTGAATTGGTCCTCTTCATGGATAAGCCCAATGTCTCTTTATTAAAGTAAGAATAGAAAATGAGTTCGACTATCTAAATTTAGATAGTTAAAATCCGTTCTTTAATTTAAAATTTTAAATAAAACATTTTGAAGTTTATTTTCAAATATTAACTCTCAAAAAAAAAAAAAAAAAAAAAATCATCCTATTTTGAAGTAGCTTGGAGATGCCTAAACATATCAAGCACAAATTTTTCGAGGCTCTTAAACGCAATTTTTTTTTTCCGGGTGTAAGAGTAATTAATTATTTAAATAATATATTTATATTTTAAACTTGGACCAAGTGAGTATTTATTGGAGGATCGAGAATTATCCTACCAATATTGGACTCATTTTAAAACTAGTAATAAATGACACATTATAGACTCGAGAAAAAAGTTAATTTGAATAAACTAAATTGTAATTGTAACCGATCATTAAAGTAAAATACATATTAGTTTCCAAATTAAACCATATTACCGTAACAATATTTTGCCCATTTCGAGCTCATAATTAATTATGTATATTAAATTTGAAAAAAATTATTTTGAAGAAGCTCGAATTAAGTTAGAATCAATAAAAAATTATAGTTAAATAAATTTTTAATTAATTTATCTTTTAGTTGGACCATGTAATTTTTTCCATTTTCACATCTTTATATGCAAGAAAGACAAGAACTTTGCAAGTGTAACAAGAAAAGGAGAAAAAAAAAAAAAAACTTGATTGTATTTTATTATTATTATTATTATTATTTATAAAAGTCTCTAAATTGATTTTATGTATAAAGAAGATGATTAAATCCGGTAATCTCCTACCATATATGGAGCTGCCATTTCACGTGATTAATTCACAAATTAATTAATTAAGCTTTGTCACGTATTTTAACATCATGTGTTAACTAGGACCCTCTCTTTTTGTCACACACTCCTTTTTGCCTCAATTTCAAATGTTAGAATCAAACCCTTTTCTCACCGAGTTTTGTGGACTAGTAATTAAGGTACAATTTGCACATTATATGACAATTTACGTGTTTGTTTGAAGTAGAATTGGGCAAAAATAATTCAAACTAGTCAAACCGATTGAACCCACCTAAATCGATCGGTTTGGATTGACTTTTAAATTCAATCGAACTGGGTTCGTGTTGAGAAATCAAATTTGAAATCGGGTAGGGTCGAGTCTCAGTTTATGAATTAAGGCTTCATTTGATTCGCCATATATTCTATAGATTTTCCAACTTTTGTAGTATTTGATAGGTACAAATTTTTCGGGAAATTTTTTTCCACATTTTCTAAATTTCCACCTTTTTTATGAAAATAAATTCTTGATGTTTCGATGAGAAACATTTATCCAGTTCAATATGATAAAAAAAATTCAATTTTTTTTGGCAATTGGAACAAATTCTAGACCCAATGGTAGAAAAATTTATTGTTTTAATGGACAATTTCTATAAAAAAAAACGAAGTCAAACATACACCAAACTTTCAACACTTTTCATGAAAAATTATACTAATCAAACATAATTAATTACAATTCTTAATAAAATAATTTCTAAACAAATCAATTCTCTGTAAAACATTTTCTTTCCACCAATTTTTCACATTTGCAATTAAACGGACCCTAAAATCCATTATAACCCAACCCAATGAAGTAAAAAATATTAAAAATTAATACCTAAAAATGAAGAATTTAAATTGACACAATAATGAAGATAAGATAATGACTTAGAACGTACAAATTTTCATTTTTTTTTACATGGGCTGACTGACATGAATACTATGTAAAAATAAAAAGTTATTTGAAGATAAACTAAAAATCAAAGGCAGGATGATGATATGAATCCTAATCCTAACCATATAAAAAAGGGACCTTTTTTTCGCCACATGTCAAATTTTGGTGTCGTCCCGTTCTCTGAGTTTTCTCTTTTTTTTTTTTTTTTTTTTTTCTAGATCTCGACATCAAGAAATTCATTGATTTTATCGAGAATAATTTCATTAAATATACTACTTAACCAAGCTAGAAAACATTGTCAAAGCCACGGAATTGAAAAATTAATGTGAATTGTCTATTTTACCCTTATTCCTAGGTTTTAACTATTTTTTGTAAGTTTCTGCATTTACCCATAAAATTGGCATCAGACTTTAGTAACGAAACTGAAGAAAATTTATAGAACTTATAAAATGAATGGAAGAGATAAAATCATTTTAGAAGAATTACAAAATATTAATATATTAACTAATACTAATCGAATTAAATTGCAAGACTAAGCAACAAATTTAAGTATTAAGTATAACTCTCTGTGTGAAGAGATAAAACAAGTAAATAGTTCTCAACAATTAGCAAAAATAAAAATAAAGGCTAACAATTTTTAGCAGATAATGAATTCTCCGAATATGAAGAAGAAGATATTATAATAAATCAATTTTTAGAACAACATGATAATTATGCTCAACATTTTGGAAAAACGGATGTTATAAATCAAGATGTCGTGACTCCTATAAAAAATATCGAATCCAATTTAGAAATTGTTAATGTCAGTAATAAAATAGGACCAAAAATCCTATATAAACAAATTGAATCAAAATTTAAAGAATCAAAACTAAAAAAGGATAATCATATATCAATTGAACCACATTTACCGGCATATGTTATAGAATAATTAGAAACAAAATTCTATGAAGCTACTGGAGAAGAATTAGAAGCCTATAAAAAAAGTTTAGAACAATTAACTATTCAAATTGATAATATTTATACGAATGATCCTCCACCTAAAGAAGAAACTATATAAATATTTATAACTTTAACTTATGAAGAACCGCTCGATTTAGGTTCGGGACTTTTGGACACCCCATAAGGTAATCTCTATAGAGTTTTAATCTCTTTAGAAAGAGTACCAAGAGTATAGCCAAAATATATATGTATGCTCTTATATAAGAGATATTAGTGTGATATGTTTATGAAATCAATGTTGTTTGAAGATATTGTCTTCTAATTCTTATTATTTTCTCAAAAACTCTTATCTTACTTATATTCAAACGATCAAAACCTTGATGGTTAGTGCAAGTACCTTATTGTCGTGTGTAGGCGTTTTAGACGTTGTTAGAGAAAGCCATAATAATCCTGTTACCATTTAAGGTGATATTTTAACTAAGAGTTGAAAGGAAAATTGTGATTTCATGTGATTCATTGTGAAATATGCAAAAGAGTCAGAGAGAAAATCAATAAGAGCGTGGAAGTTGTGTTGGACCATAACCCATTTTCTTAAATTCTAATAACACCGATCACTTATATCTAAGTATACAAACATATGAGAGCAAGCTCAATGGAAATCTCGTCGATACTAATCTGTCTTTACCTTCTGCTTCAATACTGTAAGATCTTTCTTATTTATGTTAAATATTTGCATTAATGTTTGCACTCCTGTTGTTTATGAAGTTTTAGTTACTTTTATTCGGAAATTATAAATTGATTGCAAAAGAAAAGGAGAATAAATTAAATCATTTTATACCGTGCTTGATTATTTTTTGAAAAATAATAGAAGTATAATTGTACCTATATTTTGGACAAAAAATATAGTTAGAATTAATAAAAAAATTAATAAACTAGAAATTAAAATTAGAATATTAAACGACTATTTTGATAAAAGATATATAAATAAATACGAACATAATTAATTTTTTTCATTTGTTGGGAGAAATAAATCAAAATTATCCTATATTAGGAATATAGAATATCGACTTAAATTAAGAAGATAGAAGAATGATATTTAAATTTTTTATTGTCCAAACAGTGCCATCCACATGAGCCTGGTTTTCATTGGGGACGCAACCATCGTGGATGAGTCTAGTGGGATTTCTAGGCTGGATCATATTATAAGTTTTTATTATCTATAGTGGAAACTATTGACTTGGTCCTGAAATTTTACCCAATTAATGTTTTTTGCATCATATAATCTCGTGTTATTTACTGTTTTAATTATTTATTGTGGCAATTCAACATATGATGACTTGACTTGATGGACTAAACATCTCGAACAATTAAAAAGTAATTTGTTGCTTTTAATTGACAAATTTAATTTCGCGTTATTCATCTATTAATTAATTTTATAGTTGAACTAGTAACTTTCAGTTTAAAAGTAAGAAAATCAACAGTTTTTATTTATACTTCTCGAAAAATTTAACTATTCACAGAGAGGTAAAACATAATTTCAGTTGGACATTTCATAATCGAAAACTTGAGTACGAGCTAGAAACTCTATATGTTAGAGCTGATAAAGATAATTATTATAAGTAGTTTAGAATTATCATATCATGTAAATAATAGCACAGGCGAACATTAAAGTACGGAGAAATCATATCAAGAACTGAAAAAAAAAAAAAAAAAAAAGAATCAAATGAATAAAACGTCGAAAAATAGACTAGAAATTAGCATTTAAATGTCTGAGTACAAAGAATTGAGATGAATGTCATTTTTTTAACAAGACATCTCGCCTGTCATGTTTGGTGAAATCGTGCCAAAAACGAGATGTAAATGTAACACACATGGGACTACTCTAATTTCATTGTAGGAGTAGCACTACTCTAATTTCATTGTGGGTTCCGTGGGAGGCGGCAGAAGCGATGCAGGCCCTCCTACCTTCCGCCCCTCCGGAAAACTGGAAATACCCCCGTCACATATCGACCGTGCCTCTGTTGCTGTATAATTCAATCAATCACGAGGAAGAGAGAGGGAGAATCCATGTTGGGTTTGTGGGCACTACCACGAGTACGAGGAAGGCGAAGTGTGCGGCATCTGCGGTCACCGGATGCCCACCATCACCGAAAAATATGCCGCCGCATCCGGCCATGTCAGTGCTTTCCCATCCGAGATTCTGCCGGACTTTCTTTACTTGGGCAGCTATGATAATGCCTCCAGGGCTGAGCTTCTCAGGACTCAGCGCATCTCACATATTCTCAATGTAATTCTTTTCCTCCTCCTTTTATCTCTTCAAGTATTTATTGCTTGCTAATTTCCTCGATGAATTGATCTGGGTCAAGTTTCAACCTTGTTCAATGAGAAGATATTATGTTTTGTTTAATACAATCTGAAAGTAACTGGACTTTAATCTCAAAGTTCAACAGTATTGGAACAAAAAAGTGAACTTAAAAAGGGGGAAATAGCTTTTAATGGAACTAACTTGATAAAGGGTTATAAACTATAGGCACTTCACAGTCTTTCCTATAAAAAATCCTTAAAAATGGTTAAACAGGGAATATATTATCCAAACAAACTTGAGATAGTATCTTTGTAATTTTAAACTAGAGGAGGTGTTGTGAACCTGTCAGGTACCGTAAGCGAGGTCTCGGTAGTTTTCTCTGAAAAGAATGAACAATTGGAACAAACAGTGGTGATACCATGCATTGATGCATTTTCTTTTTGAGCCTATGGGACCAAAAGAGGCACATGTTCTACATTGATATATGACAAGCGATGTAAATTTTCATGCTATAGGTGTTTTTTCTGCTGATGGAGCCTGGTTCTAATAATTTGCTAAAAGTGGCAAAATTTTAAACATTGTGAGAATGTTGCTTGGAGTTGTCATAGGTACCTGCTATGATTTGGGTATTTTAAACTACATTTCTCTTGCATAACTCGTGATTTTGGGGGAGAATTGTAACAACTATATTTTTAGTAACTTGCCATTAATCTCAACCATACAGAAAACAAGAACATATATATTTTTTTTTTATTTCTTAGTTTTGGGAACTTAATGCACATAGACATGCAGAGTGATTTTTCTCACCCCACCCCCAACATTAGGACTTGGGCATTTCCTTCTTGCTAATAACATTTATCTGTCAATTCCCTGTAACTTATTGGTCCTTATCTATGTGCAGACTGTGCCTGCTTGTCAAAATTTGTACAAAAACTCTTCTACCTATTATTGCCTCAAAGATGACCCAAATTGCCGTTCGATGATGCTATCCAGTTTCTAGGTGAGTTTACCCTTATGAGTCAAAATTTGTAATAAAAAATCTCTTCTTACTTCTGGAGATTCTTTTACTACTTTTTTTTCGTTGTCCTCATTATATATTTTCATTTTAAAAGTGAATATCTTCCTTTTTGGCTGTTCAAGAATAATTTCCACATTCCTAAGGGGGACTTTTTCTTCTGCCTATTTTTTTCCGTGAAGTACCTCTTCAGTGGTGTTGAACCTGAATCTTATTGATGTATGTCTCAAAATAAAACCCATTTGCAATCTCCCATTGCCCATTTCAGTGACCTTCCTTTCTATTTCTTGCACATCTGATCCACTCACTATTACAACACCATTGACACATATCCCAATGCCAAGACTGCCACCAAAACGTGCCATCACCTCGATTTCGAGACAATCTCACAACCACCGCTTTCAAGATCACATTGAACATTAAGGTCCACATGAAGAGGCGTAGATTTCTTGGAAGCTTTTTTTTTTTTTTTTTTCACTTATCTACATAGCCACTGTATGGGCGATTTTTTTTTTAAAATTTAATCATATTCTTGACCGTTGAACATTTAACTTTCATTTTTTTTTTTAATTCCAGATAATTTGACATTCACGTGCTAAAACTTTGTAGCATTCATTGCTTTTTACCATGCATTGTCAATTGTACCCTTCTACCACTGTGGCACTATCCTTTCAAATAATGCACATACTTTGAAAATGGGGGGTTAAAAAGATTTTTTCCTGAATTTGTACCTTGAAAGCTGGTTTACAAGATTGCAGGTGGGGGCCACTGATGTGATGCGAAAATCAATTATCTTGGGATAAAATTGTGCCCAGACAAGGGCATAAATTCTCTCTTCCACATTTCTGCACATTAACATAGTGAGTCCAATCTCAATAGTTTGTTGAGTGTCCTCTGTTAACGAGATGGCTCGATCCTTCTCGGAGGTGGTTGGCTTGTGCATTATGCAATTTCAAATAAGTGGGGTTTGACAATTTGATCATTGCCTATATCGCTAAACTCGAAGCCGAGGTCTTTTTTCTCAACTTCATTTTTTATGTTCGTTTTCTTTCAATTTTCTCTTTGATTTTGTGTTTTCATTTTCCTCGTTCGTGTAGTTTATTTTATTTTTTTGCGCCGAAACTACCGCCATGAAGATGCTAGTAGAAGAACAATCAGGCATGGGAGATGACAACAACTGTTGCGAGGATGAGGGGATGGAGGCGCCCGTGCCGTGTCTCCGCGAGACACGGAGACACCATCTTTCTTTGGTAATGGAGGTAATTCTTGTTCTTACTACTACTCAATGCTGTATTAGTTTGTGTTTTTCTGTTAATTATGTAATAGGAGCAGACCCTTTTCCTTTTTCGCCATGTACAATAACGAGTCTCTGTCAATTTGCAATCTAGATACTTAAGAGATGGGGAATCGGTAATGCCACAGCAAGGGTACTCTTTTTAAGCACAAAGTACTCCTTGTCAATGTTATTTCCCTCTGAAACGTGGCTTCGATGTTGCTTACATGGTTTACTGTGCTAAGGTTATTTCTTTTACCAGATTCGAATCTTTTTTATATGAAGATTGGATTTTTAATGTGATGTAGGAACTTGGTAACATAATGAATTTGTTATGGCAGTAGGGCTGTTTTTGCAGTGATTTGAAATAGTTGACTGCTGACATTGTCCAGGATTAATGATGTTTGAAGGGTGGGAGATAAATTTGAGACTGAAAACGTAATTGAACTTTGTTGCTTTATTCGTAAACTCATTGAAATTGAAACTGAATTGCTTAAATTTCCCATGGAATCCCGGGGGTTTTCCTCGCAACACTGGTAGCGTTTGCTTTCCCTTGCTTGGTAATTGATCTTTGCGATCCCTTTGCTTACTTAGCTTCACACCATAAGATCTCCCATGTCTCCCATGTTCTTTTGTCATCAGTCCAACCCCATTATTTGTTCCGACACCTTATACTATTGATACCAATTGAAAAAGTTTAGTTTTAGTAATAGCAACTTTGTGTTCTTTGGGTTATGATTCACCATCGTATTGATACGATTCTAGGAGGAGATTTATAGTTGATTACTTTGTCAAAATGAAAGCCTTCATTTAGCTTCTGCTTGAAGGCTCTAGCTGATATCACACGAGCTTTTTAGTTTATGGTGAAAGTAGTTATTCCCCTGCCTGTAATGTCAAATCAGCCTCATTGCGGACTGAATCCTTAAAATAAGCGTGACACTTTTCCTTTTGTATCCGAAACTGGGAGAATGTCCACTGCTTAGTTTTGGAGGAGTTCAACACTTTTCCTTTTGTTTGCGAAACTGGGAGAATGTCCCCTGCTTAGTTTTGGAGGAGTTCTAATCATGGCAGTAATGGTTTTTTGTTCCTTTTATATATCTCAATACTGAAAAGATTTTTGGTCTTGAATCTGCACTTAAAATTTGGGTAAAATGTGCATATAATATTGAATATTACATGCTGAAAAATAGGGTTTCAAAAGGAACAGATCTAGGATGGCTTCTGAGGAAGATCCAGATAAAAGCCCAAGTACACTGCAGTAAGATGTAGCCCCCGTTTGACACTTATTAATTTCTCTCTGTCACTCTCATTCTCATTCTTCATTTCAACCACACATTCTCCAAATAAAATAATGCCCCCGTTTGACACCCATTTTTTTTATCTCATTCTCATTTTTCTACAGTACTCATTTCTAACCACACATTCTCCAAATAAAATAATATTACACATAAACCCAAAAATTCTTCTTACTTTTTAACCACACATTATTTATATCAATCACTATTTAAAAACTCATTCTTCAAAAGAATGGGTGTCAAACACCCACAATATTACACACAAATCAAAAACTTTTCATCACTTTTTCACCACACATTCTTACATCAACCACTATTCCAAAATTTCTATTTTTCTCAAAATGGGTTTCAAACATGGGCGTATTGTTATCGTTGGAGCTTGAAATGCACTGAAGTGAACCTTTCGAGGCTAACACATAACATATTGAATTTATGTCATTTTTAGATTGTTAAGAGAGAAAATTCCACATCGAATAAATGTGAAAACATATACCAACTTATAAGAGTTTGGACTACTCTTTTTAATAAGATTGACATTTTAAAATAGAACTCGAAGTCTTAATATAGCATCAGAGTCCATTAAGTCTAATGGGCAATTTGATTCTATTAAGACTAAAAAAATGTGCATGTGGATTTCAAAATTGATTTGCTCTAAGAAGCCACCATTCTAAGAGATTAGAATTCAATTAACAGCTTATATAGCAAGATCCTTATTTAGCACAAATTAAAAAATATATACTATTTATCAAGATTTAAATAATGGATTACATAATACCATATGACACTTTACTATTTACGAGTTTAAAACACAAACAAGTTTTCCATCCAACATTTTTTTGTCCACATCATATTATGTAATTCATTATATAATTTTTTTTTTTTTTTTTTTTTTTATGTACAATTAAATCCTCTAAAGAAGGGGACTATTTACTTGCTCCCACTAGGATTACCACAACCGTTGGATCTAGTAACTTGAATCGTGGCCGTTCGTATTATTATTGTACTCATGTGCTGTTTCTCTATGTGTCAAAATATTAATGAGGGTCAATATTGTTTTGGGATTGTTTCTAGATGCCATGTTGGAACATTTTTTTCCTATAAAAATACACTTCACCTTTCATGAATACTGCATATACTCCTGGAACTTTTTCAGAATGTTTCAGTTCCAAGGCTGTTCAAATCTGCTGCTGCTGCTGCTGTTCTTCCTCGTCTTCCTTCAATTCTCCGACGCTGAACCGGGCACCGCCAGCTTGTACAATCCGCCTTATACACGTAAGTTTTCTGTTTTTCATTTCTGTGCGATCTAAGCTTGAATTTTAATAGAAATTGCATTTTCAGCCACCCTTTGTTATGGCAACGATACTTGGAATTTCCCTACGAGCAACCTGTTTGCAGCGGCGGGTGAGGGGATATGGGACGATGGAGCCGCCTGTGGACGACAATATCTGGTGAAGTGCATCGCTTCCACCGTGCCTAACACTTGCAAAGTTGGCGAGTCGATTCAAGTCACCATCGTCGATCGAGCTCAAACTTCGATTTCTCGACCGGCCCGACCAGGAACAGCCATAGTTCTATCGAATACAACTTTCTGGACAATCGCGACTCCGCCGGCAATCTTCATCGTCGTTGAAATTCAACAGTGAGTATTTAGATACAAATTAATTTGTCATGGTTTTTCTGTTCATTACCTGAATACTACACTTTTTTTTCTTAAAAAATTATTGAATATTTTTTTCAAAAATGGGAAAGGCTTTTGAGTTGCAAAATTGTTTTACTAAAATGCACTGATGTCATAGCTTCTTGAATTTGCAGGATCTGAGGTGAACACTGAGAAAATCATCAAGGTCTCTCTTTCAACGAGAGAATGAATGTCTATTAATCAGTGTTATTTAACGTCAGTTTAAGTTGTATCGTGATATTTTTAATATCACAAATTCAATTAAATTGAAGATATTCTATATGGTGATAGGCTCAATTTTTTTTTTTTTATTACCTGCACATCGTTCAAAAAATTCTATTTTCTGTTATAAAAGGGTGGCTTACCTCTTTCAATGGTGGCAAGTTGTAAGGCCGCCATCTTTTTTTGACTTCTAATAAAACGACACGTTGCACTAAAAACAAATCGCTTAACGAACGTGCTAAGCGTAAACGTGGCTGTTCGGTGGGGGCAAAACTGTCCTCAACTTCAAATTCCTATCGTTATGGTCCTTGGTCCTAATATTCTGGTTTTGATCAATTGAGTTCTCGAATAAAACATGCTTTTTTCTTTCAATCAAGTCCCTCGCTAAATTATTCAAATTCGTTTTCCCCAAGTATCGGAATTCAATAAATTCTTAAATACATAAATTTTCAGGGATGTTAATTGGCAACACCAATGTCCTTTATCATAAAGTCATACTAAATCATTCATTTTTCATAAAGATCAACTGAAAGTCCCCGTGATTAAAAAAAGGGAACAATACATTTCTCAACCATTTATTTTATACCACCTCAAAAATACAAAAACAAGTTCTGAATTTCAAAATTCAGGTTTTTTAAATTTAAATTTAAATAAATAATGAATTATTAAATCTATTTAATATTTAATATTTAATTCTAATATAATATAATCACCCCACCCCACCCCACGTCCACTACCCCTACTGCTCCGACGACTTCTCCGGTCACAACTCTTCTCCGGCGACTTCTCCAATGACAGTTCCAATTCCAACGACTATTCCGATGACCATTCTGTCGTCACTTTATGTAGGAAAAGGGTTTATATATTAGTGAAATGGGTCAACTTCGAGACCAAATTTTAGTGGGACCCGTGCCTCAATTTTAGCGGGACCTAACATATTCACGTTCTACTCCGCAAGAGGATTAACGTGATATATTTATTTGTCGAAAACCATTTAGTATTGAATGAAA
This sequence comes from Fraxinus excelsior, assembly GCA_019097785.1. Lineage (NCBI taxonomy): Eukaryota > Viridiplantae > Streptophyta > Magnoliopsida > Lamiales > Oleaceae > Fraxinus > Fraxinus excelsior. The sequence continues at coordinate 2,914,415 of CM032627.1, forward strand.
TATTTAATATCTAAGTAACCCACTTAAAACTATGAACTAGTGAAGAATTTGATTTATTGGAATATTCCCTTACACTTGTCCCACATAGGAAAGTTATGAAACTTTGGTGTGGTTTATATAGTGTAAGTTTGGGTATTGGGTTTGGGCCACAAGGGGTACCAATAGTTTTTAGAAGGGGGGAGACCTATATCATATGAGATTCGGTTCAAAGCCCACAAGCGCGCGCCGCCGCCGCTACCCGTCCGCCCAGCCGGCTCGGCTCGGCACGGCACGAGCACGTGCACGTGCCCGGTCCGATTCGTGTGCGCGTGCCTCCTTGTACTATATTATCTTTTTGGACAAAATTTATTTAATTTTGGACCAAATTGTCATTAATCAAATTCTTGGGTACTTAATAAAATTATTTTTTATTGACGGGCTTATTTTCATAATATTATTTTGGATGGACTGTTAACCAATTAACAACCGATTTTAACCGAACGAACCATGGTGCCATTCAGATTTTTTGGGACTGTCTGAACAGTGGTGACTGTTCTGAAGAGACTTGAAGGATGTTCGAATGGCCACGAATAATTCTATAAATTGCTAGCCCCACTACCAAAATAAGTACACCATTTTCATTGCTAATATTCTCTGCATTGAATCTCATTCTCTCTCTCGTTCTAATATTACTTTCGAAGTAACTACACTTCATTGAGTTCGCTGGAACTCATGCAGATTGCTGTGCTGCTTTCGTAGGAGACGAAATTCGTTCTATCCTAAAAAACGATTGCTGGACGCCTTAAGCACATTTTGAAGGCAGCAAATTCGTTTTAAGGAAACATTGTGAAGTCGGTGGGCTCGAATTCATTCTTGATTCTGTTGATCATACCGTTCCGCTGTGCAAATTTATTCAGGTAATTCTGTCGGATTGTTTGAAGGATATACTGTAGAAACAATGCTTTATTTCGACGACTGCTCCGATCCCGACCATTATGCTAACTCCAGCGAATATATTAAAAGTCACATATCTATACAATTTGGTCACAATTCAAAAAAATGTGTTGCGAGTTACGATTGAGAATTTGAAACATAACTTGTGCGGCTATTTGACACAACTTTTGTTTTCTAATTGTATTCCCTTGATCATGTGTTCTTTGTGGACATTTTTTACTACTTAAAGGACTATACTACAACCTCGACTTTTTTTTTTTTACTTTAATTGTGATTCAATAATTCATATTTTGACTTTAATTATAATTTGACAAATTTCTAATACAATTCAACTGGGACTTGATTTTGATTAGGAAATTGTCAATTATAATTTCAACTCAACAGAGTGGATAATGATGAATACAAATAGGGATGTTAACGAGCTGGAAAAAAAAAGCTCAAGCCGAGCTCGAGCTTTTTTGGACCGAGCTTTTTTGGGCCCAAGCCGAGGCAGGCTGGCCAAAAAAAATGAGGCTTGGCCCGAGCTTTTGACCCGAGCCTTAGCGGGCCGAGCCCGAGCCGCTCGATTTTTTTTTTTTTTTTTTTATGTGGCACCTTATAGGCTTATGTCGGATAACATGTCTTTCTATATATAAAAAGTGGCTATTAAACGGAATATGTTGGTTTTACGGAAAAGTTAACGGAATTTCTTAATTTAACGGAAAAGTTAACGGAATTTCTTGTTTTTAACGGAAAATATTTTTTCATCACCCCCTACTTTCAAAATTATAATTAAATAATAATAATAATAATAATAATAAATTAGCTTTTGATAATTCCTTCAAACTAAAATATCTTGGAGCTAACTTATCCAAATCGACTTTTTCTCGAATCTGATTTATGTATCTAATTACGATTTATCCAACGAGACCAATATTCATATATTTACGATAACTCCATCAATATCTAAATATTTAACACAAATAAAATATAATTTGATAAATGTATCATTTAGTCCCTAACTTTCAAAATATTAAAATATAGTATATAAAAATTGAATTATATTTTATGAAAATTTTCGGGGTATTACATTCTCACCCCCTTAAAATATTTTCGTCCTCGAAAATTTACCCGTCACTTACCAATACTAAGTCTAACACATGATATACATATATTATCGTAATACATATCATACTTTAGCAATAAAATGAATTGTATTATTATTTAAAAAAGAGTAAAGACTTAAGTCATGCAAAAAATTTAAGCCTCCGTTTATTTCTCATTAAAAATCCATAAAAATGAAAAATATGACCGTTATCCATCACATCAATCTATCAATTTTGAATTTATATCTCTTGTGTGGGGTCCAATAACGGTTATATTTTTCATTCTCATTCTACATTAATGAGAATCAAATAGAGCCTAAGTAAACTCATCTTCTTATCCCTTAACATACCTTGAGTTTTCTGTTTGTGATTTTGGGTTGGAAATGACAGAGAGAAGCACTTTATTTAATTATTTATCAATTACATAAATATTACATCATTAATTATTTAATTAACAAAAAAAACTACATCTTTATTAATAACAAATTAATTCTTAGACAAAACTATTAAATATAAACTAAGCAAACGTGCATTGCACGTTGTTTACACCTAGTTAGATTTATAAATGAGTAACTATCCATTATAACAAAGTAATAAATCTTTTTAATGATCGATTTAAATTTTCTTACAAATTTTAGTAATCATTGATGAAATTAACTCAATTTTTAAATGTAATTAAGCAATATATATCACTAATAACTACACTTAATATATAATAATAAACATTTGTGTAAATGAGAAAATGTTTACTTTAAATATTTAGGTACTTAGAGTTTTAAAGAAATGAAAACAGTAATAAACTAATAATACAATAAATATTAAAAAAACAAATATCACCTATTTTTCAAAATAATCTATGTGATACATTATGAGATAAATTTGTCACTTATAATTAGTTTATTAGTTTCATGATGAGTGAAATAAGTTGGCAAATTTTGATTTTTTTTTTTGCGGGCCGACCCGAGCCACTCGGGCCGAGTCCTCAAAATGAGGCTCAGTGGAACCGAGCCCGAGCCGAGCCCGAACCGTGCGAGCCACCGAGCTTTTTTTGACATCCCTAAATACAAACCGATCTACCAATTGAATTATTAGCAGGAACTATGAGCTTCCACAAACGGACAAATTCTACCACCCCAATTCTTCCCAACTTGTGATAATATATAGACTTTTTTGACTAAATGTAATGGTTACATTAAAAAATAAAAATCTTAACCGTAAATTTGGCGACGGCACTTCGGCAACCGTGGATAGATGATTATGTCTATAAAAATTTTATCCCATAACCACTATTTAACCCATGTTTGGTAGAGATTAAAATCAAAATTTTAGTAGATTTTAATAAAAAAAAAATATGATGAAATATATGGTTGAAATGTTATGAGTCCCATAAATTGTGTAATTAAAATTAATTGTCGAAACAAATTTTTACCTCTTAAACCCTATAACAAATTTACTTATAACCTCTGTAAAACTAAGTAGCTTATGTATAAATAAATAATTGATTTGTACTGATTGCATAAATATTGTAGGTCGAATTTCGATTCAAAACGAAGGAAAAGTTAAAATCTCTCCATTTTTATCTAAAGATGATTTTTCAAACTATAAACGTGTGAACACAGATTTTCAAATGTAAGGTTAAGAGGCAGTCCTAAATCATCTTCGTGTTCGAGGTTTTTAGACAACAAATGTAATTTTTTTTTATGGGATCATCTTCATGTGAGACGGTGTAGTGTTCTAAGTAATCATCTTCATCAAAGTCTATCTTTCAATGAGAGAGAATAAATGTCGTTATTAGAATTATTATCAGTGTTATTTAACATCAATTTAAGTTGTATCACTGTGATATTAAATGACGAAATTCCAGGATTTTCACTTTATTACTTGTCAACGAACTGTGCACTTGCGGTGATTTAAATTCGAAACATATTTTCGTGAACAAGTTTCGTTCATAAAAATTACTATTATAAAGAGGCGGTATAAATGGCTTAAGCACCTCTTCCAATAAAGAGGCGGTATAAACGGCTCGGCACCTCAATCTTTTTGACTTCGAATAATAAAGCAATACAAGTTGCACTAATATATGGTCCTAATATTCTGGTGGGGGCAAAACTATCCTCAACTTCAAATTCCTATCGTTATGGTCCTAATATTCTGGTTTTGATCAATTGAATTCTCGAATAAAAAACATACTTTTTCTTTCAATCAAGTCCGTCGCTAAATTATTCAAATTCGATTTCCCCAAGTATCGGAATTCAATAAATTCTAAAATACATAAAATTTTCAGGGATGTTAATTGGCAACACCAATAACCTTTATCATAAAGTCATACTACCAACAAAATATTTTTCATAAAGATCATTTAAAAGCGTTGTTATCATCTACATCCATATAATTTAATATAATGCTAAAATTATGGAAAATCATTACCTTTTTATTACCTTTCACAGAAAAGGGATTTGTAACGTGTAAAAATTGACTTGCGCAAACTCATCAATTGGAGGCCGACAGACATTAGTGGTTTGTGGCTGATGGGAATATATAATAATTTTAATTTGACTTATATATAGTTTAATAACTTACTTTCCGTACCTTATAAATAAATAGTATATGTTTTTTGATTAATTTATTTATTTTTATATGTGAAAATCATAAAATTTCATAGTCAAGTTAGATAATATTTGATTTTCTTTTAGTTTTCTTATTGATTTATGGATCAAAATCTAAAATTTCCACTGCTGATTCATGCATCAAGTTCTAAAATTAAAATATAAAAAATTGTTGGGAATCAGTTCATTTTACGTTAGCCTTTACATCAATTATATCAAGCAACTCGATTAAGACAAAAGGGGAACGCAAGTTTTATTTTTTTAGTGGACGTTCTCAAATTTTACATGTGTGTGACGCATGTTACTTCTATTTCTCAACTTTTTCAAGATTTTGGAACGCCGTGCCATACTCATGGGCATATATTATTTTATTTGACTAGTGTGAACAAGTCCAATTCAACTTAGGTGTTTTGAACATAGACTTTGCACTTCAAGTTGAGAAACCTGTAGATCTAACTGATGAGAGTGGTGTTGATGAAAGATCTTTCCATAATGTTTATGAAATATCAAAGAGACCGAGCCTAATATTTATGCGAATGTCCTTAGCAAAGATCTTGTTTATTTTTCCCAATAAAAAACTTACGACATTTACGTATAATGTGACCTAAAACACCACAATTATAACATATAGGAATGAATTTAGGAATAATCCTAGATTTCAAATTTTGAACTTTAGGTGGAGGAGACCTATGTTGTATCGAAGATTTCGGTCCTCGAACACTTATATTCTTGGTCTGTTCCTATTCAAGAGTTCGTGACACTTATGTGTTATGCGTCCAACCTTCCCACAATGGTGATTTGCGGGGATGAACTTGGGAATAACTCTAGGTCTCAAGTTTTGAACCTTAGGCATCGAAGTAGGTACATACTTATTTTTTGAAGAAAAAGCACTACGACAATTTGTTTCATTAAAACCTATACCTCTTCTAAAAATCCCCAATTGTTTTATTCAAACATATTAAGTGATCAATTTTCTTAGATCCGCTAAAAAAAGATTGGAGTTGGGTATTTGATTTTTCCTGATCACTCGTAAGATAGTTAACCTTAACTTCTGAGGATTCTTTATCAGCTATTAACTCATTCAAAATTTTAATGGTTTCATCATGTTTGGCTACAAGACTCTCATTTTCTAATTCAAAATTATTCAATTTTTTAAATACAGGGCGATTCGTTTTTTTCAACTGAAGGCACTCCTCAAACAATTGGTCACAAGACTTTCAAATTTTCATAGCATACTCATATCCCGAATATGAAAGTGATTGACTCATCCAGACAATATTTTGGGTCAAAGATTGCTATTAAGCTATGATACCACTTGAAAGTTTTAAATTATTTAAACTCATGTATATAATTACACAATTAAAATCAACAAGTCGATTTTAATTGTTTCTATATGGTTAGATCAAATAAGTCAATTTATCTTAAATTTGAATATCATAATCAATAATTAAATCAATAAAGAACACCAAAAATGATCACGGTGACACCCCAACTGAGTAGAAATTTCGGCACTTTGCTACTCAATATTCCTCTATAAATCAAAACAAACTTACAATACGATCCAGACATGTTTACTCCGTTTAACTCCCGACCTCAATTCATGTAGTCTCCCTTAATTTGATTGGAGGTGCACTCCTTCATAACAAATTCTGATTTCTAATACCTCATCTTAGTCCTCTTGAATTTGTGCTTTTACAACAACTCTCAATCCCCGATGTTTGATCAAAATATCTTATGTGTTTTGACATGTGGTTTAATATGAAATAATGGCTAAATCAACAAATTAATGTTTGGATGAAATTATGGCTCAAATAATATGGTGGTTGAATTTTTGAATCAATGAATGTGTTTTGGATTTTCAAATAAATGATCTCTATGAAAATATGAAAAGTACATTTTTTGATGTCTCATATGGTGTATATTTATAACGTGTAGTGTTTGGGATGAAAAGTAACTCAAAATCAACTTGAAAATTGAATGTTATTGTTTCTCTAATAACCACGTCGTTTGAACGCCAGGTCGGTGACAGGGAATCAGAAGCTTAGTTGTCAATATTTTCATCATAATTTTCTCTCCTGATGCTCGATTGAGGAGATTCAAAATGTGTTGGAAAGCTAATTCAAATGGCTATAATTTTTATGGAAATAACCTTGTCCAAATTCCAATATTTTCTATGTGAAAAATGTGTTGCAAATTACGATTGAGAATTTGAAACATAACTTGTGCGGCTATTTGACACAACTTTTATTTTCTAATTGCATTCCCTTGATCATGTGTTCTTTGTGGACATTTGTTACTACTTCAAGTACTATACTGCCAACCTCGACCTTTTTTTTTTTTTTAATTGTGATTCAATAATTCATATTTTGACTTTAATTATAATTTGACAAATTTCTAATACAATTTAACTACGGCTTGATTTTGATTAGGAAATTGTCAATTATAATTTCAACTCAATAGAGTCGATAATGATGAATACAAACCGATCTACCAATTGAATTATTAGCAGGAGCTATGAGCTTCCACAAACGGACAAATTCTACCACCCTTACATAAAAAAATAAAAATCTTAACAACCGTATATGCGACCGAACCTAATATTTATGCGAATGTCCTTAGCAAAGAATATCAAGTCCACTATTCATACAATTGAGATTGCTAAGGAATACATGAAATTTGTAAGAGAACGTTCCCAAACAGCTAACAAGTCACTTGTTGGTACATTGATGGTACCTTACCTACCTTACCAGGTATGAGCATGTTATTGAAATGAGTAACATTGCAACAAGACCTAGGACTCTTAAAATGATTGTGAATCCACTTCTTGGTACGGTTTAACATCAATTCATTGCCTCCCGAGTATAGTCAATTCCAAATGAACTATAGTATTATAAATGACAAATGAAATGTGAATGAACTGTACAGTATGCTCGTGCAAGACAAGACAAGGATTAAGAATTAAGGAACTCATTCCATTCATCTCATAAGTCATCTAGGAGCTGAGAAGAAATATAAGAAAATGTCTCCTAAAACGTAATGCAAGATTCGAAAGTAAATGTAAAATTATAGCTTATATATGTTTCGAACCTAGTTTGACAGAATTCCTTGTAACATTTGGTAAATTGATTCTGGATGTAAAGCTCGTGTTACCAATACGATGAAGGGACTCCTTACAATCCGACCATATATTCAAATGAAAAGTTTATTCATATGGGCAATCGAGTCAAAGCTCCAGTTGAAATCATCCAAACCTACCATTTGATTTTAGATACTAAAGATCATTTACATTTATTTCAAACTCTTTATATACCTTTTATTTCTCGGAACTTAGTTTCCTTATTGAAACTTGATTCTGTCGAATATTTTTGTAATAGTGGAAATAGATGTTTAAGTATGTTTAAACAAAATCATCTTTTTGGTTCCATTTTTCTTTGTGGTGGCTTATATAAATTAAAGTTTGATAACCTCTTTGTCGAGACTCTTTTAATGTCGCATCATATCGTTGGTACTAAACGTGACTTATTAAATGAACGATCTCCTAACTTGTGACATAAACGCTCGTGCCAAACATCCAAGTAAAGGATAAAAAGATTAGTAAAGAATGGAATCCTTCGTGACTTAGATTTCACTGATCCTGGAACCTATGTGAATTGTATTAAAGGTATATAAACCAAACACAAAGAAGGGAGCCACCAGAAGCATGCAGCTTCTTGAGACAATACACCGATATATGCTGGCCAATTACATATAAGCAAGTAGTTTCACCAACCCGTGAACACTCCCAGTGATTAAAAAAAACATTACCACCCTCTAACATGGGTTTCCAAATAATAATTATTCTCATCTATCGAGCATTCCATTCTATAATTGATTTGAAGATGAAGTCATATATCCCAGTTGACAGATCGTTTGCCAGTTGGACCTAAAACATCTTGAGAGAAAATACCTCCTTGGCGAAGCGACAACATTAACATGATTAAATAGCGCATCAATCATGTTAGCCCAAGAACAATTAATTAAGATGGGGTGAATTGATTTTTGAAACTTTTTCAACAATTAGTATCAAAACTACTCAAACTCAAGAAACAATTGCAAAGTGTAATACGAGAGATAAATATACAAATTCGATAACTTAATTCAAGTGTATATATAACACAATATAAATGACAATGTAGAGTAAATTGCAATAATGTAATGATAACAATCGAATTTATTGGGATTCGACACACAATGTGCTTTACGTTCCCGTTACCAAGCTCTTCGTCACGAGCAAGGCTAAATGTACTATAGTGGTAACTTACAAATAAGGAGCACTTATCCTTAAGTGTCTTACAATAAAGAGCACTTATCCTTAGATGACCTACAATAAGGAGCATCTATCCTTAAGTGACTTACAACAATGAGCACTTATCATTGGGTGACTTACAATAATGAGCACTTATCCTTAACAACAATCGAGTTTTCACAAGGCTATCGAACCACCAAAATATAAATGATAGTCTCTTAACAAATAATATAATCAAGTCGAGTGCGTTGTAAACTTCGATGGATGATGGATAATGAAATAGTTTGTATTTTAGTATCAGAGTTTTCAACTTATGATCTGTCTTAACAAATAATACAAGTTAAGTATATAGAGAGATTTACACTTCAATATAAGTGTTGACAAAGAAAATTTTTATCAAGAATTGAAGATAGATGAGATTGAAAAGTTTTCTTATAATAAAGAATTCTTGATGAAATAGATTAAACTAATTTGATCAATCAAGAGATTCTTTATTATAAATGAAATATAATATATAAGCAATTAAACTCAATGATTTTCAATAAATAAACTCTCTTAATTGCTCTTGTAGGTTGTTCAAAATTGAATGCAAGAAGAGATTGATATTTATAGAGCAGAGGAGGTCCAACTAGTCACTTTCGGTTGATCGAAAGTGTCAATATAACCGTTGAGAAATCAAACCGTTGGAGTGTCAATATAACTGTTGAGAAATCATTTCTGCACTTTCGGTTGACCAAAAGTTTGACCTTTTTTTAAAAATCTATTTTATATTATGAACGAATAGCATTTTTATGCAAGTAATGAATTATGAAAATAATTTGATCTTTATGTACTTGCTAAGAATCGATGAGTTAATACATTTACATATAATTGTACAATGTCTAATTGTCTTGACTTGTAACTTGATATGCGTCTTTTGTGAATCTTTAAGTTCCAATTCGATCGTCGCATGCAATCAACCATCGTCTCGAATGATTTGACTTGAATGCTTAACATTCACTTTATTCTTCATTTCGTGTCCGATTTATAATCTCGATAGCTTTAAAAGCTTAATCACTCAAATTCAAATGTTAGTGAATAAAATCGACTTGTTTGTTATAATCAAAACATTAAAGTTATAATCAATCATATGTCAACAAATCAGATTACAGAATATTAAATATCGTAAATTTCAAATATTCACTTAGTGTATATAAACATTGAAAATGCAAGTGGGGATGACAAAAATATTCGTCAAATTTGATACCAGCGGGGTCCAGCCCTGAACAGGGCTAGAATTACCTGTTTAATTGGGTATTCAAATCGGGGACGGGACAGGATCGGGTAACAAGGGCCCCACCCCGCCTCGCCCCATCTCATCCCGCACGATCCACCCGTTTAATTTTTTTATTTTTTTAAAAAAAAAATTCAATATTTTAAATGAAAAATTTTACGAAATTTCATTAGTTTTAATAAAAAATGACAATTAAGATTATCTAAAAAATATGACAAATAATAAAAGTCTTAATTTACCAAATATATTTGAATAATTTAACTTTTAAAATTAAATTTTAAAAATTAATAAATATATTATTGTCTCACTTTAATTAACAAGAGCAATAAAATAGATTATCAAAAACTAAAAATTAAATAGGTAGTAAACGTGGCAATGACCCTATCCCACCTTAAACGGGTACGGGGGAAGGGAGATTGCCTTGATCCCGACCCATCCCATTGTCATCCCTAAATGTGATATCAATTTAATAAGTTGAATACTTACAGCATGACAAAATATAAAATGTACAAAATATCTATCTTAAAATTGTTGAATAAATTGATGCATAATTTAGATTCCGTTAATAAAATGTGCATACAAATATGAATAGAGTAGCGACTTATCGAAACTATGATATATGCATAATAATAAGCAAATTACGATTTACTCAAACATAGAAAATAGAAGGAAATAAAATGAAGTGAAGTATGTGAATGAAAATCTTATTAAGATGGATTTCGCGCACCTGTACTGGTGCTAACATGATCTAATGGACGTTCGTATCCCAAAATACAACGTTTCTTCCAAAATCAATATAGCACAATATTAATTTTGTCGGACTAAATAGAATGAAAAATATCGAATACTAAATATCAAACACGAAACTCAAAAATAGTATAAAAATGATCTTGACAGAATTTGGAGAAGTAGAGAATTAAAATTCAATTGATTTGGAATGAAGAAAATGAAGTTACGGGTGCCCTATTTATAGATTTTCATGTGTCTCTTCGAATGATTGTATCTTTTGGTACAAATTAATTACAACTATTAGATCGCATCATTTCAAGATTGATAATCTAGATTGCACTTTATCTATAGGTCGTGAATTCTTACTACGCACATTTTGCATTTGAAGTGTCACGCCAAATCTTTACACATATTGGAGACTTTTCCAACTCACATATTTTAATCTTGACGTACCCATGAATTCCAACATTTTCTTTATGTCACAACATTTTCATCCAATACCAATAGAGTCGTGATACATTTTAATGCACTAAACATGAACCAAGGCCCACTAAATCACCATAGATACAACCCCGGGTACGAGAAAGCCATATCAATTGTTAAAGCCTATATAACATTTGGTATGCGATATTTGACTTGATTAGACAATACAGGAAATAAAATTCTAGCACCATATGTTCCATCCTATCAAACAAATCAATCAGCTAAAAGGTATCGGGATTAATCAACAAAATTTATATAAAATGTATCAGACCAATTTAAATTAAAAAGAAGATTTGTGGCTTTATATAAATAAAATAAAAATAGAACTCTTTTAAATTGTTCTTCTTTCGACCTTGACTATAATAGTCTATTTTTCCACAATCATGTCGCACAACTAGACTCAATGACATGGTTAAAGTATATGAAAATATGTAGTGTAGTATAACTGGACAGTTTGAAAAAATAAAAAAATTATCCACACGTGTGGTGCCAATGCAGCACATGTCCCCGTCCCTATTTTTAAACCATGTTTGGATAGCATTATTCATTTTTCCGACCATCAAACATGTATTTGTAGATTATAAATTAGTCAACTTATAACTAATTATTTTCTTTTATAAAATTGGACGACAAAAATGAAAATATAACGTTAGTTCGACTCGCCCTTTCAACTTTAACTTCTTACACAATAGAAAGACAACATTATTCTATCAAATCTGATTGTCTTTGATGTTTAAACATTTTATCTAAATGTAAGAGATTTTTTTTTAAATTATATATTTAGTGCACTTCCTAGCAGGGAGGTCGAAAATTCATGGTTCAGCACAATAAAAGAGTTTGTTTCTGCAGTTATGCAAAGGGTGGGTGACGTCAATGATCAGCCCTCTCAACTTTTGTATGAAGATGATGATGGTGACAAAGTTGTGCTCACGACATATGGAGATCTTGGAGGTGCAGCGAGATCGACGGCATTAAAGGTCCTCATATTGCGCGTGGAGAACAATGATTCAAGTGTAGTTACGACAAATACAGACATACAAATTGCTTTCCAATGTATATCCAATGCTCCATGTTCCTCCAATGAAATCCATCATCTACTCTCTCTAAAGAATAGAACCAGTGCAATCTTATAAAGGTCATCTTCCTAAGATATGATCTTACTGTATCTTAAAATATTACTTACAAATACTTAGAATGAAATACATCTTCATTTAACCATTAAAATACTTTAATATTATTTCTCATACCAACTAATTTATTAACTTTATCTATTTTAGTTATTATTTCAACTGTGTTTGTACTTGCGTAGGTTCTATCCAGAAATGCACATCGACGAATGAGTTTCATTGGGAGGAACACGGTATAAAAGAACGTTCTCGAATTATGAATCACATCATAGTATCCTAATTTGTACAATATGCGTGATTATTCACAATGTCCATAATAATGATCTACGTGTTTAAATCTATTCTCGCCTAATAGAATTTAGAAATCTAAATGTGCACATTTCTCATTTGACCTAAACATCTAATGTGCATCTTTTGTAGCGTTACATGTACTCTTGTATATGCTTACACAACTGGCCTATTTTTTTAACATCAAAGCTTTATGGACGGATACTTTATTACATAATCAATTATTTTTCCTTCCAAAAACCTTCAGCTATATGCAGGGACGGACCCACATGGAGTCATGTGGGGTCAAATGACCCCACATTTTTTTTTCGAGTTTTTTTTTTTTTTTACCACAATATGTAGCTCTAAATATTTCCGACTTCACAAGACAAATAGTCTGGGTCCGCCCCAGCTATATGAGATAAAAGGCACTTCTTAATCTTAACAAGTTCATATTTGTGAGATAATTTGCAGTTTTCCACTACATTAACCAATTGTTTTTTATTGGATATTCTACTTGCAGATTTTCCCAAAGAAGGGAAGGAGGTGGAATGAGCTTGTAAGTTAATAGTTTTAGCTTATGTGTACTCATAGGACCATAGAAGATTTACTTTATGAAATAGTAGAGTTATTTCTATGTAAAATTACTTGGATCAATGAAATCGCTCCTTGCTGTGCATTTCAGCTTGCATCAGTTTCGTTTTGTTCGCATGTCCTATAATTATCAAGTCTATGAAAAGAACGAAATACTTTATTCTAAGGTTCTCTTTTCTCCAAGAGTTAGGTATCTATAGTCTAATTCCTACATATTATTTATCGAACAAATATGATACAAGGTAATTACCACAAGGCCTTCAATCGTCGAGTATTTAAATTCATGCATCCTTTAGTTATTCATACAAGGTACTTTGCTTATTTTTTTCTTTCACCGAATCTGTTATGAATAAAATACTTCATTTGCTTAATTTCCAAAAACTTATTTAACACCCATATCTAATAAACTCCTTACTCAACCCACTAACATTACCTTAAAAAAGGCAATACATGCATTGCACAGGTATAAATAAAAAAATTTCATTATCTTCGTTTTCATGATATGCTCCAATTTTTCGATAGAGAACAATCAATGTATGATTTAAATCTTATTTAAAAAAACACTAATTGTAATTTAAATTTGTTTATTTTGGTTACATGTTTGAACGTATTGATAATATTGTTTTTATCAAAGAATATTGAAATATTCTAATTTTTTTTTTTTTATGTTTATTTTCTAATTTAAGTAACTAATACTTTTTACATTCATTTAAGAAATATTTTTATTCGCATGAGAAGTATAATTTTGTTATTATGTGTAGTGTTCACAAAAATATATCGAATTAAAATCATCACAAGTGTACGGATCGTTGACAAGTAATAAAGTGAGCTTTTTTAGTCTGAGTATCGTTCCCACATAAATTTATTTAATTTGATTTCTATTTACTACGACCTTAATCGAAACAATAATATTAACTAGAGTTAAATCAACTACGATACAAGTGTGAATTACTAAACTAAGTGCAATTGATGGTTGAATACTTTATGTAATTATGAATGAAGGACGCACTATCATCCCGAATCCCCAAATAATAATTATTTTTAACCATAGTTTTATAATTTCACATCACGAATCCAATTATGACGAATTAATGTTCCTATCATATCCTACAATCTCTCTCGAGTAATGTCGGACCTACCATCGCATACGACCCGACTATACCTCTATGACAGATGCGGATATACAAGAATGTATGTTGTTTTATGAATACTTAGAGATTTACATAAGGCATGACGGTATCTTTCTATCCCATATTGGATTTTATAATGATTTATATAAGTCGAATTTATTTCGCTTATCTCAAATGCATGAAACAAATCACCAAACTCACATAATTATCATGCACTATAATCATGGAGGTAATTAATTCATATAAATCATTCTATAATTCAAAAACGTGTTTTTTCATCAAATATATAAAACTAAATATCAAAATACCAAATTACAATGTTCACCGTTCATCTAGCACCGATTAACCTAGTCTAGTATGGTAGAAAAAAGAAAATATGAAAAAGAATCAAGAACGATATTACTCAATTAATTATGGATTTAGATCTTCACGCCTTGGGGATGAATTTTGTATTTTTTGCCTCGTTCTATATTCTCCAATCTTGAAAATTTCGTCCTCTAGGTCTCCTTCACGTGTTCTGGTCGAGTATTGTTACCAAAGTAGAGTTTCAGTTGGAAAAGGAAACAAAATATCGCCAAAAGTTTATACTATGCGGTCACATAGTACATTTATTAGCGGTCACATAGAAGGATGTCCAACCATCAATTTTGGCCCTGGAATGCACTATGCGGTCGAATGGATTTATAACATGCGGCCGTATAGTTAGATAATTTTCAGTATTTTGGTCATATCTTTCTCTTCCGACATCCGATTAAGTGATTCAAAATGCGTTGGAAAGCTAACTCAAAAGGCTACAAATATTTTAGAAATATGAATTTTCAAATTCAAACGTCTTCTATGCCAAAAATGGATCTCAATCTAAGACTAAAAATTCGAAGCATAACTTTTTCAACTGGAAGTTTATATGTGATAGTACTTCGACTATATTTCATCACTTTGCCTTCTCTTACATCCAATTGATGCTCAATACTCTCAAATCTTCATCGTGATATCGACCAACTTTTCAGTATTTGCACTTGAGTCCTCAAATTTTGATTTTGCTTCATTTTAGCCATTTTAACTTGTTTTTTCGAATCTTCACCACATTCATCGTTTTTAGCCTACGAAACACAAATTACATAGAATTAAGTCATATTCATATATTCATTGACAATTATCCATGTTTATGAACTAAAATAAGTGTGTAAAACGCACTTATCAACTCCCACAAACTTGAGCTATTGTTTGTCCTCAAACAAAACTATAACTTAATTCCATATAAAATATGGTTCAACAACCTGCCGTGTCTCAAGATTGGAATTTAGCAATTAATCAAATGAAAAATTTCAACAGTGCAAAATTTAAATCAATCTCCACAAATTATATGCATAACTCGACGTATGTGTATAAACTTATGTAGAAATATCAAGCTCGTGATTGGCTCAACATCTGACCCATAATAGTCAAATATTTCCTTACTGCAATCGAGAGATGCACACACCACCAAATTTATTTTTTCACTCAATTTTCTCGAAGAACATTTTTAGTTGAACTTATTCAATTATATTCATTACCCTTTCTTCGTTTGTATAGGTCTTACTATTACGAGTTCACATTTCAATAAGTCGAGATTCTCCTATGTTTTTTATTGTTTTATCCTTTATGACAAAACTGCGTTACTTGCCTCTCATTAAAGGTATAGTTCTATCAATCGAATGTCTTGGTCTTAATCAATGCAATTTTATATACAAATGTATAATAATTTTTTTTTATATCTTCTCATTTGCTTTCTATATAACCCATGTAACGAGTTTTAGGCTAATGACTCTCAAGTCAGATGACCATAGGGTACCAGGTTTTAAACTACCCTCACATGCTTAATCACTCGAGTTATACAGGCTCGAAAATATATTTTTATTTACTCAAAGATTAGTGTAATACCCTTTTTCTTTTAGACATCCAGATTCTAAAACTAACATCTAATTTTAAACTTCCACCTCATGCTTGTCTCGTTGGTTTTAGACAATCCACACAAGCTAGTATTATGCACGGAATCCCTACTTATCTTAATGTTCCATTGTAACAATTCAACTATCTCCAGACCACCCTATAGTTGGATTAGGAATTCATACTATGAAGGTTATTCAGGTTTATATACTATATTCAACTATTTTCTAAATATTGACCCGAAGCACCAACCTAATATGTCAAACGTCAGTATCGTGCATAAAAAATGTCAAGTTCACATAAATGAGCTTTGACTATTCTGAGAGTGCACTATTTCCATTATTCACAGTTCATACCTATATCAATATTCAATATCATAGACAGCAAAGTTATCAAACTCACATAAACACACAAAACTTTAATTTAATGCTAGAAAATAAATAGATCAAAACTAAATAAAAATCACAGATCTTTTTTACACAATCACACAAAAAGCTGTAATACCATGATGAATGAACATATTCTCACCCTCAAACTTATATAGAACACTGTCATCAATTTTTAAAGAATAACCAAATGCAAACTTAAAGGCACATAAAGTTAAGGACAAATTCACATAAAGATAAAGAAAATGGGGTTAGGAATACTCCCATGATCGATGTAGATATGAATGTGAAGATGATGGAGTAAAAAAAATGTGGACCATGCATAGACTCCTAGTGTCCTATAAATACGATGAATGACTCAATATTATTAAAAATTATCAAAAATACGAAAAATTTCTAATCTAATGCATAAAATAAAATAAAAGGGAAGAATTGTTGGGTTGTCCGCCAACCAGCGCTAGTTTATAGTCTATGACCCGACATTACTTCGGTAAGTTCATTGTGGTTCAAGTCAAAGAATTTCACCATTGTACTCCTTGCAATTTCTAGCATTGCATCCTCTTTTAGCTCTCCAAACTTTGAATTCTCCGTTCTCATCTCTACCAAGAAATACTCCAAATTTCAATTTCCTCTTCTGAAAATTTTGTTGAGGGGATAGTTCGTCTTCATCGATACAATGACACTCGTCGAGTTTAAAAACTTCTTGCTCCTCATCTACCCTCAAGATTAGCTTACATTTTTCATATCAATAAAGTTCGACATGTTGCTAAGAATGGTCTCCCCAAAATTATTAGAATACCTCTGTCTTCTTCTATATCTAGAATAAGGATGGATTTCTCCACTTTAACCAACACGTCTTTATAATCCATCTTAGGTGGGTAAGTGATTGATCAGCCAGCTGCAGAGTCACCGTTGTTGCTTTAGCCTCTCCTAAATCAAGTTTCTTGAAAATAGAAAGTGGCATCATATTTATACTCGCACTAGTATTACATAAAGCATTAAAAGTATCAGATTTTCCAATTGAAATAGGTAAGGTAGAACTCCTTGGATCCTTAAGCTTGGGAAGCAGTTTCTTTTGTAATTTTGCACTGCTCTCTTTTGTCAGTGCCACAGTTTCAAATTCTGGAAGTTTTTTCTTCCTTTATATCACGTCCTTCAAAAATTTTGTATAGTTTGGAATTTGTTATATTGTGTCTATGAACGGGATATTAATGTGGAGTTTCCTTAACACATCCAAAAACTTCTCAAATTGTTGGTCTAGCTTGTGTTTCTTTAGCCTTTGTGGGAATGGAATAAGAGGCTCATAAGAATGGATAGAAACATTTGCCTTAACTTTTGTTGTTTCAGAACTCTCCTTATACGAAGAAGGTACCGTTTCCTTAGTCGCAACCAACCCTTTGATATGTATTTCCAATAATTTCATTCCACTCCTGGTGGTGATTGCTTTTACAGATGGATCCTCAATTATTTCATTTTCCAAAATACCTATGGCCATTACCTGCTCCTTTAGATTAGTCTCAGTATTGCTTGGCAAGTTAACTGGTACTCTGCTTGTCATAGAAAGTGTCATCTGCCCCATTTGAGTCTCTAGATTTTTAATAGAAGCACTTTGATCTCGAAGAGTTGTTTCAGTTTTCCTCATGAACTGGTTGTTAGCTTCCACGTATTGATTTTTTTTCCATAAATTTTCCGAATATCTCTTCTAGTTGAAATTTCTTCTCTTGCTGCTAAACTGATCATGCAACCTATTTTGATTCTGATTAGCCCAAGAGAAATTTGGGTGTTTCCTCCAACCTGAGTTGTAAATATCTGAATGTGGATTTTTCTATTGATGTTGTCCCCATTGTGCAAAATCCACATGGTCCATGTCTTGTGCCAAAATACAATAATTTGCTGTGTTATGATCTGCTCCACACTCTTCACAACTTGGCCTTTTGGCTTGTGCAACATCAGTTGTTTGTGTTTTGTTCTTCACCTTATGAAATAATGAGTCTATCTTCGCAGATAAAACTAAGCATCCACCTCGTATATACCCGATGCTTTCCTTTGAACAACCCGTTCAGAAGCCGGCATTGTTGAAGTAGTTGCCACTGTTTCAAATAGTTTAATGCGTCATCAATGGTTCTTATTGATAAGGAGCCGTTAGATAAGAATCCACCATGCTTTTGAATGATGGAAGAAATCCCGCATAGAAATAATGGACTTGGAGACCTTTGCTAATACCGTGATGAGGACACTTCCTTAGCATATTTTTGAATTGATTTCAAGCTTCATCAAAAGATTGTGATTCATTTTGGCAGAAAATAGATATGTTATGCTTCAATTTCGCTATCTTGGCCGGTGGAAAGAACTTTGTGCAGAATTTTTGAGCTAGGTTGTTCCATGTGTTGATGCTGGCAATAGGTTGAGAGTCCAACCACTCCAGTGCATTATCACGTAGTGTGTGTGTGGGAACAGTCGTAGTTTGATAGCATCATCTGAGATACCCTGATATCGGAAGTGTTGACACATCTCCAAGAATCGAAACACGTGTGTATGTGAGTTTTCTTCAGCTCTGCCATAAAACTGATGTCCATTCTAAAATAGATGTATGACCTTGGTCTTCAGCGAGAAGTTGGGCTGCCCAAATGGAGGGTAGGCGATGCTGGATTGACTCTGAATAATCTGCGACATCATTAAATCTCCAACCAGCATGTTTCCCTCGTCAAAAATTTCCTCTTCATTGACTTGAACCAGTTGTTCGTTTCACGCGTTATCCATTTGTTGTACAGATCTTGCTTCTCTTTGCCTACTATGGAAGGTGTGTTCGATTTTTGGATCAACTAGAATCAAGTCACCGTCAAGCGACTTTCACATACATAACCTGAAAAGAATCAAAAGTAGCACTAGAAAAATTACTAGCTAAAACACAAATTAAAAAAGTAAAACTAATATTTGAATTAGTATCAAGGTAAATAGAATCAAACTAAATTAAATCCCTAGCAATAGCGCAAAAAACTTATTCACGAAAATATATCGAATTAAAATCACCGCAAGTATACGGATCATTGACAAGTAATAAAGTGAACTTTTTGAGTTCGAGTATCGTTCCCACGAAGATTTATTTAATTTAATTTTTATTCACTACGACTTTAACCGAAACGATAATATTAACTAGAATTAAATCAACTACGATGCAAGTGTGAATTACTAAACTAAACGCAATTAATGGTTGAATACGTATTTTATATAATTTATGAATAAATGATGCATTAGGATCTTGAATCCCCAAGTAATAAGGGGCTGTTCTCTTTGTGTTTCAGTTTTGTGTTTTGAGTTTTGAATTCGTTTTGTATTTTGTGTTTTGAGTGTCTGTTTTGAAATTTCTGAAACGCGTTCTCTTTGCCATTTTGAAAAACTGTTTCCGAAAACATAAAAATGGAAAACGCGTTTACTTTGAAATTTTGAGAATTTTTTTTAATAATATTTTATTCAAAAAAATCTGATTATTCAATAAATTTAAATGGTTTAATGTTAATATGGTGTTAAATAACATATAAACGTTGAAATTGGTGAAATGTCAATTTTATTTTCAAGATATTAAAAACACAACCTAAATTACATTTGATGAAATAGTTCAATCGATACGATTAGAAGTTTAGTGTCATGACAAAATAAACAAATACTGAACAACATACAAAATAAATCCACGAAGTCATGTGCCTTTTGTTTTATTTTAGTTTTAAGTTTTACAATATTTAAAGTTGAAATAAATTAAGTCCATGGTCATTATTTGAAAATTTTTTTTTTCTACATACTCATTTTCAATTACAATAAGTCATTAACACAATAAAATATTTTACATGTAAACTCAAAAATGTTTTTCATCTCTCAACCACATATTCTCCAAAAAATCGAATAAACCCGCCCAACCCGACTCATCTACTTTAAAAAATAATAATAAGTAACTTCTCGTTTTTGTTCATTTAGTGAAGAAGGTCGTCTTTTTATCGATTGATAACACTAGAATTAAAGGTCATAATAAGTTGTACATAGAAAGTTGATGTTTCTAGTAGGTTTACCATTGTATTCCTGCACTCAGTCATTCTGCCTCTAAGAATATGTATTCTCTGATCATGCTGGTGTTTTATTCCTTGTTGGAACAACAAAATATGACCTCTGCATTTGAAACATTTATAAGATGTCTCGTAGATATTTTTTTTTATATTTCTTTGATTATATATTTGACATTATATTGTGGAGTTATACAACAATTATAAGATGTCTCGTAGATACTTGATTGGGTTGGATTGGGTTGAGTTTCAACATTTACACGGATTGGATTGAGTTTAATTTTGATCAAACCGATCACGTTGGATTGTGTTTGGGTTGAAGCAAAAATCGACACAACCCAACACAACTCATGCCCACCCCCGGCCACAACCTTGTTATAACTCAAAAAACAACATAGTTAAATGCCACTCGAGAAAATAACGCAGAAATTGAACAAAAAGTCGGGAAGCAATATGGAAGAAAGTTGATCACAATAACATACTGAAAAAATTAAGAAAAAGATTTGCAATACGCAAAAGAATTAATAAATTGGAAGGTTTATAAAGATAGGATGATCATGGTAACACTACTGCTCACTAATAGGTAAAACCAGGAAGACCCGTTGGAACAAAATTTCCTGGAATTTTGGGTACCATAAACACTGAAAATCATATCTGTCAACATCCTTAGAAGAGCTAAGAATGCAAAACCTATACATAATAGAAATACAACAATTCCTTTATTCTCAATATGTAACTGATTCTTCCAAACTCTTTCAACCTCCAATCTGCAATTAAACACAAACATGGTCACCTAACAAGGAAGCTATTTATAGAAGTAGGAAAGCAAACAGATTTTCGACATATAATCTGATAAAAAAGTTAGAACTGATGAATTGAAGCATTCATTAGTGAACCATGTATTTTGTAAATTAAACTCAAAAATGTATTCTTTCAGATTGTTCATCCGACTTTTCTTAGGAACCAAATTTGTCTGAAGGACTAGGACAAACCCATTCAGATGAATGAGAAAAAGTGAACACCAGAAAATTGCATTGGTTAGGTCTGTTATTATATTTAGGTAAGTTGGAATTTCATTTTCTAATCTTATGGAATAAATCATTATAAGTTAAGGAGATGGTAGTCTACTTGACATTTGGATTCTAAATACTGACAAATGAAAGTGAACAACAAAAATGATTTACATACTATTTATTCTATGGTCTCATCTATAAACGTAGCAAGGCTACACACATCCAATAAAACCTCCAAAAAAGATACACCATTTCGACCAGAACATTCTCTGTACCACTCTCAAAATGACCACCTTGATTTCCTCCAAGTCCAACTCAAAGGATCTCTCTAACCATTCCATCACATCCCTTGAAATAGAAGACCAATAATACGACCACACACCCCTTCACCACCTTGTTATTTTATTCATATTGCTATTCTCTTGTCCATCTTAGTCTTTTTTAATCAGAAAAGTAATTTATCATTAACATAAAAAATTACATCCTTCAAGAGGACAAGGTATCATCCAACAACACAATTGATGAAGAAAAAAATCAATTACTACTCTTTTTGTTCTATAAGTAACACAAAATCTCCTACTATTTTAATTCCCTTCAGCTGTAAGAAAAAAAATTATAATCCTAACACATAAATTAAATAGATGTCCTAAGATGCTAGTGTTATTTCATAAGATAACATTCATCAACAGAAAATGTGAAGAACTTCTTTTCATCCTTGTGACTTCAAAATCTAAAATTCAATCTCAAATAGTTATGTATTATCACTTATGTCATTTGGTATTCATCTTTATCCTATCCATATACTTCATTGAACAAAAGAAAAGCTTAAATTAAAAATTCAATTAACTACCCCCTCAATTTACATAAATCTGTTAAAATATGGCAAGAAGAAAGTTCATTGCCAGCATAAATTCCAGCAAAGCTGAAGACTACCAGCAGAGCTAACACAATCATCAAATGCCAGCTACGCATCTAATTCTAGAAGGATCAGCTGGGGGAATCTGTGGGCTCCCAATTCTGTTATGAATGGAGCAATTATTTTTTTGAAATCGGTTGTATAGCTAGTGCAGAGTTTGTTAGAAATATTCTTTCTTTCAATTATATAAGTACACTTCCAGTTTGTAATATAATCAATGAATTACAGAAAAAACTTTTTCTTTCATTCCCTGCACAATTTATTCATCTTGCTCGATTAATTTTTGTTTTAAAATCACAAAGAAACAAATGAAACCCACAAATTGCAGCTCATTACTAATTTTAAAATTCTGGAATAAGAACTTCTCTAGAAGATGTAAAAGCAAAATTAATTTTTAAGTAGTTACGCAAGAGAAGAATGTCTGTATAAATAGTTAAATAGAAGAAAAATAAAAGAAATTCTACCAATAGAGAGAATGGGTACCTCAAGACTGGATTCTTAAAATTCGAACTGCCCATCAATCCTCAATTCCAGAGAATCCCAGCGTTTCACAGATAAATTCGAACTGCCCATCAATCCCTTCGATTCTTAAGCTCGTTTGGCCATTGTACAAATCCCTCGACCGCCCTCGTAAGGATTCCTCAAACGAAAGATGGAATAGTCTGAAAGGGTTTGTGGTGGATAGTGGGAAAGATTTAACCACCCCCAATCACTCATCAACGGCATCCTCTTCTTCCTCTGCACTTCCGAAAATGGCAGTGGAAGCTTTGGATCGTGGGTTTGTGAGATGGGAAATGGAAATGGAATAGCAGAGAGAGAGAGGGAGAAGAGAAGGCGAAGTCATTTCCCGTGTTTTCTAAAAATACCGTGTTTTGACCCCAAAATTTCCAAAACGTGGTTTTGGTCATTTTGTGTTTTTAGTACAAACGTTTTTTCCATTTTTCAAAACGAGTTTTCGAAAATTGGAAAGAGAACACATTTTCACTGTTTTGAAAAATCGAAAACAGAAAACGGGTTGAAAATGGCAAAGAGAACAGGCCCTTACTTTTCCTAAAATTCATTTTCTTTTAACCCATTTTTCACTTTTGCAATCAAATGGACCCTAACAAAATCACAAGGGACAAATGGAAAATATCACACTTTTGTCCATTTTAAAAAAATTGTGAAATAAAATGGAGAGGGACACTATAGCAATCACAACTTTTCCACTTCTCTTAAGCAACAATTGTTCGATGAAAACGTGGTTATCGACAGATAATAATCCATATGTACCTTTTTTTAAATTAATTATAGTTGTACGACCAATCTCTAACAATAAAGATCATCAAAATCTTTCTTAACCATCATATATCTCATACGTTCAATTTTATGAAAATCATTTGATGTACCGAAGCATGTTTCTACAAGAATCATGTGACGATTCAACCAAAATTTAGACGATTGTCTTCACTTAGGATAAATTTCTCGAAGTGTAATGAAAAGTTTTTTTTTTTCTAATTATTATAAAATAAAGTACAATTTACCTCACTTCTAGAGCTACAATCTTACAAAGAACCATTAAAAAAAAAAAAAAAAAAATTCGACAGCTCAATTTGGGGTGTTCAGGTATCATTCGTGTCATCATACACTTAGTTACATGTTTGCAGGCTCGTGATCATCATCTGATTGAGGCTCGACTTGCTTATGTAAAGATATGTCAATTGTACAAATTTTAAAGATAATTATTGTAATTTGTAAATATCTAAGGTGGTGGTCCGGTTTCATAGGATATAATAATCCACGTGGTCCCTCAACCGACATTGACCTAGTATTATATTATTCCTATAAAATTCCATTATCTATTTTTTAGACAAATAATATCTCAGAGTCAATCAGATCTCTCCACGTGGCAGCATCTTAATGTGACTGTGCACACTACAGATTTATTCGAATATATTTATTAAATAATAATTATTATTAGAATCTTTAATTATGTTGAAGATAAATATATTTTTCCTTCTCTCTGACCAATCAGATTTTTAATCGAGGTTTTGAGTTCAAATCGTAACTTTACTAGTTCACAAATAGTTCTGTTAGAGAATGTATAAAAAAATAAATTTTAAAACTTTAGACTAGACGATCACATGAAAAAAAATCGATAAATGGTACTGAGTTTGAGATGAGCATTTTTGGCATAAACAAGATAATAGTGTGTTTGGTAGATGTTAAAATCGGATTAAAATTGAAAAACTGACCGTTATTGATGACTTTTATTAGACGAGTGGGACCCAATAACGAATATATTTTCAATTTTAATTGGATTTTAATCTATACTGAACACGTCCTAAATATATAAATATTTTAGTAAGGTAATGCTTAGAAGTTTGAATTTGCTGATAAATGTATCTTTCTCCAAACTTGGAAGCAACTTCATTACACAAGTCATTTCACATTCAATATGCAACAAATAAAGGTCATTTCCAAAGAAAAAAGAAAAAAGATGTAAAGACTCCAAGACGACATATAATTAGTCTAAAAAGAAAAGAAAAATAAAAAATCCGAAATGGACGAGACAAGTCTTTCATTTGACTAAACAATTGAGAGAGTTTCTCTAAAGAAAAAGTTGCAGCTTGAGCATCTGATGAGGTCAAAGAATAATATCATCGAAGCTAAGATGTCTGTACATGGCGTCCTACTCGGGGGCAAACCTTAGTCCTCGGAGAATGTGAATGTCTATTAGCAAATTAAGCTCGAAAATGAAGATGTCAGAATGTAGGGGATGTTTGCGAGGGGACCTCGTTGGCAAGCTAGTTCATGAATGTCTTTCACAATGTCAAACACTGCATTTGGTTGGGCAAGTTTTAGCGCGTTCTCTGACATTTTTTTGAGCTCGTCTGTCTTTGTGCTAAACCACTCCGCCACCAGTCGTGCAGTTTCATTAGGACTTCGAGTGAACACTCCAGCCCCATTGTCAACTACATATGGAACGTTTCCCTTTTCCTGTCGAAGCAGAAAAGAAACGGATATCAGTGATAAATATTGTTGCTGTCCAAGGAAATCAGCCGGAAGTTATAATAGAAGTTCAGGTACACGTACTTGTCCGGGAATATAGTCATTCAGAATAATCGGAAGGCCTCTTATCAATGCCTCTGCAATGGTACCCGGTCCAGCCTATAAACCCAACAAACTTGTTAGAAACTAATCCAGAATGCTAAATCACTAACATAACTTACGTTTAGTACGAACAAGATCTTAACTTCTTTTTCATAGTTAATACCGTCCTGTCCTATCAGTAAGGCACAACGAATGAAGATAAATAATGATTACGTACTTTTGTGATAATACAGTCGCAAGCACCCATCCATTTCTCCATTTGCTTCTCGAACCCTCTAACCTACATTTAACAAGAAGAATCCACAACTTCGGAATAAATAGTCTGCCAAAAAGAAGACATTTAGTTTGAAGTTCAATACAATTCCTTAAAGAGAAAAGCGGTCACCTTGACAGGGATTTTCCATTCAAGTGATTTCAAGGTGGAGGCTAGCACCTCATTGCGCCCACAGATGATAATCAATTGCCCTATTGGCTTCTCGAGCTCTTTATCATACAGAGATTCTACCAAAGCCTCGGCAGTTTTCCTTACAGGGCCCATCCCTTCACCACCTCCCATTAGCAGGACGGCTGGCAAGTTGAGATTCATCTCAAGTTCGACTCTTAAATCATCCTATCGAGGAAAGAACATCCAGGAGTCAGATCACCATAATAACCAAATTCGATTGAACAATGAATAAAATCATGTTTTCTTTTCAAGACTAACTAAATTAGGCAAGATGAAAATTAATGTTCACCTTGGATAGAACTGCCTGAACAAAAGAAGGTCGAATGGGCAACCCACACACACGAATTTGGGATTGTTCGAGTCCATCTATTGATGCTCTCTTTGCTACAGCCTCTGAGGGGCAGTACAATCGATTGACAGATGGATGAAACCTTAATGCATAACGTTTCCATATCAGTATGAAAAGATTAGATTTCAACAGATCAAGAAAATTGCAAATGCATTTAACATGTCACAAAAAAGTAAATAAGAACATTTGTAAATTACCATGTGCGGTGGCACGTATTGAGATCTGTAATGACTGTAACAAAAATGACTTTCTTCTGTAATCCTTGCCATCTCAGTACCCAGAGTGGAATATGCTGCATAAGAGGATGGACACTGATGATGATATCAGGTTTGTACTCCATTAGGCCAGCCTCAACCTCCCTTAAATACCAAAACATACAACAGAAATTAGCAAGTATTGAACATAAGGTGTAGATGTTTAGGACATTCAAAAGCCACTCATTGGCACCAACAACAAACAGACGTCAAATTAAACCTCATTCCCAATGAATTTAAGATCGGCTACATAAACCATTTTTTTAAGTACATTCTTTGGTTCCACTTGATGGCATAAAGAGTAATAAAATCATATGTGAATCAAAAGTAGAGGTGAGAGCAATAACGAGGACAAACAAAACATACTTAGCGTAAAAGGCAGCAATGGCTGCAAGATAGGCAGAGTGTATCCATTTAGGAGAGGTGCTATGAAATGCAACCTTCCAAAGCTGCACATGTTTAACCATGAATTTGTACTGGTTCTCCATATCATTCAGCGGCCAGCCTGTGTACTCCTTCCAAACATCCTTCACAAAAATCTGTGAAACGCAGACATATAGCATAAACAAATTAAAGATACACAAAGTTTGAGTAGCATCACACGTCGAAAACCCAAAATTAATTATCAAAATTCGGTATAGCATCAAAACAACTTGGAAGAACTATTTTTTCCATAAAAGACGCAAACAGCAGGCTCCCATACCACAAATTATGACAAAAAATCGACTATTAAAGCAACAAGGACAAAAAATACAAAGACAAGAGTTTGTAAAAGAACAAAATCTATACAAAAAAGCAATTTTTAGATCTAAGAATCTATCAACTCTATTCAAAAACATTATTTAAGGCCTAATTTATCGAGATATAACCACCCATAAAATTTGCCACAGTTGGAATATTAAAAAATTTTAAATCATTAATTAACTTACCCTATATTCATCCCCATATTCCAGCTGGAACGCGTCTCGAATCGCCTCTGCCGATGCACGGTGGCCGCCACCAGTATCACTCATCAGAATCAGCACATTTTTTGTCCTTTCAGCACCAATTTGCTCCATTTCCATGGTCCCATCTTCATCTTCAATTGCATATTTGCACCTCTTTTGGCTGCTACCTCCAAAACCATACACCCCGACCTTCTCAAACACCTTGTTTATCGATTTCCTTGGAGACGCCGCCATCACCATCTATATGAACAAATAAACGAATTGGTATATATAGACGTGTAGTTTCTTTTTAAGAATTTTTGGTAAGATCAAACGAAAAAGGGAGTCTTTCAGAAATGTGAATTGAGAAAGAAATTCTTATATATGAATCGGTTTATACGGATAAATGATTGTATATACCTTTCCCGGCAAGTCAAAAGAAAGGGATCCAACAATAGATATTGACACAAGCAAAAAAACAAAATCAAGAAAATCCAAGAAAACCCAGTGGCAGAATTCTTGAAAACTTGCCGGCAAATCAAGAAAACCAGGGTGCGGAATTCTTGCGCACCCTCCGGAAAATCAAGAAAATCCGGCGAATCAAGAGGAGAGAGAGGCGGCAGACAAAGAAGGGGAGGGAAAGAAGAGTATAAGTTTGCTAAAAATGATTACTTTCTTCCGATTAAAAAGGAAATGGTGCCATTTTGGATACTCGAGTGATGCCATCAGGGGGAATTTTGTGACGGAGTGAGTGAGAGATTTATAGCCGTTGGATCAGCCGTTTGACAGGGAATGTTCCGACGAGCAGATTCGGATCTTATTACATCAAACAGTTGTTTTTGAACTGCATATAGTTTGATGGGGCCCATTTTTACATGTATTTATTGTCAAAACTTTCTTCGCCTCACATTCGATTTCATTTGGTTTCCACACATAGAAAATTTAGGAAATTGACTGAAAGTTGTATGGGAAAAAGGCACCAGACATAGCACATCTATGGTGGAGCAAGCATAAGGTTTTTGCTTTAATAGATATTAATTATAATCGAGATAATAATGCGAGTTTAGTCTAGTTAAGTAATTTATGCAATTGGATATTTTAACTAAATTAATCGTATTGTACTTTGATTGAAATCCCACTTTTATTTACATAAATGAGCCACGAAAGAAAAATATTTTAATAATAGTAACTTCTTGGACACTTGAAGATGGAATCATGGAACATCCTACCTTTGGATAAATCTTCTATGGGGGTGCAACCTTGTACATAAGGGTTTGTGTTGGGAAGTTGGTAATGCTAGTTTATTTAGATCTTCCACGTTTGATAGATACCTCATTTGTTATCCTTTAAACTGATCATCACGTGCAGCGAGTTGTTTGGAATAATAAATTTGTTGGATAGTAGTGGCTATAAAAAAAACAATCAATTTTTATGAAGAATGAGGATCAGGGGTATATCATTTAGCATAAAAAATATGAAAACGCCACTTTCGAACATTAGTTGGGTCACATTGTTCATATCATGACGATTATTTTCATATTACTTGTATATTTAACATTTAGTTCTATTTACTCTTTGCAAGTGAATCTTCGTGTCCTTTGACCCGTCGAGTACTAAATATTATATTCATGACATCATTTGAGATATATTCGTGTACACTAAACTAGTGTGCGCGCACGTATGTATCACAATAAAAACTCTCATTAACAACATTTGAACTCATTAGAATTCTCTTAATAGTTATTTTAACACGAATTCCTAAACGAAATATCTTCACGGAGTTCAAGGGAAAAACCTAGAACCCGATCTAGGGCTAAATCGCAACTCGTAGTGTAAACATAAATCACATTCTTTATCAAAAAGTTTATACTTAGAAAATATAGATTTTCATGCTTTCAAAGTTAAGTCTGTAGAATACAATTTATATGTACAGAAGAAATAATTCATAATTTGTAGTTTGAATTTTGCCTATTTAAAATATATTGA
The DNA here is from genome assembly GCA_019097785.1 of Fraxinus excelsior. NCBI lineage: Eukaryota > Viridiplantae > Streptophyta > Magnoliopsida > Lamiales > Oleaceae > Fraxinus > Fraxinus excelsior. The sequence goes on from CM032627.1 coordinate 2,944,273, forward strand.
ACCGAACCGAAATATGTAAATTAATGTCGTATAAAGAGCATCACATAAGCATAGTTATTAAAATTGGACTAGACAAAATTACCTTTTTAAGTAGAATGCTCGAAAATTGGGGGGTGGGGTGGGGTGGGGTGTTGTTATTAAGAACCCACACATACACAAAATCAGAAAACTCTCATAAGCTGTGATGGCCCAAAATAAGTGCAAATAGCATTAACACAATGCTCTCTATAATGAAAAACCAGACCTCTCATCTGATCTTCATTTGTTAAACATAAATATATGCATATGCATCTTCGTCATAATAACATATTTGATGATTGCTGGAATACTAGCATAACATTAAACACCTGCAAAAATCCGCATGTCCTAATTTTGGAAACTAATTTTTCAGGTTCAGCATGCAGAACCTGTAAAACGAGACTCAGACATATCTAGGCATCAACGTGCAAGAGCCAGCTTGCACACAATGGACAAGGAGGATCCCGTCTATCTTCATGGCTCGTTTTCTCTTCCAAACAATCAGCATGATAAACATGACCGCAGACCAAAACGGCAACTACCGAAAGATCGCTAGACGAAATAGAGTTCCCAAGGATGAAGGGTTTTTTCCTCGCGAGTTTCTGGCATATCCCACATTGCATTTTCCGCACATCAGCAGATACTGAGTTAACCACCAATGAACTTGACATAATTCTTCCTGGTTTATGGGATGTTCTTTCCCTACTTTCTGAGATTAAAAAGAGACAAGAAAATGAAGATATTAAATGAGATGATGTGAGTAGGCTGATTAAAAAGGACAATAAGACCGACTAATGAAGTCTACCTTTATGCTGTGAGTCTGAATATTCTTTACTAGGCAGTTTAAAGGACAATTTCATATCATATACAGGATGGCCCTTCCTATTGGAAGTCGATGCTTCAGAGTGATTAGCTCTTCGTCTAGAATAACGGCGGCTAAAACAATGATGAGGGTGCCTCAATAATAAACCACAACCAGAACCATGAGGTGACTGGTGGCCTTGTGGTATCTTCATGGAATTATCTCTACCATCCAAAGTGGATAATGGAGGCTGTGCCGCACTGTATTCAGCTTGGTGAGAGGATTTCTGCATTAAAATAAAATTTAACAAAATACAATGAACGAGGTAAGAGAGAGCATAAAAATCAACACTATGAGAAACAAACCAGTTTTGAAAACATATCCGTTTGAGGTGATTGCGGCATGAAGTCTGCAAATTCAAAGAACGGTTATCAATGATAATTCAATAGATTATCATACGGAAATTTACTCTTGGATAATAATGCATAATCAGGCATGTAACTCCTTGCACACACACACACACACACACATATATATATATATATATATATATTCTGAATGTAAACGGAGATGCTATTTTGATAAGGTTCAGGTAGCACTTATAGTTACAGATGCTATAGAAACTTTTCAATACATAAATATGTACATGATTTTGAGAAGTATACATCGGCTTAATGAGAATCCAGAAAGGCTGGTCTACAGTAACAAGATGGGTAGAAAGCTATTTACAAGAATGTCCAGAAAAGGGAAAAAATCCACACAAATGAGAATCTAAACCAAGTATATCAAAGATAAAAAGCAAATAATTTTGAGGAATACTGCCATAGCGGTGAGACTACAGAAAGAAAAAGAGTAATTACTTCACCAAATTATTTAATAAAATGCATATTGGTGGATCTTTACGAGAATTTGTCAAACTCCATTATATAGAAATGTCAACTCTATTAAAAAAATCATAATCTTGGACCTGAGAGAGTGTGTGAAGGGGTAAGACAAGAAAACCAATTGGTCTAGATGGAAGGCAATCGGAAGTGAATTATGAGAGATAGTAATAGAGCTAGATTAAGGTACCAAATAAAACATAGAGATTGGGCTTATGCAATATTGATATGCCCGTTGACCTCGCTTTTTGTATGCACACATGGACAACCAGTGGCAGATCCAGGATTATTTGTCAGCTAAGGCGGCCGTTGACTATTGATCATTGACCGTTGACATTCAACTGCCATAATAATGATTGAATACATGCCCACCTTTGGTCGGTGCCTAACTGGACATGAGGCTCATAACAATTATGATAATAAAATATATAGACTCATTCTCTAAATAACACTACATTTAATTAATCTTTCTCCTTTCCTCAACTATTTCTATAGACGAAGTTTTAATAAGCACATTGCCATATGTAAACGCAGTGTATTTATGAGTGAACAATCAATAAACATCAATTATCAAAACATCAAAACAAATGCAAATAGAAATACAACAATTTCATCAACATTACTTTATGAATATTCTCTCTACATCGTAATAGAGAATCAAACAATGGTTTTATTATTAAGCAACATATCATGAAATAGCTGAAGATCAATTTAGCAGGAGTCATAAGAATATTGAATGATAATTTGATTTTAAAAAGTTTTAGATAAAACTGAAAATTGAAATTCAAACTCCGAATACCTCGTGAAACTTTTCGAGTATTGATTGCACATGCTTCAAAATTGTTTGTCAATCATATCTAAGCACTGCATTCAACTCCTACCGTCGGATAATTGATACACTCAAAACTCAAAAATCTTGAAGATAACATAGTCACAATTCTATCCGTGACATTAAAAACAGAATATGTTATTCTTGATTATAACGAACTAAATGATTGAAGCCATACCATTGAGCATTGCTTTCTATTTAGACAGTAAACTAGGGAAAATGTGCATACATGAGAAGAAGGTGCCAAACTCATATATGAGAAAAGATTGTATAATTAAGAACAATAGATAATCGCCGAATCTAAGGCTAAACATTTGACTTAAACAATCTAAGGGTGATTAAATGAGAGAAAAAGATGGAATATAGCTTCAAGTGTATAGAGTTGCAATAGTTTTCAAATAATACAAGAGGGAGTATTTATAATGTTACGAATGAAGTGGTGCTCGTTGGATGAGGAAGCATGTGACTTCATCTCTTTAGCCGAAGCATCCTATCATAAGCATCAATCTAACTTTACTAGTCTTGTGACGCATTTAATGCTCTTAAAGAGGTAGTCACCTTACAACTTATGCTGACGGGATTTGATATATCTCTCACTACAAATGTCACATCAATCAATCAAACAAGATTTAATCTACAAGAGATCTTTAAATGAGTTGGGTCACTCCATTTTAAAAGCGAGCTTTTGATTGAGCTTTTGAATTGCTACTGCTTTGATGGAAGGACTTCGACATATATTCATTCTAATACTCTGCTTCGGTAATGAGCTTTGGTTTATAATCTTTGACTTTGGTCAAACATTGATGACGTTGGTTGTGGGCCACAAGGTTTTGTCCTTAAATAAGCTCCACGTGGGATGTCATTTACGCTTTATTAAAGCCTCGATGGCAAAGCATAACAATAGTCTCTTAAGTTTATGTATGATTATTCATGTTATGCGTGGACTTCTTTTTGTATAAGGTATTTTTATTGGGACGAACGCTTTCCTGGCATGGCTAGATTTTTTGACGCAACATAATGTTGACCTAGCTTTCTGTATGCACATGTGAACAATAGATACCAGGGCGCTCGCATCCAGGCAAGCTAATTGCAACAAGCTTGGACTAGTTGTTAGTCGACGAGGCAATGGTTTGGGCGTAGGAAAAAACCTACGAAGCGAGGCAAGAATGTTCGAGCGCCGACGACATATATAAATGGAATTGTATAAATAAGAACAATTGATAATCACCGAATCTAAGGCTAAACATTCGACTCAAACAATCTAAAGGTGATAGGACAAGAAAAAAGATGAAATATAGCTTCAAATGTATAGAGTTCATTAGGCTTCAAATGATACATGGGGGAGTATTTATAGTGTTATAAATGAAGTGGTGCCTGTTAGATGAGGAGGCACGTGGCTTTATCTCCTTCATCGAAGCATTCTATCGTAGGCATCAATCTAACTTCACTAGTCCCGTAGCGCATTTAATACTCTTAAAGAGATAGCCACCTTACAACCTATGTTGTCAGGATTTGACATATCTCTCATCACAAAAGTCACATCAATCATTCGAACAAGATTTAATTTACAGGAGATCTTGGAAGGAGGTGGGTCACTCCATTACAGAAGTGAGCTTTAGATTGAGCCTCTGAATTGCTACCGCTTCGGCACGAGCTTCCATTTCGATGGAAGGGCTTCGGCAGATGTTCATTCTAATACGCTACTTCAGTAATGAGCTTCAGGTTCTAATCTTTAACTTTGGTCAAACATTGATGACGTTGGTTGTGGGCCACAGGGTTGTCCTTGAATAAGCTCCACTTGGAATGCCAAGTAGACTTTATCTAGAGCCTCGGTGGCTAGACGTAACAATGCCTACTTAGCATGTCAATGGAAAAATATACAGAAATGAAACAAGAAGTACATAACACATATAGCCTTATACTTTGTTGTCGAGGAAAATGCTATAGTTAGAGTTATAAAGTAGGCCGGGCCAGCTTGGCTTGCACAAACTAAGAAGATTGGGAATCCAATACACCCACAAGATATGAAAGAGATAGTGTCATTTTAAAAAAATAAGATGGCTAAATCAAAGAATTTAAATGGCATGTGACTTTACATCCATAAAAGGGATATGAAAATGTAGACAAATTTACAATCTGAAAGAAAGGATGCTGAAGATGCAAACTCGATAATTCCATATCGGTTTATTTGGATCAATGTGTAGGAGACAAAATTGTGACACTAAATCAACAAACAAGATCGCATATACATAGGGTGAATTTTCATAAGAAAAATGTTTCTATGGATATAACAATCATAGAAGGCCATAAATTTCATATTTTAGTGAAGAATAGGATCAAGATTTTATCACGTCGTCCGTGGTTAAAATATTAGTAGACACTGACCTTCAAGCAAAGTTTCACTCCGATCACTTAACCTTTTTATGCCAAATCAGTAGATTAAAGTTTATTTCTTGCTCCAATTACATTATTCCATCGACCTTTATCAAATACACTAAACAGAAAATCTGATATTGTGGATTGAAAAACTCAAGTGGACTTGGAGAACTGGTGAAGATGAAAACTTTAAGCCGAAGATTGGAACTACAAAGAATGTCCAAACTAATTCCGATCTAACGATATATTTGATTGTGAAACAAAAAATAATGATACAAAACACCACACATTTTCATTAAAACAAAAGCCAATATGTAAACAAAAAGTATTTCATCTTTTAATGCATCCAAGGCCTTTAACAATATACATATTCATCAAGATATATACTTCTATTCACCAAAAATGAATTTGAGAAAGGGTTAATTGTTCTTATAATCATAATTAGAAATTTCTTAGAAATATTCCACTGCCTCATCAAAAACCCATCAAAATCTTTCAATCATATAACCAATTGCACAGAATTCACTAAATATAAATATAAACCCAGAAAAAAAGGGCAATATACCTGATGATGGTGGTGTTTCATCCAAGTCAGCCCTTCTCTTTCTTTTTGCCATAATATTTTTGTATTAGAGTAACCCAAGAAAGAAACTACACCTTTTTACTATAAAAATGACTGTGTGTGATTTTACTGTAGTATAAAATGAAATTAAGAAAATTCAACGGCTGAAAAGGCACCAAAATTTCAGGGTTTAGGTTGGTTTAAGGGGAAAATATGGGTGTGAGGTGTAGCGAGGTTAGAGAAGGTTAGTGCGGACGTGCCGTGAAGAAAATCTAGGGAGACTTGAGACGAAAAATGTCGATCAGTTTTTCACTATGCAGTTGATTTTGATTGCGTTGCACGAATAGAAACGCTAATAATTTATGAGGAAATTGGATCGCATGTTAAAATTCATTAATTCATCTACAACAACGTGAATTTTCTCTAATATTTGTTACATTTGTCCTAATTAATGTAGGACATATAACAAAGTTAGTCGACATGTCAAAGAACGTGTACCAAACTTTAAAAAATCACTCTACCCCCGATCCCCACCTTCCCATATGACAATCTTACCTAACAAGACCCCCTTCTCTTCATTCCTTACCCCCACGCGACCCACGTATGATAACCTTGCCCCCTAAGACCCGTCTATGTCTTTGTCTTCTCTCTTTCTTTCATATCATCAAAAAAGTCAAAAAGGCAAGATAATTGTGTCGTCGAAAGCACCATGAATAAGAAATTCGATTGATCTTCTCCCTATTTTGAAACACAAGATATGTTCATTTCCCATTATACAAGGAACTAAGATTTTGTTCCATAATTCCTTTTTTTTTTTTTGTTTAATTTGAATATGTTGGATGTTTGCTAAAAAAAATTACGATTTTTTTTTTTTTCTAAAAAGTTTTATTTTTGCCTCTGATAGGTGGTGAGTTTGCTTGGAGTATATATTCGGACGTGGTTTATTTATTGTTGTTTTTGTCACTTATTTGATCTTTATTCCAATTTATGTGCACAGATAATTGGTTTTACAATTGAATGAAATTTTGTGGTACCCTTGGATGCTTCTAACTTCTCAAAAAAAAAAAAAAAAAAAAAAAAAAAATTATGTGACAGGAACATCGGGTTAATTACCCCAATAGTCACTGAACTTTGGCCAAAGTTTCCACCAGGTCACTGAATTTTAAAAACTACGCGATTAGTCACTGAACTTTCGAAAAATCGCCCCATTGGTCACCGAACTTTAAAAATCACCACATTGGTCACTGAACTTTGCAAAAGATTTCTACGGGGTCACTGAACTTTGCAAAAAGTTTTCCAGATAGTCACTGGGTTCAGTGACAATTTGAGAAACGTTTTGCAAAGTTTAGCGACCAATGATGTGATTTTTAAAGTTCAGTGACCAATGCGGTGATTTTTTGAAAGTTCAGTGACTAACCACGTAGTTTTTAAAATTCAGTGACCTTGTGAAAACTTTGATCAAAGTTCAGTGACTACTGAGATAATTAACCCCAGGAACATTTGTTCGTCTTGATAGATGACTTATGTTATTCTCGGTAATTTGAATAACATGAACCGAAGTATTGAAAATTTAGCTTAGTCGTGCATTTTTATGCTATAGTTGTATGTTTGAAATGAATAACTATTCATTATACAAATTCACTACTCATTACATCGTAGGTTGACATTGAAATTTATTTTTATTGGCATTGCAGATTGAATTATATTATCATTTATATGTCCAAGATAGAGGTAGATGCCCACAAACACCAATGCTTGGCATTAAAATATTATCAAGAGCTAGTAGGCCTCCCTACACAGGCTACACTAGTGATGGCAAAAAATCATGCCCCCGTCCCAAAGGCCCCGTGAAGAATAAAAAAAATAATTAACAACAAATTAAAAAAAATAGTTAACTAAAATTTTTTGAAAAAAAATAAAAATAAACGGGACAGGAAATGAGACAATTCTGAGCCCCAAACCCACCCCGCCCCCTCTAAGGTGGGGCGGGACGGGATGTGGAGTGGCGGGGGAACTTGCCCCATTGCCATCTCTAGGCTACACTATAATTGGTTGCAAGTATGATTCGATTTGTGGAAGAACATTATACTGCCTTTAACGTTGAAGTAGTCGTAAATATTTGGAAATTTGTAGTTTGATGTGTGTTGTGATTTAGGTGTTGTTCCAGGGCATGTTTTGTGGGATGTAAAATACGACTTGTTTTGTGACATTTATTTAATGAGACGGCCTTAGTGTAGTGGCATTTTTCCTCTAAAATTGTGAAGCAATGTTCTGGTTCCTATTTTTGTGTCCTACACAATATATAAATAAATACTATAAGACAAGGTTGATTTTGGTAAATCTAAATGAATTATAAAGTCCTAACATTGAAATACTTTCATTATCGAATCAATGTCCACCGTGCAACATGAAGAATCTCAAATATTCACTCTTACTTGAACGTAAGCAAACTAAAGTGATAAGTATGCTGCACAAATTTAAAATCGGTTAGATGACGACTAAAATGTCTATTCAAATAATTATGAAATGACAAGATTCACATTTGAATTCTATCTTGATAATTCACAATTGTTGAGAATTGATTTAAGGTATATGATGTGAAAATAATCTTTTTGAAGCATTAAATATATTCATCAATACTTAACTACCATATGAATGACTCTTGATTTCAATTTGAAAGGTAAACTCACTTGATTTAACTTTGATATTTTAGTTCTTGTGGGGGAAATTCGCTTAGGTTTTTTTCAGAGAAAACTTTACTTTTCATGTCAAAAAATGTTAGAAAATAATAATTTTTTTTTTTTCGATCTACCTATCATCCATTTTGTAATAACAATTTCATGGTTAGCTTCTCCAAGAAGCCACACATCAAGTCCAACATTAAGGGCCTGTTTGAGCTGGAATAAAATCTGATTTTAATCTAAGTTAAAGTTAAACAATCAATATCAACCATATCTTTCATGGGTTTCACACATTGTCAACTACACATTTCAAAAACTTCTATCACAATTTTTTTAAAAAACTGATTTCAATCCACACCAAATACCCTCTAAATGTGTTCAAAAAGTAGTGAAAATGGTAAATTGGACTTTTTGTACTAAAAAAAATGATATTTATGCAAGATTTTGGAAAAGAGAAGTTTTTATTTTTTATTTTTATTTTTAATGACATTTACACAGACGATCAATAATTTATACTTTTCTTTAGGGCCTACTTGAGCGTTTTGGGACACCTGTCATAAGCATTTTCCAAATGAAAATTGATCTCCTCTCTATTTTCTAGTTTTCCATATCAAAAATCAGAATTTATGTTTATCTTTTAAAAAATCAAGTATATACTACATCCAGCCCTACCTCACACCATCCCACCCTATTACTTAATAATTTCATCCCATATCCACACCCATGACAACCGTCCATCGATGCCTACTTATTGTATGCACACTCAAGCTTAAGCAATTTAAAAAGGGAAGTACAAGATATATTGATGTGCGAGTGACACTAAAAGAGAAGAAAATGCGGAAATTGAGATTTTTAGAGAGGCTTTAATCAAGGTTGCAATATCTTCAAATGACACTAAATGTGAGTATTTATAGATAAAGGGAATAGTTGAAATTTTGTAAATACTTACATATGTGATTTCATCCTAACAACCAACTAGGCATACCCAATAATCTTAGAATGTTGCATCCTAGATATCAATAGATTTGCGCTTGCACACTGATATATGTGAAAAAAAATGAGATTTAACTTTCAATGAAAGGTGGAATTAAATGATTTATTTAATTGTATTTATCATTTAATTGCGCATTAGCATCACATAAATTTGAGTTAATAATTTTTTTAGGTTTGCTCCTTAATGATTATTAGTTCGAGTCCCTTCATGACCACTGATGTGAGTATTCGATCGTAAACTTCAGAATCCCGTGAGATTAGTCAAAGTACGTGCAAATTGGCCCGGACATCAACGATTATAAAAAAAAAAAAAAGATTTGAGTTATAATTTCAATGGAACTAAATAGCATTACTCATACTACTCATAAATCAATAACAAACCTTTCTTGTGCCCCGGGACACATCCGAGATGACAAAGACAGTGCAAGGCTGGACTTGCAACCCCAGGGTGGGGAGTTCAAATCATGGAAGGAGCAGTCAAGTGTTGTAATACTCAAACCATGTGGTGGAGCAGCTTGGTGTTGTAATAATCGGTTGTAGGAGGGCTCCCTTGGGGTCAGGAGTATAAAACTTGCATAGACGCTGGCTTGATTGGGCATAACCCGCGATTTACCTCCGCCCAGAGTTGAGGCACCGGTAATGGGCGGTCCAGGAAATAGTCTAGTGTTAACTGGGATACCTGGGTATCAAAAAAAATAAAAAAAATAACAAACCTTTCAAATACTTTAGGCCAATCAAGTGTGGCTAAGGGATGTGTTCCTTTGCATGCCTCGAAGAACGGAAGTTGTGTTTCTGCAATAATTTTAGAAGGTGTTTGGTGTATATTAAAATCAGATTTTCAGTGGATTGTAATAGAAGTTTTTAAAATGTGTAGTTGAAAAGATACACGACCCATGAAAAATGTGGTTGATATTGATTGTTTGACTTTGACTTAAATTAAAATCTGATTTAATATAACCCAAACAGACCCTTAGTCATCTTAGGAGCATTTGTCAACAAGGCATTGATCATTCTTTTAGCACCTCGAGCAGTTGAAATCAATGAGGTGATATGATGCTCTTTCGTCATCTCAGAGAAAGTGACAGAACCTTAAAAAGTGCTTTTATGTCGTTCTTAGCTAATAGTTGTGTCACTTGCCACATATACAAAAGCGAAACACCTTCGATTCAGGTATTCAAAATATATAATTTGAAAAAACAAGTAGTTCTCGAAACAAAACCACTTACACTTGTAATTCTTCCTAGTTTATATTTTTTCTTGATTGTTTGTGTAAACTAATATAAAATGCACATTTTTCTTTTCTTTTCTTTTTTAACGGAGATGTCTATTCTTTTTGCTTTATTATTTCTTATACTTTTGGTGGTTTTTGCTGAAAATTTATAATTTATAAGCACATCCACAACTTTGAATCTCTGTACAAATACTTTATTGAACAAAAATAATATATGCCATAATTTAAATAATAAAATTGATGTAAATAAAAATAAATACAAGATTTTGCAGGTGAAAATATCTTTATCGTAAAATAAAATTTCCTGCCCCATGAAGAAAGTATCCCAAGTGCTTAAGAGTACTAATTATCTTCTATAAAATTGGTTAATTATTCCTAAAATTATAAGACTTTATTTTTTTTTAATTATAATAATGTTATTTATCTTTACTTGATGTGTGATAATTTATTTAAAATAATGGAATTGGACAATTCAATTTTTTAAAAAGAAAAATGTGAAAAACAATGAATTATCATACCTCAACAATGTTCCCACAATGATAAATAACACTGCTTTTTCTCGAACTTTTCTCATCGTTATTGTATCACTGCCACTTACATAATCTTCAGCCTCTCCACCGAGTTAATTTAATCAATGGTCACTGAACTTTGTTATAGATTACTACTTGCTCATCGAAATTCAAAATGTTACTTTTTGTTCTCTAAACTTTGTTATATATTACTACTTGCTCATCAAAATTTAAAAGGTTACTTGTTCACCCAAATTTAAATAAAATCATTTATTAATCACCAATATAATTTCCATCTACATTACATATATAAAAATTTAATGAGCAACGAGTAACTTTATTCAAATTTAAATAAACAACGAGTAAATTTTTAAATTTAGATAAATAAGTAGTAACATGTACTCCATAAAGTTCAGCCGATGTGTAACTTTTTAAGGATGAATGAGGTAGTACAAAGTTCGGTGGCATTCATAAATGAACTCGCCTCCCACTACTGTACCCCCACCCGCAACGCCGTCGCCGTGTATATTAAAACCCTGCACCACCATCTCCGATTCACCCCAATTCTCTCTCTCGCACTTACAGATAGAGCGCGTGTAAAATAATATAATAATCATTATATATATGCACACATTCCGCAATTTGCCGATATGATTTCTTTCTCCTCCGTCCAATCCACTGCCGAGGTGGCCTGCGTCGCCGCCACCCGCACCGCCCTTTTACCTCATTACGATTCCCATAAGTTATCCTTCTCACTTCCATCAAAACCACCCCAATTTCCGTGTTATTCCCTCCGCCGCCAGCAGGGCCTACGCATCAGGGCCATTGACGCGGCGCAGCCCTATGATTACGAGGCCCATCTCGTCCACCGCTTCGTACAGTCCACCAGGCTCAAAATTGCCGTAATTGGCTTCGGAAACTTCGGTCAGTTCCTTGCTAAGGCCTTCATTCGCCAGGGACACACTGTTTTCGCGCATTCTCGGTCAGATTACGCCTCCATTGCAGAATCCCTTGGTGCTGCTTTCTTTTTTGATACTCATGATCTATGTGAACAACACCCTGATGTAATCCTTCTCTGTACCTCTATAATTTCTACTGAATCGGTACTTAGGTCTCTCCCGATCCAAAGGCTGAAGCGCAATACGCTTTTTGTTGATGTTCTATCAGTAAAAGAGTTTCCGAAGAATATTTTCCTGCAAGTTCTTCCTACCCATTTCGATATTCTTTGTACTCACCCAATGTTTGGCCCTGAAAGTGGGAAAAACGGCTGGCAAAATTTGCCCTTTGTATATGACAAAGTTAGGATTGGGAATGAAGACTCTAGATTTGCCCGGGTCGAGAATTTCTTGGACATTTTCAAGAAGGAAGGGTGTAGGATGGTGGAGATGACTTGTGCAGAGCATGATAAATATGCTGCTGGATCACAGTTTATCACACACACAATGGGGAGGATTTTGGAGAAGTTACAATTGGATAGCACTCCAATAAATACCAAAGGGTATGAAACTTTGCTGGATTTGGTGGAAAATACGGCCAGTGACAGTTTCGATCTGTACTACGGGTTGTTTATGTACAATAAAAATGCAATGGAGCAAATAGAGAGATTGGATTTGGCATTTGAGGCTTTGAAACAGGAGTTGTTTGGGCATTTGCATGAGGTTTTGCGAAAGCAATTGTTTGGGAAATCTGAGGCAGAGATGCGGAGGCCAGTGCTGGCAAAGTTACCCAAGAATGGAACTCCTTTGTTGCCAGCCCAATCAGAGACCTTGGAGAATAATGATAATTAGGATGGTTTCTATTTGTATTAGGTATCTTCTGAATTGTTCTTTCTCGAATTAAATGATTCTGTATTGAGTCTATAACATATAAAAATGACTAAATTATTTCATGAGTTAGTAATAAATGATGAATTGCATTCTGTTCGTATTTTCATTCTCAGAATAGAACTTGAAAATGTGCGTTGTACCTTGTCTTCTTGAGAAAGAGCATTTAAAATTTTGAAAACGCTCAACTTCAACGTTTTCATAAATCGATGCCTGTGAAGTGGCAGATCATATTTCATTTTGGATCATGTGTGTTATATTAAGAAGCTCTAGTTTGCAATTTGGAGAAAAGGGAATATCAAGGGGCCTTAATATCTGCACCCTAAATGCTAAATATAACCAAGTGCTCAGTAATTGAAGAGCTAAAACAGAAATTGGAATTGTTAGCTACTGCCATAGGTTGAAGTGTGTGCTTAACTAGCTTAAGGACATGCCTCACCCACAAAGCAGAATATTTTTATTTTTGTTAGCGAAGCATCTAACAAAAGATAATAGCCATTATGGTTTGGTGAGAATTCTACTTATGAGATTGACTTCACCAAAGGAGCAGTAATGTCGAAACAACTAAACTGAAATGCGTAAATGATATGCTGGTAGAGGGATTTGTTTAAGATAAACAAATTTGGTTAAATTCTAATCAAACTGTTTTCTTACCTAGATTTCAGAAAAGGGGGTAAAATTTGCATATTTACCCCCATAACATGACCAGCTGATTTGTGGCACTCCAGTCAGCCATCTTGGTATCACTCATATTAGGTTCTCAGAGACAAAAGGACAGCGGGCTGATCCATGAAGCGACTTCAACACAGAGAAAATGGATTAGGGGAGTGTGTGTCTCGAATGAATGATTAGTCTGTAAGATGCATCTTAAATATATCTAATGGTGTTCAATGATCGGAAAATGGAAATAATTTAATAATGACGTATCGTCAATGTTTTTGAGTTTCTTGACCGTAAGCAAGTTGTTGTCCACAAACCATTTGTTTTAATGGTTCTATTGCCTTGTCTATGCCATATTTCAAGTAGTTGGGACTTTCCATGTAGACTATGCTGGATTTACTTGTTGATAATAGCTCTGCTTAAAGTTGAGGCACATGAATAATGTTTGTAAGGATGTGAGTTTTAGATTTAAGAAGGGTTGTAATTTGTGCTTCTTACATTTGAAAACTGGTTAAAAAGTAGAATGATAGAAGAAAGTCCTCGCACTATTTCGCACAATAAATTAGCAGTGTGAGACACTAGAAAAGGTCTTAATGAAGTTTCCCGTAGGAGTTTTACATGGAGAACTTGTGATCAATGCTCTTTGGATGTTAATCTTGTCAAGAAGTTGTTTGTTTGCTCCATTCTTCTTCAAAGATCTTACTTGTGTTGTTCGAAGCTGATTTTCCTATCTTTACAATCTAGAGAAGTAAAAATTACACGGTCAGGGTTGGATTGGAATTGACAGTTATTATATAATTAAGTTAGCTTTCGAACTGGCAGAACAAAGTGCTGTATCGACACTAGACTGTCAGTTGCTCTATGCCGAATGCTGTCTTGGAAACTTTGTATTTCTTGAAAAATGAGAAGAACAAAAATGGAAAAGTTAGATATTGGATCAGGATGTGCCTATGACCTATCAATGGTTTGGATCTTTTAAACTGAGGCTCAGTGTATTTAATGGAAAACATTCTTCACTTTTCAATATTTGGCATGCCAGATGGAAAAATTGGTCAGCAGAAAATGTTTTCTTGGTTAAAAGGAAATATAAGTTAATTTGGAATAATTGTTTATTCATAACGTACACTAACTTGTATGAGTGTTTTAACACTCCATCTATCACCACCTGCTGCCACCATACCACCCATGATCACTGGCCAATTGTCTGTAACCACAAACAGCCTGCCAATGATTTACCAATGAATACTTGCTATTTGCTGGTTACAACTGTGTTATTAAAAACTACTTTTTATTTGTCAACGACCGTTGAGCAGTTGCTTGCAACCACTAACTGGCCACTGGAAACTAGCATTCTGTTGTTTGCTTCCATCACCTGGTGACCTATGAACACCGGGGAAATTTCTGTTGGCGACTATTATTCAGTCACCAACAAATATCTATTAGTTTAAGACATTAGGAAAAAGCTAGGTCTAAAACTAGGAAAACTTATCTTAGAAGAGTTCGTTCGTGGAAAATATTTTCCTAATGAAGATCATTATCCATCTAATTTCTTATAGGTTTGCAAAATACAATTGTAATCAGAGGTCACCTCGTTGTTCACTTATAAATGCCAGAGGAAAAGTGTCTCTGTCGAATGTCAAAAGTTAGCCATAGATGAAATATAAAAACAATCTATTGACTAATTTGTGCATTGTGATTTTGTTATAGCCGTTTATTATTTCCATTGTTATTGCTTCTTTTTAGAATTTATATTGTTGACTAAAACTGCATTCCATATTGAAATTATGGTATATCGTAAAAGATTCATTTACTTTTTTATTTTTAAAACGTGTTATTAATAAGACAAGACAATTCCCTGATAAAAAAAATATCCTTTTTATGCGAACTGTTGGGTCAGTGATGAAGGAATTAGTTGGATGACCAAATCTAATCAAATGTTTGCAAAGGAAAAGTCCTACCTGTTGGAGCAATGGTTGGTCTAATATATTATGATTTGCTTGAGAATTTGTGTCTTGGCAAATGTTTGCTGTTTATGTACTTGATTGCACCATTTGTATCATTGTAAATGCAATTCCATTATGCAATCATGTTAATTCCCAGCATTTCTCTTCCAGTAGACGCTAGCTCAAATTGCCACTTGTTGCTCAACATTTTATCCATTCGGTTGATTTTTTATTGATAACTGACGATACACAAACAATATGAAACACACACACAGAGGGAGGGAGGGAGGGAGTACAATTGGTCCTAAGAGTTTATGAAACTGCTGATGTAATTCGAAAGATCGAGATCAAGATCAAGAGCAATCTGCTATTTGTTTGTCTCAACATTTTTAGCTGTCTAGCTATGAAACTTCTAACTTTTTACTAAATCCTACAAAGGACAGTAAGAGATACTTGTGTCATGGGAATCATTTCTTTCTAATGATTAATGATCCTTATGTTGTATACTTCGTCATTGCTTACTGATTTGTTCAATGAGGTTCAGTTTTGTCCTGAAGGTGTCGTATATTTTTCCCGTGCTGTAGGAATGGTGTCAATTCTGCTGATCAAAAGACAGCTGTGGTATATGGACTCTGGTGTACTGCTTATAACTTATAAGAAAATGAAATTCTTCCTTTTTCTTTTAAATTTATTTCATATATTTCTGGTATGCTGTCATGTTGTAGGTTTTTATTGTATATGAGCTGTTGTATGCAGTTTCATTAATGTCGTAAATGAAGCCTTATGGGCTGGTTTTGTTTGTGTTACTAAATTAATTCTTGGCAAATTCAGAGGTTAATGTGTTTTCATGCTCATTTTTTCTCAGGGGCTTCCTTACTCTGTTTCTTGACTGTTTTCCTGCTAATCTTCGAACTTCCAGAGAGTTTTTTTAGCCCAAGATAGGTGAAAATTTATTTTGTTAACTGTGTCTTTAATAGTTTCAAGAAGTAATGTTTTTTTTCAGAAGTTTCATTTATTGCTTTAACGGCATGTTTCGCTTTCAGGAATCGACCTGTTTTTCTCATTAATCTTGTCACGCCATAACAGAGTTATGATGCAACAAAATTGCAAACATAATTCATAGAATGCTTATTAAGGTAGACTTGAAACATGGCATTATTTAGAAATAGAGAGAAATCAAAAGGTTGTCCATTGGACCATCCAAACTCGTCCAATTCTGAATACCAAAACATGAGAATATTTATATCCTTGCTGCATCAATAGGTCTCTTTCCCAGCTGGTAATTTTGAAAATATATACTGACATTATCTTTAACTGTCTTGTACATTTTTGGGTTTTCCTCATTGATGAGTTTCTCCACTGGACCAATCTCCATTTCTGATCCTGGTATAAAAAACACAGCCAGTGTATTTCTCTCCCTCTCTGAATTAGTAACCACCCTATGCACAGGGCTCTTAAATATTCCATTGCTCATTATCTGCAAAAATCATTTCTAACTTCGTCAAAATAGGCTTGATCATGGTCGAGTATGAAGAACGGGGGTTGACTTGTTGATTGTAAAATATGTTGAGAAAGATGATCAAATTATACCTCAACTTGATCTCCAACATTAACAAGAAAAGAGTAAGGAACAACAGGGACTCTAAACCATTGATCATCTTTCAACACTTGAAGGCCTTCAACTTCTTTGTCCTGTAACAGGAAAGTGATGGCCGAGGCATCGGCGTGCGGTTTTACGCCAAGTGCAAGATCGGGCCTCGGACAAGTCGGGTAGAAGTTGAATCTTGCTATGATTGCTGCGCTTTCACTTTCGCCGTACTGTTGGAGAAAGCAATTCTCCTCCAAGTTTAGTGATCTTGCCATGGCCTTGAGAAGAAACTCATTCAAGGTTTTTAACTTCATTACGTATTCTTCCAAAACTCCCCTGCAAGATTTAGACACATTATAGCTAATATAATGGTTCATCAGTCATAAATAATCGATATTAGTTTTCAGATGACTCAAAATAGACTTTTCCAACACGAAAAGAACAAATCGAGTTTATTTGGAATCGTGAACGTCTTTTTCTTCCGTTTATTGTCGTACTAAGGAACTTTCAGACTTATAGAGACCTTGATCTGATACGGGCGTCTAAGGTTGGCCGTGAGGTTTCCGGGGACATATTATTTCGGAGAAATGACCATAGGAAGCTACCCCTTAGAATGAGAAGAAATTAAACTGGAACCCAAATTGATGTAATTATATGCTAAGGCAGTAAGGCTTGACTCGATATCTAGTATTGGGCAGTATTAATAAAGCATGCCAAATGTGACATCAAAATCTCTTTCCCACCCAACTCAAAACATCGGCATTGTGTTTCGATGTTTGGAATTGAGTATCTAGAATAGAAATTCAAGAATTAAACTAGCAGCAAAGATCAAGAATTTGATTCTTCCTTCATTTCAAGTGAAAATCAAAATGCAAATGGGCTATACTTACTGAAAACTTTGAGGATTTTCAGGCCAAAACTCGAGCCTTTTCTTATCTTCAGGGCTTATAGTAAGATACAACCGATCCGTCCAATCAAGAATTTGATGTTCTGAAAGTACTGAATCAGTTCCATATCCTTCAAGGTCATCAGCTGATCTTCCATATTTCTGCTTCTCTTCCATTGGAAGTGCAAAGAATTCTTTGCTCACTTGTCTCACTTTGTCCAAATATATATTGGACATTCCATGATTTGTTGCCTGAAATTTACAAAGTTTGACAATATTATAATGACGATGATTGATGAACTGAACTTTATACTTAATACGTTGTAAGTAAGCTAAATGGATCCTTTTTCTCCTCTAATACCATTTATATATAGGAGGAAAACATAGGCGATGTCCTTCTCTCAAAGTGTGGTGGAGAGGTAGAGGAGCAAGAATTACCAAGTGAGCAGTAGAACATACTCGATTTAGAACCCGAAGTTCGTTTTCCTATAAAGCATAGCCCAAAGTACCCTACAACACTTCAAAAAAATTTCGCCTACCGGCCGACATTTCTGCTAAGGTCGAACCGTGGCCGAGAAGACAGTTTCACACATCCAACAATTTTCAAATCTAAAAAAAGATAGTTGTGTAAAGTCGATAGCCACAGTAAAACTTTGTCAAATCTAATGACGTAATACAGTTTTATCCTAATATGATTTGATTATGATTATTATTGCTTTGAAATCATACCTGAAAGCAACCACAATAATTGAGAGCTGACTGAAGTTTCTTGAGCTCCTCGACTCCGGCGGGCGATGGCGAGATCAGAAGGCTCAGATCAATTGATGGAACATCTAATAATGGAGCTGAGGCACCGATGATGCCTCCAGCACTGCTACCTCCTTTATGGATATATCTTTGCGGTACTTCATTGTAGCCTTTCTTGGACAGTTCTTGGACTGAGTTGGACAGAGATTCTATGTTCGCCGGAGGAGGCGGAGGCAGCGTTTCAGCCATGGTTTTATCTCTACTTTCCACGGTGATAAAGATGGAATTTAACAGAGGAAATATATATATTCAAATGTAATTTGTATTATACGTGAGTGCTGACATATGTGTAACAGAAAAATGGCAAAACAAAAAATAAAAAAAATGAATATTTGTGTTGACAAAGATGGCAAGGATAAATCATTATTTTTTCCTTGTATCCAAGTCTTGGTTTAAACAATGGGACCCTCAAGTTGTGTTTCATAGAAGGGGAAATGCACTTGGCCAGGGTTAAAACCCGAGCCAAAAACGGGGGCGCCAAGGTTTTGGCTCGGGTTTTAACCCTAGCCAAGCAGCATGGTTCTTCATAGAAATGCCTGTATTCTAGAGATGTTAGATCGCAAAACTTCGAGGACGGTTTTTTATACATTGGTTTTAATAATACTTTAAGAAATCAATGACACGGATTTTGATAACCCACACGATGTCAACAACAATGTCATCTAAGAACGTACATTTATATTAATTTTTCATGGGCAATACGAATATTTTAGAATCGAGAGGATAGGGATGGAGTTTGATATTTTTCTTTATGCTTTATTTTATTTTATTACCTATTAAAAGTCGCACTCATTTTTATCCATTCACGGAGACAACCATTCTACATATTTGAAACATAGGGGACGATTCGTGTAACAATAATAGCTTGGAGGCAAATTGTTATGATTAAAAGGTCGAATAAGGGTGAACTAGTGGCAATTTGTGGTGTCAATGGGTCACTTCTTCGATTACTTGAACGGGTTGTAGTTGATAATGAGACTTCGATAACATTGTATAAAAGAGTTGGAGACGAGTGGAAAATCAAGTTCTACCATTGTGTCTAATAAATATATTGACATGCTTATCATGTTGGACTGTACAAGATTAGATTGATCTTATCGATTATCATGTCCTCACCTCAATGCACAATAGAAATCTTGTTGTGCAATTTGTTTATCTATCGATTGAAAAACCAGTCAAACTCGACATTCCACCATTGCTCTATGATGTAATCCATAAGATCATGGGAATGATATCTTTTCTAATCATTAAAATCGTCTTCGTCGTGGTGGCTCAACTTGCTGTTGAGATCAAAAGTAGTGCAGCGGCTGCGAAGTTGAGTTTTCAAAAATGGCCGCGGTGAGGTGAAGTGGAGACAATGAGAAGACGGGAAAGAAAGATTGGGAAGATGAAGTTCAGGTGGGACTTGGACCCTTTTTTTTAATTTTAAAACTGCCCATTAAGTGATTGGAAGAAAAAGAAAACCAATGGTTGGTAGCCATTAGCCAAACGCCCAAATTCGAAAGTCGAAACCCTATCTACCGTGAGTCCCGACTCCAACTGTCGATTCCCGACGTTCTCCAACCCGCAGCTGCAAGCCCCTCATTGCCATTTGCCGATAATTTTTTCGCATTCATCTTCTTAAATTTTGTGAATGTAAAACTTCTAATTTTTTTACTGTTACGTAATTCAGTTTTGATTCTCTTAAATTTGTGTTTTAGATTAACTAATGTTCAGAAAATGAATCATTTTATAGTGTTTCGATTTTTTCGCATTCATTTTCTTAAATTTTTTTATTGTGTTTTACAACTGTTGACTCACTAAAAGTGCAGTCCAATTCGAATGGCCTAAGGAGTGAAGTCCAATTGGAGAAATCAAGACAAATGTTCAAGTTAGAGTGTTGGCGAGATAAAGGCCCGCCAAATTGGTAATGGCATCGCCCAAACCTGCGCTACACCCAGAATCTGCGCGAATGGAATACCCTACTGTCGTCCAAAGCAACGAGTCTATCATCGCCCAGACCTTCGAATCGTCCAAGGTTGTAACCACGTCGACATTGTATTTATTCAAAATGACGGTTATTGAAACGGATATCGAGCACGTTCGTCAGATCCACAATTCTAGGAGCACAGTTGGGAGCAATTGAACGACAACAACATGATGACAGTAGTTAGATATGACAGTTCCACGATTGCTCAGCCACCTGAAGGAAGTGGGTATTTATGAATTGGTCAAGCAGTTTCCAAACGCTTTGCCACAAAGAAAACCATCATAGTAGTATAAAAGGAAGAAGAGACATAGAGAAAAGGACCCCCGAATAAAAAACTCTCAACAGAGATAAGTAATTTCAATTCCTTAGTATAACTTTAATTTCCTTCTTTTAGTTACTTGTGTGCTTGTGCCTCTTGGAAGCATTTTGTTCATTTCTGATTGTAAATCTTCGTTCGCCAATAAAAACATCCATTTTTGGGACGTTGTCGCAAGAGGTTTGTTCCTTACGCAATCGTTTGATTTCTCTTTTAATTGTTAGCGACCTAAAAATCGTGCGAAACAATTTGGGGCACTTATATAACCCTTCATTTTCCATGTAAAATAGAACACAACCATATTTACATGCATGGATTTTTCCATATCCCAGTTCGAGATCTTTCAGAATTTTCCGTCAAATTTTTGTGTGGATACAAGTCTTCCCACTATTGAAAATTTTGGAACAAACCGTTGCCCTATGAATGTCATTTTTGTGAGGAAAATTAAACTCCTTCTACAAATTTTAATTTGCAGGGAAAGTATATATAAAAAAATTTCATGTGAAATTTCATATTAAGGTTAACCTCCATAAATTATTTTGTTTCTTTATTTCCTTATTGTGATTTTATTACTCTTTTTGATGTAGAATTATTGTTTATAATTCTCAACATTAGGTTTAGCACGTCCACAACATTTATAATATAATTTACTTATTTAAAGGAACACTTAAGAAAAGATTATCTAGTAGGTCTTATTTACTAATGTTTTGCTTCCTAATCATGTTTGGCAATACTTAGAAATTACTTTTCTTGAAAATAGTCTTATAAATAGAAAAGTAAATTTCATAATTATTTCAGATCAAAATAAATAACGTAAATTTTATTTCTTTCTGTTTAAGCCTAACAAAACATCCTAAGATCTCGTATTCCAGTTGTGAACTTAGAATATCATAAATTGTCCCTTTCGTCCTTTTCAATTTCCTTTTGAATCTGAAATTTCGCTTGATTTCAACTGGTTGTCGGTTAATTTTGCCGTAGGAAGAGATGTCAAATTGACATAATTGATATGAAGTAGAAGTAGACGATGTTAACTTGTTTTTATCAATTATGTTCAAACACTTTTTTCTTCTATATTCTAATACTCGTGCAACATTTCAAATGTATTATTAATCGATAGCGAATTTATCTTTTAATACCTTGAATTCTTCAAAATAGATCAAAGATATTGAACTTTGCAGTAGTTTGCATCGAAGCTACAAAACTTACTTTCTTATTAATCCAATCATTACACCAAAAAAGGGCTTTTGCAGCAGCACCAAGTGTTGCGAAGGCCAGTGTTGTCGTTGAGGGAAGACTTTTTGCAGCGTTTATTCACCGTTACGAAAAAGTCTTTTGCAGCGTTTTTTCAACGTTGCAGTAGACCTCTTTTGCAGCGTTTTTTAAACGTTGTGGTAGACCTCATTTTGCAGCGTTTTTTCAACGTTGCGGTAGATCCCTTTTGCAGCGTTTTTTAAACGTTGCGGTAGACCCCATTTTGCATCGTTTTTTAAACGTTGCGGTAGACTCTTTTGCAGCATTTTTTCAACATTGCCATGACATTTTTATTTTTATTTTATATGGTAATTGATTGCTAAAATTGAAAATGACACTTTGTGAACAAATTTTGAAATTGCATAAAAATTGATAATTTCATTTAAATTTTTGAATCAATATAACATTAGAATGTGTTACAACACAACCTATCTAAAAATGAATAATGAGTAAAGAGCGAAACTATAATAAACTAGTTACAACACAACCTATCTAAAGTTCTTGTTGTCGTATACAATATATTTCTGACCAGATTACCCTCTCCTTTGAGAACGGAGTATCTTCATCAATGACACACTGTTTTAAAAATAGAAGGATCTCATTCTGCTCTCTCCAATTGTCAACATTAACATCTACACTTGCATTTTCCCCATAACCATCAAGTTCTGTAATAGATTTTAAAATCTGCAAAAGATTCTAGAATCAGTAACAAAGGCAATATGCAACCCGCAAAGCAGTAAACTAAACATGTTTTAATGGAATTAAAATTGTAATCCTAATCTTACAAACTCACGTTCTTGTAGCATTCGTAAGCATAGAAGCTGATCGAAGAATATGGAAGTCGGTGAGCAATTGTAACCAAATTCCCTTTCCAGAAAGCTCTAAAACCTTCCTCATTGACAATACGTAGGGCCTCATGCCATATGCTAAGCTTTACTGAAACATCAGAGTGCATACCTTGTACCTAAAGCAGAGCTAGCGAGTAATTTTCTAATTAATAAAAATAAAAATATATAAATAAGGAGAGATAAAAGACCAATTAGCTAATATTTAGTAACTGGTACTACAATATGATAAAGGAGCGAGTACAGAGAACCTTTTACTAAGGTAACAAATGGCTAAAGTCCAAATTTTTAACATTGCAGAGAAAATTATAGGGTATTATATTCCCGAACATCAAAACAATTTTGGACACCCAAATCTGCACTGTCAATTTTAATATACCTATTAATATAACAAGAAACTCAAATCTTTATTGCCCCAAACACTATTCTGTCCAAATATGTTTGTACAGATACACATCAATTCCTTCAAACTATTGGGAGCTCCTTTTTCCTTTTTCTTTTCATTTTGTTCATATCATTCTTGCAATTAGAACATTCACCCACAAAAACCCCTAGTAAACAATAACCTTGCAATGACTTCAAATATACATAATGTTAGAGGGGGTGGGGGTGGCAGGAACAGGTAAAACGAATGCAGAGGCATGATATAATCTTTTTATAAAGGTCTTCCAAAAGAAATTTTATAAACTTGGGCATCCAACGATTTCAGCTCTGTATCTTCTTGATTGCAGAATTGCTTGTGGAGGAAACAGTTTCATTTTGTGCAACAATTGTATGAATCATAGTCCATTGCTCGTTTCATTCCAACCATTAATTTTCTCGATCCAAGTCCCGTCATCTCTTGTTCCTCGTAAATAGTTTTCTCATCCTCCACTTGGCCATTAATCTCATCATCTGGAAATAAAATCAGGCACAAGAATGTACAATAAGATAAAAAAAAACTCAGTTCAAGGGGAAAAACCATATAGCATGAGCAGGACGCCAGGACTATAGTTCCTGGTGACTAACTGAAATATATAAAAATAAATAGGAGAATGGAGAGAAAAAGCTTCCATGCCTGAGGCACTAGCTAGTGAAAATTCTGTGAGACGCTTGACACAATCCTTGAGTGCTTGGAGCTCATTTTCTTTCTCTTGGAGTTTAGAATGTGTCGAGTGCAGCTCAGTCTCCAGCTCGACTATTTGGCTTTTCTGCTGTTCAATGAGCAAATGAGACAATTTTTTATCCAGTTCTAATGGCACTACTCCATTGAATTGTATTGGATTTGAGTTCTGGTGATCTGCTTGGAGATATTCTTCAGCCAAAGCTTCAGCCTGCTCATCAAGGATCATATGGTCCTTGTCAAATTCTAGGTTATGAAAGACACACCAAGTCCATTAGATCGGGGATCAGTCATATGATATTGCCATTAAGCCATTTGAAGAAAGAGTGGTGGAGAAAACAAGGTCCAGCAGTACATTGCCCTCTAAATGCAAGCTAAAATATTGATTAAAATACACTTCCAAATAAAAGAGTAAGAAATAAATTATAAATGAAATCTGAAATAAAAAGCAATTACCAGACTGGTGTTGCAAGATAGAAGTTTCAGCAGGGCAAAAGCTTGAAGGATTTTGCTCAATATCTTGGAGGCCTGGATGGCCACCGAAAAATGAAAAGAGATTATCGTAATTTTCATTGCCGATGAGGCTACAAGGTGCAGAACACATAGGGGAACACACTGAATTGGGAACAAAACCAACAGAATTAGAATTGGTATTTTCATGTTGAATTTCACCACCAGTACTTGAAGCCTGAGTTTGTTGTTGTTCTACAGCAAGGCCGGCCTGAATTTGTCGTTTCCTCCGGCGAGACCTCGACTGCCGGTTTTGAAACCAGTAGAAGACATTGGCATCACCAACGGAGCCAAATCTCTTGAGCAGTTTTCTGATTCTCACAGTTTCATTCTTTGGAGGATTAACCATACCACTATTGAAGATGGATTCAAGTATAAGAATTTGCTCGGGTTTCGGTGTCCACCGGGATCTCACTGGCTCGTTTCTCTCAGTTTCAGAGCCCTGGCTTGGCTGACTACTGGTGTCTTGGACGTGGTCTTCCATGATTCAGTGAAAGAGAAGGAAAAGTAACGATGAAAATTTGAAGGCACAGCTCACATCTCAAGAAATGGGAACACACACATCTCAAAATTATAAAAATGAGCATAAAATTGATGAAGTTGATCCCAGATTACAACAAGAACAAAGTCTTTTTTACACTACAAGAATAGTTTTTCACCACTCATTTTGATGCATTACGAGATCTACTAGAAGACTCAAAGCAACCCTAAAGGATTGTAATTCTTTTGGTCTATCCCTCCCTCTTTCAATCCCTTGTACTCAAATTGAGTCTCTGAATACCCACATCAAATTAATCTATATAACTGGCTCCTTGTAACACATAGATCTAAAAGCACAATGAATTTAAATGAGAATAGCGAAGCATTAACACTAATTCCACATAGATTCTGTCAAAAGAAAACTTCAGAAAACTTCAAACAATTATTAATCTTACAATACCGAGATAGGACCATAATCCCCACATAATTATTAAATCAACTCAAAGGCATACTAGTCTACCATTCCAAGAATGTTATTCTCTAAATCAATTATTAGCATGATTTAGACACATATTTGAGACTTAATCTGATGCAGGCTAGTCTAGCTCTAGCTCAAAGGCATACACAGTTCACGTGTCACAAATGTAACTCACTGAGACATTTGGCAGTTTTAACACGTAGTATTCTGTGTTTAAGCAGCTTCATGCATTAATCGTTTTTCAATTATTTGTTCCTTAGTATAGCACCGTAAATACTTTCATTCTGACATAATAAATATCACAATTATAAACCTCTACAAACTAAACACATTATCTTCTCATCAATCACCATTTCAAGAAAATTAGTAGAGAAAAAAGAAACGATCATTATCTCAACCAAATTATTATATACTTATATAGAGAAGTACACGATATAATTTACCATTATAAACCAAAATTCTTCGAGGCTCAGTTATAAATAGTTGAATTTCCAGTAAGTTTAAGATCTTCAATTCAAATTTGGGACAATATCAATTAGTCAAGTCCATTTTTTGGCCCATATACTTGGCAAAAGCTGCATTTAGAATTCAAATTAATATAATTCACATGGACCAAAACCTGAGGGCTGCTTCAAAGTTGAATTGATCCCAGAATGAGATCCAGCATTTGAATTGCCTGACCACATACCTGTGGTATTATAGTTTCTCGAAGTAGTCGAAACATTGGAAGAGAAAGTAGAGCATCCTCCATCTCGATTTTCTACCAACTTACCTTGTTTCCGTGGGAGCTTATTGAGTATATTTTTAATCATCACTAGAACTACAAATCACAATCACAATGAAAAATACTAGAATACAATAGAAAACACATCATCAACTGCGAAGAATGTGCACAACATGAGGCAACCCTACCATCAATACAATTTGAAAGACAAGAAGTTCATTACAAACCACTATCTATCCATTTGTACAGGCGTATTGGGAATGACTTCTGTAAAAGGAAAAGAATTACGAAGAAAAAAAAAAAAACTGACTGCACCATGAGCAAAATCATCAAGAATTTTTCAATAAATAGATAAAATTTCCAATAAATACTTCAAAAGCTTTATGTTTCTAGCACAAATGGGGTCCTGAGTTGGAGAATCACCATGCTTCCAACCAGGTGGTGGCACCCAATAAGGGTCAGTTACCCCAGCATCCTTTCCGATAGAAACAGAGACAAGCAAGCTATTAGTAATAAAACTATTTATCAGTTCTCTAAGACACCGTTACAATGCATTGAAACGGATGCATTGGCTCCTTCAGTGCGTAAACAGTATTTTGCAAATAGAATCAAACTCTATGCATAGAAATATAATAAGTAAATATTAGTCAAATGTCAAATTTTTGCGAGTGTGGATTCTTCTGCAATATATTTAACTTGAAGGATTAACACTAAAATTGTCAAAAGATCGACACAGGCAGGGGAGAAGGGGATCCTAATTCTTCAGAAATAAAGTTAGGGTTCGGTGAGGAGCAAAACTCACTAGAGATTCCAGGCTCGTAGATTGGCAGAGCTTGGCTTCAAGGTCAGGGTTGCTGAAGTTGGTGAGTTGCATAACGCAGAAGCCTATAACCCCTGGAACGATGCCGCACGCCGTGCCGAATGCGAAGAAAGAAGGCTTCGTGATTGACGATATTTCTTTGATTAATTCAGACTGTGTAGATGTTGTTTGGGGTAAATTGGAACCATGGTTGACGTCGTTTGGGTCTGCGCAATGTTCTAGTGGTGAGCTCCGGCGAAGTTGCGGTCGAAAGTGGCAATTACTGTAATTTTCAGATTTTCGGGTTGGGCATTTTTTTTTTATTCCGGCCAGATTACTTGGAATTAGAAGGTCATTTTGGTGTGAATTAAAGTGTAGATTGGAAGCTTCCCACAGGCAACAATGTCCGGCGGTTTGAATGGCCGGAAAACGAGCTCAACTGGGTTGAAAAGGGGCTAAAATCCCCATAAGTTAAGTTGAGACGATAGAGAACTAAAACTCACCCTTTTTAACTATTTAGATGGGTGGGGGACTTTTTGTAACCTTTAAAACGTTGCAAATGATAACAAGAAATTTTTTTTAAAAAAATTGCGAAAAGGTTCTTTCGCAACATTTAAAAAACGTTGCGAAAAACATCGCAAAATGATTAAAAAAAATTAAAAAAATTGCAAAAAGTTACTTTCGCAACGTTTTTTAAATGTTGCTAAAAAATCTTTTGCAACGTTTTTTAAACGTTGCGAAAGCCAGTGCTTTTCGCAACGTTTTTTAAAAAACGTTGCGAAAAGGCAATATTAGCAACATTCACTTAAAAAATGTTGTCAAAACTTAATTTTGTTAAGCAATGACAACATTCACGTATTAGAATGTTGCGATAGATCCCTTTCGCAACATTTAACTATCAAATGTTGCCTTTTATGTGTTGCAAATAGTGTTTTTTGGTGTAGTGAATGCAAAAACAAAAATAAAATCAGGACCACCAATTTTCATTTCTGGAGTCTTTATGCCAAAACACTAAAAACTAACTTGTTCAAGTGTGTACTGGTGGTGCAGGGGCAGTAATGCAGTTCTGTAAATTGATAGGCAACGCCACCTGAGATAAAGGAAACCCAAATGGCAAGCAGTCTTTTGTTATGTGATCGAAAACTTGGCAGCACGAAGTGCCAAGGGGATGTCCAAACGCTAATTTCCAAAAATCCGTCACACAACTTGGAAGACCATTTAGAGCATCCAAGCAAGGAAGAAACTCATCAACTGCCAGTGATGCCTCTGATACTGCAGAGGCGACATGCGAGACCTTTGGACTTGGTTTCGCCATGATGGATATCGCCATGCATGCCAACATAAACAGTGCAAAAGCCTCCTTTACCGATGATGATTTATATGCCATAGTATTTATATGTGTAATTATTAATTCTTAAAAAGTGCACTGAGAAGATTATGGTGAAGTGGAATTGTGGGGAGATACTACTGAACTTTGGCTACTTATATTTGAGATCTTATTAATAAATTAAAGAGGAGTTATTGTTTAACATAAAGTGCGTTTCACTATGAATTTGATACTTTATTACCAGCATTTAACTACAGATGAAAAATAATTCATGGTTATTGTTACGTTCTAAATTTTTTTAATTCAGAAATTTATTGTGATTTATGACTTCAAAATAGAGGAAATTATTCCATGCATCCCAAAATGTTTCAAAGTACAAAATTTTTTTGACTAGAATTTATTTCCAAAATTACTTTTTTTTAGGAGCGCATGCACAACCTCAGTCAAGGCAACATGCTCCTACGACCTAACACCACCACCACCTCCTCCTCCTCCTTGCGCCACCAACATGACCCAAATCCCATCACTGCGCCATCTTGAGACGCCGCTGTTGGGAGATTTACACCAATTTCCTTCCTTTCCATTAACCCGCAAGACCTTTTGTTGTTCAGAAGATTATTGGCAAACAAGAAAAATAAAGAATATAACGCATAATTAAACGGACCGTCAAAGCTTTTCACTATATGAAAATTGTTACAACCATATAGAATTCCACTCAACAACTATTCCCAAAGTATTACAAAAGAAAAACAAATCAATAGTTTGCCCGCCCGCCTGTATATTTTCCAGCAAAATATATACCAGTCAAATTGAATATATATATGTTCCCAAGTCAAAGCAACAAGGTTTGAATATATATCATTTTTTGTCACCAACTAATATATATTTCAGCCACCAACTAATATAATATATATTCACAAGACAAAGCTGCTGTCTTATTTCACACAAAGCAGACGTCTTCTCTGTTTTATCTCTCAGGCCATGTACTGGTCACACCAAAAATAATGGAAGTATTCCATTATTTATAAGACCAAATAACTAAATGGAAAAGTTTAATTTAAACTCAAATAATCACTCCAAAATCGACTATAAATTGGAGACCAAATTTTAATAGGATTCTGCATTCAACTTCAATTAGGGGTCTTCTATATAATAAACACATTTTATTATTTGCAATAGGAGTCCTCCAACTTTTGACTTTTGAGGCAATTACCTAACAGCCGCTGCCGCACACACATGGAAATTGCCAAGAAATGCCATTTTAACAGTGATGCAACTGCTCAAACTTGGATCAAGGCATAAATTCATCTATGTGGACGTCTAGACTAAAGAAGTGGCAGATTTGGAGCATTTTGATTATTATGTTTCCTTAATTGTATTTATGTATATTTTTTTTTTAGAATTAATTACTTTCCTTATACTCTATTCGGTAAGAGTATCACTACTGTAGAAAGACCAAAAAAGGAAAAAAAAAAAGTCATTTATTTCTATTTAAATGGGTTGGGTAATGAAATAAGGACTGAATTGTTTATAAATAAAAAATCGATCGTGTTGAAAGGTATTTTTTCAATTGTTTATTGGATCTTATTTGGTATTTGTAAGAATTTAAAGATGATAGAAGGCAGGTAATGCAGCTGAATGAAAATGAGGGAAAATTCTAATGAACTAGCTAGAATTGAATCCAGAAATTCATCTTACTATTAACATCAATACAAGTGCAAATAAATAGGAAGAAGAAAGGGGTAAAAGGGTAAAGAACTATCCTAACAAACTACTCAACAAAAGGAATATTTGTGCACCTAACTATGTGCAATAGAATGTACTGGAAGCACAGCTGGGTGATATGCTAGTCCCCTTATGAAGTATATACAGATGCAGCAGATATCCTAACTATATCATGAAGATAAGTAGTCTATTTGATAAGTATTATACATTGTGCATTCTAACAGTATTATTTTGAATCAATGAACAATCGGTTTAAGTGTGTTATTGTCAACTGTTTATCAAATTCCAATGTTTCAAATAGTCTTTGATATATATCCTTTAAAAAAAAATAATTTTATTTTTTTTCAGTAATGGTTCTTTGAAAAAATCTTTTATGATTTCTTAAGTTTTTTAAATTAGACTACCATACTTGAAAGTTAAGAAAAAAAATGCATTACAAGTTGTATAATGAAATTATACATTACGATTTGTCTCGATAATTTTCTCTATGAATCTACTTCTAGCTTTGTCTAAGATTATATTATATTTTTGAACTACACTGTAGCGTGTAAGATGGGGGGATTTATTGAATAAAACAAATTAAGTACTTCTAGCTATTTATCTAATTTTTGGTGTTCTTCATGAATCAAAAATATATATTCTTTGGGTACTAACAATTTTTTTATTCCTATTCACTGGTATCCATGAGTCATGAATAATCCTTTTGCACCAGAAGTACTGTTTAGATTCTTGCTTGGCTTTTGCCCCTAAGAAATGGTTTAAAACTCCAATGTGGAAATGTTTGAGGGAAGCTACTGGGACCTCATATTTCTTTGAAATTAGGGGACCTTTTAACCAGAAGTGCTGTTTAGATTCATGTTATATATACGATGCAAGAACTTTAACCAAATGAACTTTCGATGCATTCAGAAACAAGTTTCTCCACCTCTTGAACACTGATATTATTCCTGGGATTAAGAAACAAGATATCATTCCTGGGATTCAGATTAATGAAGAACTGGATCCCTATTGAAAATATTCTTGAGCACAGATTTAAATTGCAAATTGCAACAAAGTTTCTCTGTTGCTCAAACTAGGAAACTCTTGCTCATGTGTTTATGAAAAGCTAAGTAGCACAAAAAGTATGCAACAACCGTTTCTTGGTCATCCATGAGTTCTACTTCTAGCCATCCTCGTTGATAATACAACCGAGCAGGACACATTGTTTTAGAAACAAGAGTATGGAGGAGGAGATAACAAAGATAATAGCAAGAACACTGAAAAGGTTTGAACGCATAATCGTTGTCTTCAAATGATATTTGCCACCTCTAGGAAAAACAATATCCTGAGCAGTGATTTTTAGAAAAATGTGTGATTAAGAAGTTGGAGAATTTTTGAATTTACGTGTAGAATATTTTATTGTTTGAATGTGTGGTTGAAATTGAGTACGGAGAGAAAATAGTTTTCAAATAATGGTTGTCAAACAAGGGCTTAGAGTTTACGTGCATGATATTTTATTGGTGAATGTGTTGTGGAAAATAAGCATGTAGAAAAAAGAGTTTTTAAATAACGGTTGTTTGTCAAACAGAGGCTCCGTAGAATATTACAAACCAGTGGGAATAACCTTGGGTGGAAAAGAAAATCTTTCTTCCCTGTTTTGGTATAAAGGAACAAGCGTATGGCTAGTATAAGCTTAAAACAGATGGAGCCAGTAGTGGGAGCCAACAGTGTGAACCAGGGGAATGGTGCAGCTGGTGGACTTGTTTGAGACCACCCTTGTAAACAACAATCATAGCCATTGCCATTGCCATCTCTGTCATCGCCAACCTATACCGGCAAACCCCCTTTCCATAATCACTACTTCAATCCAACTCATTTGTATATTTCTTTATCTTGTCTATCGGAAGAGAGTTATTTTGTAAACTTACCATTTTCTATAATTTTGTGGAACTATGTATAGTAAATCATCTGTGACCAAAGTATGGTCATTAGAACTTAATGTTAATTTGATAAATCAATTAAAAAATGATTTGTTGTAAATTTAAACAATAATAAAAAGAATCGATATAAAGACTACACAAAAGTAAAAAGACAAGTGTGAAATTGATTTACTTTATTTCTTGCTTCCATCTTCCACAAATTCTCACAAAAGCCTATTTATAGGCTTATACAAGCATATGCATCGTTTTATTAGGATTAGCCATGCATCTACTAACTGTGTTAGTACTAACGGCATGTACCGAATCAGATCTTGTACAAACCATAGTATACATGAGCGAGCCAACTGCATTGGAGTAAGGAACTCGAGATATATAATCAATGTCTTCACATGATTGTGGACACAAGTTAGATAATAGTTTGAAGTGGGCAGCCAAGGGAGTATTGATAACCATAGCTTTCACCATGTTGAATCTTTCAAGCACCTTCTCAATGTACTCCTTCTGAATCAAATATAAATTGTCTGACTTTCTATCCCCAAGATCTCCATTCCGAGAATCTTCTTCGCTGCACCCAAATCCTTTGACGTCAAACTCTTTTTCGAGTTGTAATTTTACTTTTCTGACCTTTGCTTTATCCTTGGCAGCTATGAGTATATTTTCAACATATAATAACAAATATGTAGTTAATCCACCACTTTCCTTTCTAAAGAACACACAACTATCATAATTACATCTATCAAAATCATGAGTGGTCATGAATGAATCAAACCTTTTATAACACTGCCTCGGTGACTGCTTTAACACATACAAAGATTTCTTCAACAAGCACGCATAGTCTTCTTTCTCTAAAGCTATGGACCCTTCTAGTTGTTGTATGTAGATGCTCTCCTCAAGTTCTCCATGTAAGAATGCTGTCTTGACATCCATTAGCCCAAGCTCCAAATCATTTTTAGCCACCATTCCAAGTAAAGCTCAAATAGAACTATGCTTCGCAACTGGTGAGAACACATATGTAAATTCAACACCCGAAATCTAACTGTAGCCTTTTACCACCAATCTAGCCTTGTATCTAGCATCTTCAATCCCCAATCTACCTTCATTTCATTGTATAGTGTTCGATCAAATTCTTTTATTGTATTCAATTTACCCCTCTCGAGTTCTCATTGAGTATATTTAACTAATTCAATTTCATATCTCTATGCGAATAAATTTTAGTTAAACGAAACACTGGTTCTAAGAATTCATATTACGACCGCAATAATTAGTATAGGTATCTTTACACATTAGACTAATTTATGGAATTTTATTATATGGTCTAAATTTCAAACTCACCTCTCGATTCGTAAGAGACTCACATAATCATTAAATTATTCATCAGGTAATTTAATGCATTAAACTCATAATAAAACCAATACATAAATAAATAACTCTGAGAAATCTTGAATAAAAAAATAAAGGATCACAAGTCGACTATATTGTTTTCCCTAATATAAAAATTAGTTACACATACTAAAAAATAAAAATACTCAAAAGTGGAAATATATCACCAAAAATTGACGTGAAAAATTTTGGTATTTGTAGTTTCTTTTCCTTTTCTTCTTTTCTTTCCATATTTCTGCGCATTTTCTCTTTTCTTCTCCCAGCCACCAATTTAGACCTCTCTCTCTCTCTCTCTCCCCCCTTTTCCCCTTTCTTTCTCTCCTCTCTCTGGCTTTCTTTCCTATGTGCTTTTCATGCTTTCCTGTGCAACGCCGCTGTTCTCTCTGTTTTCTTCTGTGCGTCGATCTCGCCTCTGGCTATCAATCATCTCTCTCTATATATAGATTTAATTTGGACCTCCAATTAAAATTTACAATACAAATATATTAAGACCCATTTAACTCAAATCCATTTAATATAATATTTTTCTCCAAGGACTTCATCTTTGGATTTTGCCATTTTTTGCCACTTCTACATTTATTCTCCAATTTTTCATTAAACATAAAGTTTTACTTACAAAACATAATATAATATCCTTCCTCGCAAATTTAAGTTTTAGAGTATTGATTACAAGGAATTAGCGGCACTTAACACACACGAGACTTGAACTGAGTATGTGGAAAAGTTTGCTAATCATTGATTATGCTTGTGCAT
>CM032627.1:2978449-3075369 GCA_019097785.1 Fraxinus excelsior
AATAAGGGTTCAGGTTCACTATTCCAGTTGGGTGGAATTGGACCATTTCTTCTATTATTGGGCCCAATTTTTTCCCCAATAATCAGCCCACAGCCCACTGCCCAACCCAAAAAAACAACAACACTCCTTCTTCTTCACGTCTATCTTCCCCCGTTCCCCGGCGTTTTCTCCCAACTCTGCAATCTTACCCGACGGCATCAGAGCTCCCGGAGAATCCAGCACGGGCGGCCGCGGGGGCTGGCCAGGTGCTGGATCCGCCACTGTATGCATCTAAAGGTTTATGGTCAGAGTTCTGTGTTTCCCATCTAAAGGTTTTTTTTTTTTTTTTTTGGTCATTTTAATAAGACAATTTTCTTAGGATAAAGAAAGAAATCAAACAACTAAAAAAAACATAGAATGTATCATCATAATATCTAAGTTCTCGCGATAAACAAAATGAACAAAAAGTTCAAAAGATAATTCAATTAAGATGCATTTACTGACCTAAATACTCCACGTAGGTTTATCCCAGAATAACAATCTGTTAGTAGTATATAAGGCACGTCTGAAGCATGATGACATTTGTTCTATGGACATAACTAATCTTAAAACCTCGGAGAAGCTTCATAGTTGAAATTAAATCAAAATGAAGAGATGTTGATAAGTTATATCTTGAGAGAAATATATGGAATCAAAAGGAAACATTTATCACCGGCATATTTTATATACAGAGCTCAATTTAAAGAATGAAAATGAGGATATTGATTTAAAATCTGTCAAAGAATGTCGACTTAGAAATTGGCCAAAATAGAAAGACACGATCCATATAGAATTGAATTCAACATTAAATTTGAAGTTTTTGGTCCTGCTGTCCTAATACCTAAAGGTGTAAAGTCACGACACTAGTGAGAAAATGAATATTTACAATATGACAATGATTTTCGAAAGGACCTAGTACTCACTATGAAGAGATAAATTCCCTTGTGGTGGTTGCAATTAGGGGTGGGCAAAAACCCGCCCAACCCGATCAACCCGCCCAACCCAACCCAACCCGATCGGGTTGGGTCGGTTTTTTCCATTTTTTTCTTGGGTTGGGTTGGGTGGCAAGGTTAAGTTGGTTGGGTTGGGTTGGGTTGTGGGTTAACACATCCAACCCGACAAAAACCACCCAACCCGACCCACTAATTAAAAAACTAAAAAACTTTGCCAAACTAAAATAGAATAAAGATGAGAGACCCGGTAAAAAAAAAAGTGAGACGAAAAAAAAAATACTAACATATCTTCCATCATCTCTCTCACGCGGCGGGCGTCTTCTCACCAAATCATCAACATTGGTTGTGATTTTGGATGAGATCTATCTTCCAATCCATCTCTCTTTTACGCAATATATTAATGTTGCTTTAAATTTAGTACTTTGGTGGCTTTAATGTTTATTCATAGGTCGTCCCAACTCCCAACCTAACCCGACCAACTCAACCCAACCCGATCGACATTTGGTTGGGTTGGGTTGGGTTGGGTTTCAATCTTTACATGGGTTGGGTTGGGTTGAATTTATGTCAAACCGACCATGTTGGGTTGGGTATGGGTTGGGGGAAAAACCGACCCGACCCAACCCAACCCACGCCCACCCCTAGTTGCAATTACAATTAGATCGCTTGTTTGATAATAATATCTATATAAAATCCTTTAATGATTTAATATGCTTGTAGCATATAATTTAAGTTCTGAGGAAGATATCTTTGTATGGGTTGCAATTTGGATGTATGCTTTATGATTTTGTTAGTAAATATTTCTTGGAAACAAGGATATGAATGTCCATATTTTCATATATATATATATATATATATATATATATTTTTTTTTTTTTTTTTTTTTTTTTTTAATAACCGTGGATGTCCGGGCCAGCTTGCGCGCACCTCAACTAATCCCATGGGACCCTGAAATTTACAGCCGTTTCTCATCTCAGTGACCCTGATGGGATTCGAACTGGTGACCATTGGGGAGCAAACCCAATGCTATATATATATATATATGTTGATAATTTGTAACATGATTGAAACTCTAGAAGAGTTTTCAAACGCAATAAATTCATTAAGAACATGTTTGGTAACAATTAAAATCCAATTAAAATTAAAAATATGGTCGTTATTGGGTTCCACTCATTTAATAAAAGTCAACAATAACAGCTACTTTTTTAATTTTAATCCGATTTTAATCTATACCAAACAAGCTCTAAGAAGGAATTTCAAATAAAAGATATTGAAAACTTTTGTCTTGACCTTCATGTCGAGCATTTACTTGATGTAATTCTTGTTCATGAGTTATCTTATACAGAAAAGATCATAGCAATGATTATATATGAAAATTGCTTATCCGTTGAGTAACCCAATGGATGTTCGTTCACCTAATGAGAAAAATGACTCTTTCAAGTTTCACGATGATAACGGAGAAACTCGTTGGTCCTGAAATCCCAAAATTTAGTGTAATAAGTACTCGAGTTTACATATCACTTGCTGTGAATTTATTAGTAAGATATATTTCTTCTATAATACAAAGAGTTGGAATGGAACTTGGTTAATAAGGCAGGTCAAGAATGCATATGGCTTAGGTCAATGATCCATGATGTTCGAGACATGATTTATCTTCTGACCGAGAAACTCTGACAATACTATATGAAGATTATTGAAATTTGGGGTTCCATCTTAAGAGATCAACTTTATCGAGAGGAGTAACACAAACCCTTATAAATTGCTCTATATTTTTAGCTTTATTCGATATGGAATTTTATTACTTGGGGTTCCATCTTAAAAATCAACATTGTTACGAGGAATAGTTCAAACCCTTATTGTTGGATTTTTTTATACCCAATAAATCTCGGGCGATGATGTAAAGTAATTGTTTATTCAGTCGACATCGACCACATGACTAAAGTAAAATATTAACACCACAATTGTTCAAACCAATCCTACAAATCATTTGAGCCATTTGAAGTAGTCTAATTTAATTAGTGTTACTCATGGCCAGACCCATTTATTTTGGATGGCTTTTTAGGTTGATAGCCTATTAACCCATTATCAATTACTACTTGGGCCTAACTATTGCTTGACCTAAAGCACATCCAATACCTATATATGCACATCCAATACCTATATATGCTACATCAATATTGTTGCGTTCGTGCTTAGTGCTTCCTTTGCAGTGTGTTATTGTCTCTCCCTTTTCCCTTAGTCTTTGTGGCTATTTGTGGCTGCAACATCACTTACATGTTCCCTTTGTGGGCAAGCCAAGAAAACAACCGAGTTTGGGAGTTTTTTATTGTTAGGGTTTGAAGATTGTGGTGTTTGATTCAATATATTGGCGGTATACTAAGCCCGGAATACTTGGTGATCGATTTTAATTTCAACATTTGGTATCAGAGCCACGTTAGTGGTGGATTTTCGATAAAAAGTCCAAAAACTGGTAGATTAAAAAATCTGCCCAGTTTTTTTTGTAAAAGAAAACAGACTTGCAACTTTGATTTTCGGACAATCCAAAAGCCCATTGGTAAAACGCAAACCGATTTCGAGACCTACATGTAGAGGCAGTTCTGGAGGTGATGCACGTGGAGATTACGATAGCTTGCGGCGGGGCGAGGGGCGGTGGCTTTCTCTAGACACAATTTCTCCCTAACAAGATTTCTAACGTGTTTGTGGTGTTAGTTTTCTCTTTCAGGTGATACGGTAAAATCTGGACAATTTTTTCCCTGCACATTCGTGATTCATTTTTGCATTCGATCGGTTGTGGGAGACTTCAGGGCGAATAGTGGTGGTCCTAAAGTATTAAAATCATATTTCTCATAATTTATGGGCTCAGATAGGTCCGCTCTGGTAAATTGGCTAATCACGTTTAATTTTCAGCACAACGCGTCATCGTGTGGGGGTGACAATAGGATTGGGGTTACTGTGTGAGGTAATCATTGCATGTGCTAGAAATTAAAAACTACTTCCTCTTAGTTGTTATGTGCTTAAAATTATTTATTTAATAAACTTCAGCATATTATCTTTGTGATATATCGCGATTGAAATTGTTTGTTTGACATATCTCTTATTGTACTGTTAAGTTATTAGAATACATTGACCTTACCCGTTTGAACATTCCCTTGATCTAATTTCAAGAATCTTACGAAATCTTGGGAATCTAAAATGGTGTATATTTGCAACCATATGTCTACTTTGTATGATTTAACTATGATCTTGTATTTTTGATTGATTATTAAAAATAACAATACACAATTTTAATTTGGGAACTTTTAATGAAAAATGTGACTTTTCAATCTGACAACAAAAAATGAGAGGTATTTTGGTTCAAGAAATGTTTCAAAAGACATTGATGGCAACTTTCCCGCTAATTTTTCAAAAGAACAAAAAGAAGAAGCTGATGAGCTTGCTTATACCTCAATTATTTTACACATATCCGACACCGTTTTGAGAAAGGTTGGAAATTTTTATTCTATCAAAAGAATTTTGGCAAAAGCTTAATTCTACTTCTAATAAATTGTACTTGCTTAATAAATTGAAGATCATTGTAATAATTCAATGATAAGAATTGAATGCCCATACATAAGATCCACTAATAAATATGATTGACTAGTGTAATGTTCGATAGAAATCCTCCAACCATGTTTGGAAGTATATAAAGCTTTAGATAAAAGCCAATAAGAAGCATGTTGCTTCATAAAAGGATTTCTTAGTGGTGACAAGTTATGTCTATTAAATGAATCAATCATTGGCTAGTTGAATTTAATAAGATACTAAGTCACATGTAATGGAAAGTCTAGACACATGAGTCTAAAATATGACTACATAAGGAAAATTAATCAAGATGAATAATTTCCCTAAATTATGTAATGTCAATCGAGAACTCGACAGATACTTTAACTAAATTTCTAAATTGAGATTTAGTGAATTCTACTCCAAGTAGTAAGGGTTGAAACTCTTAAACTAAAAAGGTCTACCAATAATGGCAACCCTATCTATCATTACTCAAAAGGTAATTCACGGGTTCAAAGAGTAACAACAAATCATTTGATATATGGATAGTTTCAGCATTATTCAGTTCCGCGCTAACCTTATCTTGGTTAAATAATGTTGGTTGTTACTGAAGTGAGGGTTGAGCTTTAAGCTCTTAATGAAGTTCAGTACTAAGTACAAGTATATCTAAAAAGTAACAAAGATACTAGAAGAACTTCACCTAAACGAACTTCGAAGTAATGTCGCATCAATAGAGAGTTAGAGTTTCTCTCTTAAAAGTTTGTTGAAAATGATGAGCGCAAGGCCATAATAGCGCTAAGCGAGTTTAAGAAGCTCGAAAACCCGTGATACTCGTGTGTGTGTTCGAACCGGTATTGTCACATGGAACAAATGGTTCAAAACTTCATGCTACATTTGATTCCGACTTTACTTTGTTTGAATTATACTAAGGTTAGATTCAAATCGAAAGATATCTAATCCTTATGCATGAGTATTGTATACGTTGAATATGAGACCTTATTTGGATTTTGAATAAGTGGAGGATTGTTATATATATTGTTCAAAACAAAAGAAAAGAGAATGGAATGAAAAAAAAAAAAAAAAAACAAAAACAAGAAACCAAAATGGGTCGCATGGTCATATCCAGGGACATCGGGTCCCTAAATTGAGAACTCCATGCCACTGAATGGAACATTTTTAGTGACTGTTGGATGGCCGTTTTTTATCGTTATGGTTTGAATTTTGGTGACTTTTCACACTTGTTTTGGCAACATTTCGTGAGATATGATCGAGGCCTATAAATAGGTGATCATGTTTCAAGGAAATTATGTTAATAAACTATTATAATCATTATTTCATTCTACAACAAATATCAAAATTGATTATTTATTCATATTCATCTTTCCTTCGTTGTGTTCTTCAAGTTTGGGTGGAAAATACAAAGTGCTTTGGTATTTTCTACAACAAGGTTTGATAAATTTTACAAACTATTTGTCAGAAACCCTTAAGCATCTCAATCAATTGGAGTGGGGGCTAACATAGTTTGAGGACAGCGATCACGCGTTTGGGCCTTCAATATTTGATTTCGGTTTGTTCGTGTTTTGTTCATCGTCTTCCTGCATGTTTTGGTGAGTTTCTTTTCCAACCCCAATGGTGTTTCCAACAAAATCTTCTTAGTTATCTTGTGTAATATTGTCGAAAACTAAAAATCGATCAAGCCTTAATGTACAATTACGCCAATTTAGGATCCAATTTAATAGGTGTTTGGTACAGATTAAAATTGAAAAATTAGCCCTTATTGTTGACTTTTATTAGATGAGTGGGACCCAATAACGACTATATTTTCAATTTTAATCATCTTTTGAGCTCTACAAAACATTTTCTTAATATCTTCCCATCCTGAGGGAAGGTTCTTATGTCCTCCGGTAAGCGCACTCTCCTGGGCTACCCGTAGGCATCGTATCAGATCAAGGTTTGTAGACGTCGGATGGATTCTGACAATAAACAGAAGAAAAGGATTGTTCTTGACTCCAAATAAAAGCAAGTAGTT
The DNA here is from genome assembly GCA_019097785.1 of Fraxinus excelsior. Classification (NCBI taxonomy): domain Eukaryota; kingdom Viridiplantae; phylum Streptophyta; class Magnoliopsida; order Lamiales; family Oleaceae; genus Fraxinus; species Fraxinus excelsior. The sequence continues at coordinate 2,984,987 of CM032627.1, forward strand.
TTTTAAGTGTTGGAAAAATCTAAGAGCGTCATTTGAAAACTATTATCTATTATTTACGACTAATTAACAAATGTATTTCCTATAATTTATCAAAGCTTGCGGGGAAGTTTTGGAAGAATACATAGTGAAGTTAAATAATCCAACCGAAAATCAATTTCAGCCTGAGCTTGGTTTTCATCAAGAAATAATCCATTTGACCATCCATTTGGTCTAAGCTTCTTAAGGAGCCAAGCCCTGATCTAGTTGATTCTCAATTTCATGGATCTGGGTCTGGGGATCTTCTTTCATGATTAAGGGTTCTAGTGCATCTTGGAGTTATTGTTGTTACTGCAAATCTTCTTCTGGTGGTGGCTGTCGGGAAAGAAAAGGGCTTGACATGCTCATTATTTGCAAAATTTGTCTGGTTTTGAAGTTTGGGTCTCTTCTCCCTCTCCCATAGATTTATCATTATTATTATTGGAGATTTTCATAAATGTCACTAAATTTGAAAATACACAAAAAATTTGTATATGCCCTCAATTTGTTCAAAAATGTCACTTTTTGACTTGAAAGATCCAAATTACCATTGGGTTACCTTTGTAAGAGCAATTAATGTTTAATTGGAATGTCATTAATGGTTTGATTTGATGATTAAATTTTTATTATTTTACTCATTGTATATATGTATATTATATTCAATAATATGTATTTTCTTCCATAAAATAAAGAAAAGAAATTCAAATCCTAACATAAACAAACCATAAGTCCTAAATAGACTTCCATGAACACATTTTCTTTCAAGAACTTCATCTTCTTCATTTATTCCTTCATCAAGAACACATACTTAATTGATCATCTATTTCGAGAGGTTAGCTATTATTTCATCTCTTAGCTCATTATTTCGTAAATGTTTAATACAACATGGTGATAATAAATTTCAAATTATTACTCATTGATTTCTTAGGTTTTTGAATTTAATTTTGACGGTAAAAATATTTGTAATAGTTCATTAAATGTGATTGATTCAATATTTAATGAATCATTGACTTATTTTTTTTAAAAAAAAATAGATTGTCATGTTGAATGTGAATTGATTATCACCATTTATGTTCTATAATAATGTCTTAAAAATGTCTGAAATCACTGTTCGGAAACCACCCCGACAGTTCGTACTGAAATGGTCGAATATAGTGTTTCAAACCGTCAGGTCCCGACAGTTAAAATGTCGAATTCGATGGTATTCAATGTTGATAATTTGATTGTGCTGACTTCTTACAGTTGCAATCCCAACATTTCAGGTATGAGTGATGATTTGAGATTCATAGTCTCGTACGGGGGAAATTTCGCAAATGTGGGCGACGAATGGAAGTGGAGAGGGGACAAAACAACTTCCATTTTGGTGCCGACAAATATTACGGTAGCCAGACTTGCTTTATGGTTGAAGGAAAAACTTGGTATTATTGATCCCAGTAGTGAAATTGAATTGAAGTTCAGAGTCCCCAATGTGAATGTACCTCCGGCTGAAATACGCGATGACGAAGACCTGAGTTGGTACATATCGGTTCATAAGGAAACTGCAATATGCGTTACTGTTTTAGAATTCGAGCCCCCAATTCTTGGCATGGCAACGGATACAAATTGGCCGGATCATATGATTGTCGTCGGGGATGTTCATCAAAACGTACAAAATGAAGACATAAGTCATCATCATAATATCTCAACAGAAATTGCACCCGAAGCGCCGTTTTCTGATATTGGGGTTGCACCCTTAGATGAGAACTTGGACAACCCGTTAAATGCTAATGATGCCACTAATATTGCTGAACGGATTATACCTGTTAATTCATCGGACCTTGCCGAACGGGAAATATTCTTCAGTAAGAATGAATTGTACACCCGTCATCCCTCCCTGTGCACGATCAGCATGGCTCTCTCCTTCGCCTCCGTCCCTGACGTTGTCCAAGCTAGAATCGTCATTTTCTTCGGTAGCCTACACGGCACGATCACCCGTACCAGAAGCAATGTCGTCCAACCATCCACTACCATCATCCCCGTCATCTTCATGTTTACTCGAATCATGCCCATCTCCTTCACCGACATCGTCATCGGCATTAAACTGTGCATCGACCACAGTATTTACAATGTCGTCCAAAACAAGCACGGCGTTATCATCAAACGGCACAAGAGTTGACATGTAGTGTTGGTTTCTCTCTAGCTCGGTCGTACATAACATTGCGAAAACATGCAGCTGCAGATGATGTAACACTTTGTTTAGTGGAATGAACAAATATGGCATATTTGGAATGAATGCCAACAAAATTTTGCACAACTCGGGAGACGAAAGGTTACCTGTACTTTCTTAAAGAAGGCATTGTATGTGCGATGCTACGACTGTTTCGTAGCTGTCCAGCTCAGAATACGTGGGGATCGCTCACCAAGCCGCTGACCAAAAAGTTGACCAATTTCAGGAATCGCCTCGAAGGCCCATATCTATCGTAGATGGGTCAAACATAGTGAATTAGTGTCACGTCAATTACCCAATATACTTTCATGTTAATAAAAACTTCAGTTGAAATTGAAATAAAAGACATTGTTACCTGCATGGCTATGTGAAAGTCGTGAACTGTGTAACTGATCTCCTTCTCGCGCTTCATCTTGGCATAGTGAAGTTTGCTAGCGTATCTGCCTCGGAATCCCTTGATGAGAGCCTCAGCTTGTATCGATCGACCCATGGGGTCGACGATCGAACTAATGTCTTCTCGATCTGTGCACATGAAATCTTGTCCAAAGATCTAAAATACTTGTCCTTTAGTCTCGTTTTTTCTAGGACTCGATGAAACAGATCGTCATCAGGCGGGACACCGCAACACAGGCCGGTAACCACTGCATACTCTTGCAGTCCAATAGTGTCCTTGCACGTTGAACCACAATTTGTGCTCTTTGTCTGCTCGGATGCCTCTGAAGACAAGTTGTTGGATGAGCTGGGCAGAGAATTGGATGTCTGAAATTTCGGTCAAGAAGCTAAGGGATGACTCGTGGAAGTCGTGGCGTTGTTGTTCGTCAAAGTGCTCCAACACCCGTTGCACGTACTTGAGGTTACTTCGTTAGGATATGCGTGCACGCAACCTTGCGTCTTTCGGAACCAAGAGTTCGAACTTCATGGACTCTACAATGAATAAGAAGGCGAAAACGTCAGCTAATCACACGTCATCAATGTATGCGATGGGAAAGACGGATGCAAACAAATAGCAATCAACATATGTACGTCAACCATATAACGACGTGTAACTACTACCCAATGCAACATGAACAAGTTGTACAAGGACATGTCACGAAGATTTAACAATAAATGGAACATAATGTGCTTCATATTATTGCTGGTCTAACTATTGGGATCGACAGTTCACTTGTACCAAATTTACTCAACTGTCGGGATTTCTGAGACTAACTGTCGGGAATGGAAGTTCACATATCCCTGTTTTACCCGTCAAACGCAGCTAACTATCGGGAACGACATAACACATATTCACATTTCACCAATATGCAGATAATTTGCGAGGTAAATCATTGCACACGAAGTGGTGCCATATACCGACATGGTAGAAGGTTCACAAGCATGTGGCATTTACATTCAAAAATCTCTCATATGTCGACAACAATCAATTAAAGGGAATTGCTTATACAAACCAGCAAAAACTACAATGTTGCACCCCTATATGAAATTAGGGGGAAAAGTAATACTGCTTTAGACCATAATCAATCTAAGTACAAGCACTGAGGGTGAAATCCAACGTCATTTGTTAGTCTCTTATTTTTTATCCACGCAGGTGAAAGATTCTCATAGAGGACAAAAGCATTAGATAAGTAGGGTTTCCAATACCCTCAAGAAAGTTGGACCATCATTAATCGCAAAAACACGCATACCCATTGGGAAATTATCATCATTTCCGTTCTCACACCCACTTTTTCCTCTCATTTCCTCCACAATCATTTTTCCCCAAAAATTCAAAAACCCCAAATTCATAAATCGATATAGAGAGAACCAAATATTCAAAAAATTACACAAACTTACCGAAGCCATTACTTCACAACAAACCCAAACGCAAATGAAAAAATGTGTATCATAAAATTTCAGAAAGTTAGGGAAATTAAGTCGAAGCATTGACTTACAGAAGCAAACTTTTTCGGCGAGTCGACTGAGTGCTCTCCTTGACAGTGAGTTTCTCCTTCGGTGGACGATCAAGTTCTCTTTTCGGCGTGGGTAACACTTTCTGTTGACTTCACCGGTGGTGGGTGGTTCACGGTGGGTTTCTCCTTCGTTGGGCGGTGGAGTTCTTTTCGGCGTGGGTCGAACTTTCTTGCTTTGGCCGGTGGTAGGTGGACGGTCGGACTCCCAAATGAAAAACTTAGGGATGTTTGTGTTTTGCAAATGACAATTATTTTTCCCCATTTTTTCTTCCTTGTTTTAACGTTTTGGAGATGAAAAATAGTACAAATTTAATATGGAGTCAAATCTCAATTAATGGTGGACATGTTAGGTATTGAATTTATGCAAAGTGGGTAAAATTGTCTAATTTTGACATTCTTGCAACTAATTTAAAAATGTGACATTTTGGTAATTACATTGTAGCGAAATGACACTTGATGTAATTTCCTCTTATTTATTATTATTTGGAAATATGCAAAGTTATCCTTTTGTCCCTTTCAATTTGTTGAATGTCAAAGTCCACTTTTCTTGGTCAACTAGACATCCCTTTGGAGTTCTGAGGCATATTTTTGAAATGTCATGGACTTTCATTGACACAATTGAAGGTTAGGGTAAAATTTGCAAAAATTAAAAAGGTTAGGAACCGCTACTGCAATTTTCCCTTTAAATTACCCACAGAAAATGCAATAGCCCAAGCACAAAATCGTATCAAGCCTATGTTTGTCTACCATTTTATCAAACATTGTTTTCTACAGTAAACAATTTTCACCACACATTCACCAAATAAAATATTCTACACACAAACCAATAAAGTTACTTTAAATTTCAACCGCACATTCTTCAAAAAATACTATTCATTACATCATTCTTCTCCTAATAATGGGAGACAAACACACCCAAAATTGCAAAAAATTACAAAACCAAAATTCAAATTCTGAAACTGAACTTTAGTTAATCTAAAACACTATCACTAGTAAAGGGCGTATTCGGTAGAGATTAAAATCCAATTAAAATTGAAAATATAGCCTTTATTGAGTTCCACTCGTCTGATAAAAGTCAACAATAACGACTATTTTTTAAATTTTAATCTCTACCAAACACACTAGGAATCCTTTTTTCCTTTAGTTGTAAAATACAATAAAAAAATTTTAAGAAAATGAATGTGAAGAAATCGAAACACTATAAAATGATTCATTTTCTGAACACTAGTTAATCTAAAACACAAATTTAAGAGAATCAAAACTGAATTACGTAACAATAAAAAAAAAAAAATAGAAGTTTCACATTCACAAAATTTAAGATGAATGCGAAAAAATTATCGGCAAATGGCAATGAGGGGCGTGCAGCTGCGGTTGGAGAATTTCTGGAATCGACAGTTGGAGTCGGGACTCAAGGTAGATAGGGTTTCGACTTTCGAATTTGGGCGTTTGGCTAATGGCTACCAACCATTGGTTTTCTTTTTCTTCCAATCACTTAATGGGCAGTTTAAAAAAAAAAAAGGGTCCAAGTCACACCTGAACTTCGTCTTCCCAATCTTTCTTTCCCGTCTTCTCATTGTCTCCACTTCACCTCACCGCGGCCATTTTTGAAAACTCAACTTCGCAGCCGCTGCACTACTTTCGATCTCAACAGCAAGTTGAGCCACCACGACCAAGACGATTTTAATGATTAGAAAAGAAATCATTCCCATGATCTTATGGATTACATCATAGAGCAATGGTGGAATGTCGAGTTTGACTGGTTTTTCAATCGATAGATAAACAAATTGCACAACAAGAATTCTATCGTGCATTGAGGTTAGGGATAGCAAAAAAGTTCGACGATTCGGATGGCTCAACTCGAAAACAACCTGAGCCGGGCCAGGCTACACCGAGCCCCATTTTGGGGCGTCGGCTCGAGCCCAGGCTAGCCCTTGGCCCGACCGAGCCCACCATTTAATAAAAAAAATTTAATACAGCTGCCTCTAAGGGCAGCTTTTCTACAAAGCTGCCTGCAAAGGCGGCAAGCTACAAACATTTAAAAAAAAAAAAAATCAAAAACCTAAGCCGGCTCGGCCCGCTAAAGCCCGGGCCGAGCCTCATTTTTTTGACCTGGCTCGGCTCAACTCGGCTCGGCTCGTTGACATAGCTAATTGAGGTGAGGACATGATATTCGATAAGATCAATCTAATCGTGTACAGTCCAACATGATAAGCATGTCAATATATTTATTAGACACAACGGTAGAACTTGATTTTCCACTCGTCTCCAACTCTTTATACAATGTTATCAAAGTCTCATTATCAACTACAACCCGTTCAAGTAATCGAAAAAGTGACCCATTGACACCACAAATTTCTTTATATTTTTATTTCTCTGCCACTAGTTCACCCTTCTTCGACCTTTTAATCATAACAAGTTGCCTCCAAGCTATTATTGTTACAAGAATCGTCCCCTATATTTCAAATATGTAGAATGGTTGTCTCCGTGAATGGATAAAAATGAGTGCGACTTTTAATAGGTAATAAAATAAAATAAAGCATAAAGAAAAATATCAAACTCCATCCCTATCCTCTCGATTCTAAAATATTCGTATTGCCCATGAAAAATTAATATAAATGTACGTTCTTAGATGACATTGTTCTTGACATCGTGTGGGTTATCAAAATCCGTGTCATTGATTTCTTAAAGTATTATTAAAACCAATGTATAAAAAACCGTCCTCGAAGTTATGAGATCTAACATCTCTAGAATACAGGCATTTCTATGAAGAACCATGTTGCTTGGCCAGGGTTAAAACCCGAGCCAAAACCTTGGCGCTCCCTATTGGATGGCGCCCCAGTTTTTGGCTCGGGTTTTAACCCTGGCCAAGTGCATTTCCCCTTCTATGAAACACAACTTGAGGGTCCCATTGTTTAAACCAAGACTTGGATACAAGGAAAAAATAATGATTTATCCTTACCATCTTTGTCAACACAAATATTCATTTTTTTTATTTTTTGTTTTGCCATTTTTCTGTTACACATATGTCAGCACTCACGTATAATACAAATTACATTTGAATATATATATTTCCTCTGTTAAATTCCATCTTTATCACCGTGGAAAGTAGAGATAAAACCATGGCTGAAACGCTGCCTCCGCCTCCTCCGGCAAACATAGAATCTCTGTCCAACTCAGTCCAAGAACTGTCCAAGAAAGGCTACAATGACGTACCGCAAAGATATATCCATAAAGGAGGTAGCAGTACTGGAGGCATCATCGGTGCCTCAGCTCCATTATTAGATGTTCCATCAATTGATCTGAGCCTTCTGATCTCGCCATCGCCCGCCGGAGTCGAGGAGCTCAAGAAACTTCAGTCAGCTCTCAATTATTGTGGTTGCTTTCAGGTATGATTTCAAAGCAATAATAATCATAATCAAATCATATTAGGATAAAACTGTATTACGTCATTAGATTTGACAAAGTTTTACTGTGGCTATCGACTTTACACAACTATCTTTTTTTAGATTTGAGAATCGTTGGATGTGTGAAACTGTCTTCTCGGCCACGGTTCGACCTTAGCAGAAATGTCGGCCGGTAGGCGAAATTTTGTTGAAGTGTTGTAGGGTACTTTGGGCTATGCTTTATAGGAAAACGAACTTCGGGTTCTAACTCGAGTATGTTCTACTACTCACTTGGTCATTCTTGCTCCTTTACCTCTCCACCACACTTTGAGAGAAGGACATCACCTATATTTTCCTCCTATATATAAAGGGTATTAGAGGAGAAAAAGGATCCATTTAGACGACTTACAACGTATTAAGAATAAAGTTTAGATCATCGTCATTATAATATTGTCAAACTTTGTAAATTTCAGGCAACAAATCATGGAATGTCCAATATATATTTGGACAAAGTGAGACAAGTGAGCAAAGAATTCTTTGCACTTCCAATGGAAGAGAAGCAGAAATATGGAAGATCAGCTGATGACCTTGAAGGATATGGAACTGATTCAGTACTTTCAGAACATCAAATTCTTGATTGGACGGATCGGTTGTATCTTACTATAAGCCCTGAAGATAAGAAAAGGCTCGAGTTTTGGCCTGAAAATCCTCAAAGTTTTCAGTAAGTATAGCCCATTTGCATTTTGATTTTCACTTGAAATGAAGGAAGAATCAAATTCTTGATCTTTGCTGCTAGTTTTATAGATATTTTTCTTGAATTTCTATTCTAGATACTCAATTCCAAACATCGAAACCTAATGCTGATGTTTTGACTTGGGTGGGAAAGAGATTTTGATGTCACATTTGGCATGCTTTAGTAATACTGCCCAATACTAGATATCGAGTCAAGCCTTAGTATATAATTACGTCAATTTGGGTTCCAGTTTAATTTCTTCTCATTCTAAGGGGTAGCTTCCTATGGTCATTTCTCCGAAATAATATGTCCCCGGAAACCTCACAGCCACCCTTAGACGCCCGTATCAGATCAAGGTCTCTACAAGTCTGAAAGTTCCTTAGTACGACAATAAACGGAAGAAAAAGACGTTCACGATTCCAAATAAACTCGATTTGTTCTTTTCGTGTTGGAAAAGTCTATTTTGAGTCATCTGAAAACTTATATCGATTATTTATGAGTGATGAACCATTATATTAGCTATAATGTGTCTAAATCTTGCAGGGGAGTTTTGGAAGAATACGTAATGAAGTTAAAAACCTTGAATGAGTTTCTTCTCAAGGCCATGGCAAGATCACTAAACTTGGAGGAGAATTGCTTTCTCCAACAGTACGGCGAAAGTGAAAGCGCAGCAATCATAGCAAGATTCAACTTCTACCCGACTTGTCCGAGGCCAGATCTTGCACTTGGCGTAAAACCTCACGCCGATGCCTCGGCCATCACTTTCCTGTTACAGGACAAAGAAGTTGAAGGCCTTCAAGTGTTGAAAGATGATCAATGGTTTAGAGTCCCTGTTGTTCCTTACTCTTTTCTTGTTAATGTTGGAGATCAAGTTGAGGTATAATTTGATCATCTTTCTCAACATATTTTACAATCGACAAGTCAACCCCCGTTCTTCATACTCGACCATGATCAAGCCTATTTTGACGTAGTTAGAAATGATTTTTGCAGATAATGAGCAATGGAATATTTAAGAGCCCTGTGCATAGGGTGGTTACTAATTCAGAGAGGGAGAGAAATACACTGGCTGTGTTTTTTATACCAGGATCAGAAATGGAGATTGGTCCAGTGGAGAAACTCATCAATGAGGAAAACCCAAAAATGTACAAGACAGTTAAAGATTATGTCAGTATATATTTTCAAAATTACCAGCTGGGAAAGAGTCCTATTGATGCAGCAAAGATATAAATATTCTCATGTTTTGGTACGCAGAATTGGACGAGTTTGGACGGTCCAATGGACAAACTTTTGATTTCTCTCTATTTCTAAATAATGTCATGTTTCAAGTCTACCTTAATAAGCATTCTATGAATTATGTTTGCAATTTTGTTGCACCATAACTCTGTTATGGCATGACAAGATTAATGAGAAAAACAGGTTGATTCCTGAAAGCGACACATGCCGTTAAAGCAATAACTGAAACTTCCGGAAAAAAAGCATTACTTCTTGAAACTATTAAAGACACAGTTAACAAAATAAATTTTCACCTATCTTGGGCTAAAAAAACTCTCTGGAAGTTCGAAGATTAGCAGGAAAATAGTCAAGAAACAGAGTAAGGAAGCCCCTGAGAAAAACTGAGCATGAAAACACATTAACCTCTAAATTTGAGGAATTAATTTAATAACACAAACAAAACCAGCCCAGAAGGCTTCATTTACGACATTAATGAAACTGCATACAACAGCTCATATACAATAAAAACCTACAACATGACAGCATACCAGAAATATATGAAATAAATTTAAAAGAAAAAGGAAGAAATTTATTTACTTGTAAGCAGTACACCAGAGTCCAAACTCCAATGTCCATATACCAGCAGCTGTCGTTTGATCAGCAGAATTGACACCATTCCTACAGCATGGGAAAAATATACGACACCTTCAGGACAAAACTGAACCTGATTGAACAAATCAGTAAGCAATGACGAAGTATACAACATAAGGATCATTAATCATTAGAAGAAATGATTCCCATGATATAAGTATCTCTTACTGTCCTTTGTAGGATTTGGTAAAAAGTTAGAAGTTTCATAGCTAGACAGCTAACAATGTTGAGACAAACAAATAGCAGATTGCTGTTGATCTCGATCTTTCGAATTACATCACAGAGCTGATTAAAGCAGTTTCATAAACTCTTAGGACCAATTGTAATCTCTCTCTCTCTCTCTCTCTCTCTCTCTCTCTCTCGTTCGTTTGTGTATCTTCAATTATCAACAAAAAATCAACCGAATGGATAAAATGTTGAGCAACAAGTGGCAATTTGAGCTAGCGTCTACTGGAAGAGAAATGCTGGGAATTAACATGATTGCATAATGGAATTGCATTTACAATGATACAAATGGTGCAATCAAGTACATAAACAGCAAACATTTGCCAAGACACAGTAATTCTCAAGCAAATCATAATATATTAGACCAACCATTGCTCCAACAGGTAGGACTTTTCCTTTGCAAACGTTTGATTAGATTTGGTCATCCAACTGATTCCTTCATTGACCCAACAGTTCACATAAAAAGGATATTTTTTTTTATCAGGGAATTGTCTTGTCTTATTAATATCATGTTTTAAAAATAAAAAAGTAAATGAATCTTTTACGATATACCATAATTTCAATATGGAATGCAGTTTTAGTCAACAATATAAATTCTAAAAAGCAGCAATAACAATGGAAATAATAAACGGTTATAACAAAATCACAATGCGCAAATTAGTCAATAGATGGTTTTTATATTTCATCTATGGCTAACTTTTGACATTCGACACAGACACTTATCCTCTGGCATTTATAAGTGAACAACGAGGCGACCTCTGATTACAATTGTATTTTGCAAACCTATAAGAAATTAGATGGCTAATGATTTTCATTAGGAAAATATTTTCCAAGAACGAACTCTTCTAAGATAAGTTTTCCTAGTTTTAGACCTAGCTTTTTCCTAATGTCTTAAACTAATAGATATTTGTTGGTGACTGAATAATAGTCGCCAAAAGAAATTTCCCCGGTGTTCATAGGTCACCAGGTGATGGAAGCAAACAACAGAACGCTAGTTTCCAGTGGCCAGTTAGTGGTTGCAAGCAACTGCTCAACGGTCGTTGACAAATAAAAAGCAGTTTTTACTAACACAGTTGTAACCAGCAAATAGCAAGTATTCATTGGTAAATCATTGGCAGGCTGTTTGTGGTTACAGACAATTGGCCAGTGATCATGGGTGGTATGGTGGCAGCAGGTGGTGATAGATGGAGTGTTAAAACACTCATACAAGTTAGTGTACGTTATGAATAAACAATTATTCCAAATTAACTTATATTTCCTTTTAACCAAGAAAACATTTTCTGCTGACCAATTTTTCCATCTGGCATGCCAAATATTGAAAAGTGAAGAATGTTTTCCATTAAATACACTGAGCCTCAGTTTAAAAGATCCAAACCATTGATAGGTCATAGGCATATCCTGATCCAATATCTAACTTTTCCATTTTTGTTCTTCTCATTTTTCAAGAAATACAAAGTTTCCAAGACAGCATTCGGCATAGAGCAACTGACAGTCTAGTGTTGATACAGCACTTTTTCTGGCTGTTCGAAAGCTAACTTAATTATATAATAACTGTCAATTCCAATCCAACCCTGACAGTGTAATTTTTACTTCTCTAGATTGTAAAGATAGGAAAATCAGCTTCGAACAACACAAGTAAGATCTTTGAAGAAGAATGAAGCAAACAAACAACTTCTTGACAAGATTAACATCCAAAGAGCATTGATCACAAGTTCTCCATGTAAAACTCCTACGGGAGACTTCATTAAGACCTTTTCTAGCGTCTCACACTGCTAATTTATTGTGCAAAATAGTACGAGGACTTTCTTCTATCATTCTATTTTTTAACCAGTTTTCAAATGTAAGAAGCACAAATTACAACCCTTCTTAAATCTAAAACTCACATCCTTACAAACATTATTCGTGTTCCTCAACCTTAAGCAGAGCTATTATCAACAAGTAAATCCAGCATAGTCTACATGGAAATTCCCAACTACTTGCCATATGGCATAGACAAGGCAATATAACCATTAAAACAGATGGTTTGGGGACAACAACTTGCGTACGGTCAAGAAACTCAAAAGCATTGACGATACATCATTATTAAATTATTTCCATTTTCCGATCATTGAACACCATTAGATATATTTAAGATGCATCTTATAAACTAATCATTCATTCGAGTCACAAACTCCCCTAATCCATTTTCTCTGTGTTGAAGTCGCTTCATGGATCAGCCCGCTGTCCTTCTGTCTCTGAGAACCTAATATGAGTGATACCAAGATGGCTGACTGGAGTGCCACAAATCAACTGGTCATGGTATGGGGGTAAATATGCAAATTTCACCCCCTTTTCTGAAATCTAGGTAAGAAAACAATTTGATGTTTATCTTAAACAAATCCCTCTACCAGCATATCATTTACGCATTTCAGTTTAGTTGTTTCAACATTACTGCTCCTTTGGTGAAGTCAATCTCATAAGTAGAATTCTGACCAAACCATAATGGCTATTATCTTTTGTTAGATGCTTCGCTAACAAAAATAAAAATATTCTGCTTTGTGAGTGAGGCATGTCCTTAAGCTAGTTAAGCACACACTTCAACCTATGGGAGCAGCTAACAATTCCAATTCCTGTTTTAGCTCTTCAATTACTGAGCACTTGGTTATATTTAGCATTTAGGGTGCAGATATTAAGGCCCCTTGATATTCCCTTTTCTCCAAATTGCAAACTAGAGCTTCTTAATATAACACGCGTGATCCAAAATGAAATATGATCTGCCACTTCACAGGCATCGATTTATGAAAATGTTGAAGTTGAGCGTTTTCAAAATTTTAAATGTTCTTTCTCAAGAAGACAAGTTACAACGCACGTTTTCAAGTTCTATTCTGAGAATGAAAATACGAACAGAATGCAATTCATCATTTATTACTAACTCATGAAATAATTTAGTCATTTTTATATGTTATAGACTCAATACAGAATCATTTAATTCGAGAGAGAACAATTCCGAAGATACCTAATACAAATAGAAACCATCCTAATTATCATTATTCTCCAAGGTCTCTGATTGAGCCGGCAACAAAGGAGTTCCATTCTTGGGTAACTTTGCCAGCACTGGCCTCCGCATCTCGGCCTCAGATTTCCCAAACAATTGCTTTCGCAAAACCTCATGCAAATGTCCAAACAACTCCTGTTTCAAAGCCTCAAATGCCAAATCCAATCTCTCTATTTGCTCCATTGCATTTTTATTGTACATAAACAACCCGTAGTACAGATCAAAACTGTCGCTGGCTGTATTTTCCACCAAATCCAGCAAAGTTTCATACCCTTTGGTATTTATTGGAGTGCTATCCAATTGTAACTTCTCCAAAATCCTCCCCATTGTGTGTGTGATAAACTGTGATCCAGCAGCATATTTATCATGCTCTGCACAAGTCATCTCCACCATCCTACACCCTTCCTTCTTGAAAATGTCCAAGAAATTCTCGACCCGGGCAAATCTAGAGTCTTCATTCCCAATCCTAACTTTGTCATATACAAAGGGCAAATTTTGCCAGCCGTTTTTCCCACTTTCAGGGCCAAACATTGGGTGAGTACAAAGAATATCGAAATGGGTAGGAAGAACTTGCAGGAAAATATTCTTCGCAAACTCTTTTACTGATAGAACATCAACAAAAAGCGTATTGCGCTTCAGCCTTTGGATCGGGAGAGACCTAAGTACCGATTCAGTAGAAATTATAGAGGTACAGAGAAGGATTACATCAGGGTGTTGTTCACATAGATCATGAGTATCAAAAAAGAAAGCAGCGCCAAGGGATTCTGCAATGGAGGCGTAATCTGACCGAGAATGCGCGAAAACAGTGTGTCCCTGGCGGATGAAGGCCTTAGCAAGGAACTGACCGAAGTTTCCGAAGCCAATTACGGCAATTTTGAGCCTGGTGGACTGTACGAAGCGGTGGACGAGATGGGCCTCGTAATCATAGGGCTGCGCCGCGTCAATCGCCCTGATGCGTAGGCCCTGCTGGCGGCGGAGGGAATAACACGGAAATTGGGATGGTTTTGATGGAAGGGAGAAGGATAACTTATGGGAATCGTAATGAGGTAAAAGGGCGGTGCGGGTGGCGGCGACGCAGGCCACCTCGGCGGTGGATTGGACGGAGGAGAAAGAAATCATATCGGCAAATTGCGGAATGTGTGCATATATATAATGATTATTATATTATTTTACACGCGCTGTATCTGTAAGTGCGAGAGAGAGAGAATTGGGGTGAATCGGAGATGGTGGTGCAGGGTTTTAATATACACGGCGACGGCGACGGCGACGGCGACGGCGTTGCGTGTGGGGGTACAGTGGTGGGAGGCGAGTTAATTTATGAATGCCACTGAACTTTGTACTACCTCATTCATCCTTAAAAAGTTACTCATCGGCTCCTTGAACTTCATTATATGTTAATACTTGCTCATCTAAATTTAAAAATTTACTTGTTGTTCACCTAAATATGAATAAAGTTGCTCGTTACTCACTAAACTTTTATATATGTAATGTAGATGGAAATTATATGGGTGATTAATGAATAATTTTATTTAAATTTGGGTGAACAAGTAACCTTTTAAATTTTGATGAGCAATTAGTAACATATAACAAAGTTTAGTGAGCAAAAGGTAACATTTTGAATTTCGATGAGCAAGTAGTAATCTATAACAAAGTTTAGTGACCATTGATTAAATTAACTCGGTGGAGAGGCTGAAGATTATGTAGGTGGCAGTGATACAATAACGATGACAAAAGTTTGAGAAAGAGCAGTGCTATTGATCATGGTGGGAACATTGTTGAGGTATGATAATTCATTATTTTTCACATTTTTCTTTTTTAAAAATTGAATTGTCCAATTCCATTATTTTAAATAAATTATCACACATCAAGTAATGAAATTTTATTTTACGATAAAGATATTTTCACCTGCAAAATCTTGTATTTATTTTTATTTACATCAATTTTATTATTTAAATTATGGCATATATTATTTTTGTTCAATAAAGTATTTGTACAGAGATTCAAAGTTGTGGATGTGCTTATAAATTATAAATTTTCAGCAAAAACCACAAAAAGAATAAGAAATAATAAAGCAAAAAGAATAGACATCTCCGTTAAAAAAAAGAAAAAAAAAAGAAAAAGAAAGAAAAATGTGCATTTTATATTAGTTTACACAAACAATCAAGAAAAAATATAAACTAGGAAGAATTACAAGTGTAAGTGGTTTCGTTTCGAGAACTACTTGTTTTTTCAAATTGTATATTTTGAATATCTGAATCGAATGTGTTTCGCTTTTGTATATGTGGCAAGCGACGCAACTATTAGCTAAGAACGACATGAAAGCACTTTTTAAGGTTTTATCACGTCCTCTGAGATGACGAAAGAGGATCATATCACCTCATTGATTTCAACTTCTCGAGGTGCTAAAAGAATGACCAATGCCTTGTTGACAAATGCTCCTAAGATGACTAAGGGTCTGTTTGGGTTATATTAAAATCAAATTTTAATTTAAGTCAAAGTCAAACAATCAATATCAACCACATTTTTCATGGATCGCGCATCTTTTCAACTACACATTTCAAAAACTTCTATTACAATCCATTTAAAATCTGATTTTAATATACACCAGACACCTAAAATTATTGCAGAAACACAACTTCCGTTCTTCCAGGCATGCAAAGGAACACATCCCTTAGCCACACTTGATTGGCCTAAAGTATTTGAAAGGTTTGTTATTGATTTATGAGTAGTATGAGTAATGCTATTTAGTTCCATTGAAATTATAACTCAAATCTTTTTTTTTTATAATCGTGGATGGCCGAACCAACTTGTACGTACTTTGACTAATCTCACGGGATTCTGAAGTTTACGACTGGATACTCACATCAGTGGCCATGAAGGGACTCGAACTAATGATCATTAGGGAGCAAACCTAAAAAAATTATAACTCAAATTTATGTGACGCTAATGCGCAATTAAATGATAAATACAATTAAATAAATCATTTAATTCCACCTTTCATTGAAAGTTAAATCTCATTTTTTTCACATATATCAGTGTGTAAGCGCAAATCTATTGATAACTAGGATGCAACATTCTAACATTATTGGGTATGCCTAGTTGGTTGTTAGGATGAAATCACATGTGTAAGTATTTACAAAATTTCAACTATTCCCTTTATCTATAAATACTCACATTTAGTGTCATTTGAAGATATTGCAACCTTGATTAAAATCTCTCTAAAAAACTCAATTTCCGCATTTTCTTCTCTTTTAGTGTCACTCTCACATCAATATATCTTGACTTCCCTTTTTTAAGTGCTTAAGCTTGAGTGTGCATACAATAAGTAGGCATCGATGGATGGTTGTCATGGGTGTGGATATGGGAGATGGTGTGTGGATTTGGGATGAAATTATTAAGTAATAGGGTGGGATGGTGTGAGGTAGGGCTGGATGTAGTATATACTTGATTTTTTAAAAGATAAACATAAATTCTGATTTTTGATATGGAAAACTAGAAAATAGAGAGGAGATCAATTTTCATTTGGAAAATGCTTATGACAGGTGTCCCAAAACGCTCAAGTAGGCCCTAAAGAAAAGTATAAATTATTGATCATCTGTGTAAATGTCATTAACAAAAAAAACTTTTCTCTTTTTCAAAATATTGCATAAATATCATTTTTTGAGTACAAAAAGTCTAATTTACCATTTTCATTACTTTTTGAACACATTTAGATGGTGTTTGGTGTGGATTAAAATTAAATTTTTAAAAAGATTGTGATAGAAGTTTTTGAAATGTATGGTTGAAAATGTGTGAAACATATGAAAGATGCGGTTAATATTGATTGTTTAACTTTGATTTAGATTAAAATCAGATTTTATTCCAGCTCAAACAGACCCTTAATGTTGGACTTGATGTGTGGCTTCTTGGAGAAGCTAACCATGAAATTGTTATTACAAAATGGATAATAGGTAGATCGAAAAAAAAATTATTATTTTCTAACATTTTTTTACATGAAAAAGTAAAGTTTCCTCTAAAAAAACCTAAGTGAATTTCCCCCACAAGAACTAAAATATCGAAGTTAAATCAAGTGAGTTTACCTTTCAAATTGAAATCAAGAGTCATTCATATGGTAGTTAAGTATCGATGAATATATTTAATGCTTCAAAAATATTATTTTCACATCATATACCTTAAATCAATTTCTCAACAATTGTGAATTGTCAAGATAGAATTCGAATGTGAATCTTGTCATTTCATAATTATTTGAATAGACATTTTAGTCGTCATCTAACCAATTTTAAATTTGTGCGACATACTTATCACTTTAGTTTGCTTACATTCAAGTAAGAGTGAATATTTGAGATTCTTCATGTTGCATGGTGGACATTGATTCGATAATGAAAGTATTTTAATGTTAGGACTTTATAATTCATTTAGATTTACCAAAATCAACCTTGTCTTATAGTATTTATTTATATATCGTTGATCATTTAATATTTCACAAATTGTTTTAAGTGATGATACTTTATCTCCAATTTGCCAAGTTTGTGTAATATACGGTTTGAAAATTAGATATGATCCAATTTGCTTAATTTGTGTAGGACACAAAAATAGGAACCAGAACATTGCTTCACAATTTTAGAGGAAAAAAGCCACTACAATATGGCCGTCTCATTAAATAAATGTCACAAAACAAGTCGTATTTTACATCCCACAAAACATGCCGTGGAACAACACCTAAATCACAACACACATCAAACTACAAATTTCCAAATATTTACGACTACTTCAACGTTAAAGGCAGTATAATGTTCTTCCACAGATCAAATCGTACTTGCAACCAATTATAGTGTAGCCTAGAGATGGCAATGGGGCGGGTTCCCCCGCCACTCCCACACCCCGTCCCGCCCCACCTTAGACGGGGCGGGGCGGGTTCGGGGCTCAGACTTGTCTTATTTCCTGTCCCGTTTATTTTTATTTTTTTTCAAAAAATTTTAGATAACTATTTTTTTTAATTTGTTGTTAATTATTTTTTTTATTCTTCACGGGGCCTTCGGGACGGGGGCAGAATTTTTTGCCATCACTAGTGTAGCCTGTGTAGGGAGGCCTACTAGCTCTTGATAATATTTTAATGCCAAGCATTGGTGTTTGTGGGCATCTACCTCTATCTTGGACAAATAAATGATAATATAATTCAATCTGCAATGCCAATAAAAATAAATTTCAATGTCAACCTACGATGTAATGAGTAGTGAATTTGTATAATGAATAGTTATTCATTTCAAACATACAACTATAGCATAAAAATGCACGACTCAGCTAAATTTTCAATACTTTGGTTCATGTTATTCAAATTACCGAGAATAACATAAGTCATCTATCAAGACGAACAAATGTTCATGGGGTTAATTATCTCAGTAGTCACTGAACTTTGATCAAAGTTTTCACAAGGTCACTGAATTTTAAAAATTGCGTAGTTAGTCATTGAACTTTCGAAAAATCGCCTCATTGGTCACCGAACTTTAAAAATCACCTCATTGATCACTAAATTTTGCAAAACGTTTCTCAAATTGTCACTGAACCCAGTGACTATCTGGAAAACTTTTTACAAAGTTCAGTGACCCCGTAGAAATCTTTTGCAAAGTTCAGTGACCAATGTGGTGATTTTTAAAGTTCGGTGACTAATGTGGTGATTTTTCGAAAGTTCAGTGACTAATCGCGTAGTTTTTAAAATTCAGTGACCTAGTGGAAACTTTGGCCAAAGTTCAGTGACTATTGGGGTAATTAACCCGATGTTCCTGTCACATAATTTTTTTTTTTTTTTTTTTAAAGAAGTTAGAAGCATCCAAGGGTACCACAAAATTTCATTCAATTGTAAAACCAATTATCTGTGCACATAAATTGGAATAAAGATCAAATAAGTGACAAAAACAACAATAAATAAACCACATCCGAATATATATACTCCAAGCAAACTCACCACCTATCAGAGGCAAAAATAAAACTTTTTTGAAAAAAAAAAAAAAAAAAAGGGAATTATGGAACAAAATCTTAGTTCCTTGTATAATGGGAAATGAACATATCTTGTGTTTCAAAATAGGGAGAAGAACAATTGAATTTCTTACTCGTGGTGCTTTCGACGACACAATTATCTTGCCTTTTTTACTTTTTTGATGATATGAAAGAAAGAGAGGAGACAAAGACAGAGACGGGTCTTAGGGGGCAAGGTTATCATACGTGGGTCGGGTGGGGGTAAGGAATGAAGAGAAGGGGGTCTTGTTAGGTAAGATTGTCATATGGGAAGGTGGGGATCGGGGGTAGAGTGATTTTTTTAAAGTTTGGTACACTTTCTTTGACATGTCGACTAACCTTGTTATATGTCATACGTTAATTAGGACAAATGTAACAAATATTAGAGAAAAATTCACGTTGTTGTAGATGAATTAATGAATTTTAACATGCGATCCAATTTCCTCATAAATTATTAGCGTTTTTATTCGTGCAACGCAATCAAAATCAACTGCATAGTGAAAAACTGATCGACATTTTTCGTCTCCAAGTCTCCCTAGATTTTCTTCACGGCACGTCCGCACTAACCTTCTCTAACCTCGCTACACCTCACACCCATATTTTCCCCTTACACCAGCCTAAACCCTGAAATTTTGGTGCCTTTTCAGCCGTTGAATTTTCTTAATTTCATTTTATACTACAGTAAAATCACACACAGTCATTTTTATAGTAAAAAGGTGTAGTTTCTTTCTTGGGTTACTCTAATACAAAAATATTATGGCAAAAAGAAAGAGAGGGGCTGACTTGGATGAAACACCACCATCATCAGGTATATTGCCCTTTTTTTCTGGGTTTATATCTATATTTAGTGAATTCTGTGCAATTGGTTATATGATTGAAAGATTTTGATGGGTTTTTGATGAGGCAGTGGAATATTTCTAAGAAATTTCTAATTATGATTATAAGAACAATTAACCCTTTCTGAAATTCATTTTTGGTGAATAGAAGTATATATCTTGATGAATATGTATATTGTTAAAGGCCTTTGATGCATTAAAAGATGAAATACTTTTTGTTTACATATTGGCTTTTGTTTTGATGAAAATGTGTGGTGTTTTGCATCATTATTTTTTGTTTCACAATCAAATATATCAACTTAGATCGGAATTAGTTTGAACATTCTTTGTAGTTCCAATCTTCGGCTTAAAGTTTTTATCTTCACTAGTTCTCCAAGTCCACTTGAGTTTTTCAATCCACAATATCAGATTTTCTGTTTAGTGTATTTGATAAAGGTTGATGGAATAATGTAATTGGAGCAAGAAATAAACTTTAATCTACTGATTTGGCATAAAAAGGTTAAGTGATCGGAGTGAAACTTTGCTTGAAGGTCAGTGTCTACTAATATTTTAACCACAGACGACGTGATAAAATCTTGATCCTATTCTTCACTAAAATATGAAATTTATGGCCTTCTATGATTGTTATATCCATAGAAACATTTTTCTTATGAAAATTCACCCTATGTATATGCGATCTTGTTTGTTGATTTAGTGTCACAATTTTGTCTCCTACACATTGATCCAAATAAACCGATATGGAATTATCGAGTTTGCATCTTCAGCATCCTTTCTTTCAGATTGTAAATTTGTCTACATTTTCATATCCCTTTTATGGATGTAAAGTCACATGCCATTTAAATTCTTTGATTTAGCCATCTTATTTTTTTTAAAATGACACTATCTCTTTCATATCTTGTGGGTGTATTGGATTCCCAATCTTCTTAGTTTGTGCAAGCCAAGCTGGCCCGGCCTACTTTATAACTCTAACTATAGCATTTTCCTCGACAACAGAGTATAAGGCTATATGTGTTATGTACTTCTTGTTTCATTTCTGTATATTTTTCCATTGACATGCTAAGTAGGCATTGTTACGTCTAGCCACCGAGGCTCTAGATAAAGTCTACGTGGCATTCCAAGTGGAGCTTATTCAAGGACAACCCTGTGGCCCACAACCAACGTCATCAATGTTTGACCAAAGTTAAAGATTAGAACCTGAAGCTCATTACTGAAGTAGCGTATTAGAATGAACATCTGCCGAAGCCCTTCCATCGAAATGGAAGCTCGTGCCGAAGCGGTAGCAATTCAGAGGCTCAATCTAAAGCTCACTTCTGTAATGGAGTGACCCACCTCCTTCCAAGATCTCCTGTAAATTAAATCTTGTTCGAATGATTGATGTGACTTTTGTGATGAGAGATATGTCAAATCCTGACAACATAGGTTGTAAGGTGGCTATCTCTTTAAAAGTATTAAATGCGCTACGGGACTAGTGAAGTTAGATTGATGCCTACGATAGAATGCTTCGATTAAGGAGATAAAGCCACGTGCCTCCTCATCTAACGGGCATCACTTCATTTGTAACACTATAAATACTCCCCCATGTATCATTTGAAGCCTAATGAACTCTATACATTTGAAGCTATATTTCATCTTTTTTCTTGTTCTATCACCTTTAGATTGTTTGAGTCGAATGTTTAGCCTTAGATTCGGTGATTATCAATTGTTCTTATTTATACAATTCCATTTATATATGTCGTCGGCGCCCGAACATTCTTGCCTCGCTTCGTAGGTTTTTTCCTACGCCCAAACCATTGCCTCGTCGACTAACAACTAGTCCAAGCTTGTTGCAATTAGCTTGCCTGGATGCGAGCGCCCTGGTATCTATTGTTCACATGTGCATACAGAAAGCTAGGTCAACATTATGTTGCGTCAAAAAATCTAGCCATGCCAGGAAAGCGTTCGTTCCAATAAAAATAACTTATACAAAAAGAAGTCCACGCATAACATGAATAATCATACATAAACTTGAGAGACTATTGTTATGCTTTGCCATCGAGGCTTTAATAAAGCGTAAATGACATCCCACGTGGAGCTTATTTAAGGACAAAACCTTGTGGCCCACAACCAACGTCATCAATGTTTGACCAAAGTCAAAGATTATAAACCAAAGCTCATTACCGAAGCAGAGTATTAGAATGAATATATGTCGAAGTCCTTCCATCAAAGCAGTAGCAATTCAAAAGCTCACTTTTAAAATGGAGTGACCCAACTCATTTAAAGATCTCTTGTAGATTAAATCTTGTTTGATTGATTGATGTGACATTTGTAGTGAGAGATATATCAAATCCCGTCAGCATAAGTTGTAAGGTGACTACCTCTTTAAGAGCATTAAATGCGTCACAAGACTAGTAAAGTTAGATTGATGCTTATGATAGGATGCTTCGGCTAAAGAGATGAAGTCACATGCTTCCTCATCCAACGAGCACCACTTCATTCGTAACACTATAAATATTCCCTCTTGTATTATTTGAAAACTATTGCAACTCTATACACTTGAAGCTATATTCCATCTTTTTCTCTCATTTAATCACCCTTAGATTGTTTGAGTCAAATGTTTAGCCTTAGATTCGGCGATTATCTATTGTTCTTAATTATACAATCTTTTCTCTTATATGAGTTTGGCACCTTCTTCTCATGTATGCACATTTTCCCTAGTTTACTGTCTAAATAGAAAGCAATGCTCAATGGTATGGCTTCAATGATTTAGTTCGTTATAATCAAGAATAACATATTCTGTTTTTAATGTCACGGATAGAATTGTGACTATGTTATCTTCAAGATTTTTGAGTTTTAAGTGTATCAATTATCCGACGGTAGGAGTTGAATGCAGTGCTTAGATATCATTGACAAACAATTTTGAAGCATGTGCAATCAATACTCGAAAAGTTTCACGAGGTATTCGGAGTTTGAATTTCAATTTTCAGTTTTATCTAAAACTTTTTAAAATCAAATTATCATTCAATATTCTTATGACTCCTGCTAAATTGATCTTCAGCTATTTCATGATATGTTTCTTAATAATAAAACCATTGTTTGATTCTCTATTACGATGTAGAGAGAATATTCATAAAGTAATGTTGATGAAATTGTTGTATTTCTATTTGCATTTGTTTTGATGTTTTGATAATTGATGTTTATTGATTGTTCACTCATAAATACACTGCGTTTACATATGGCAATGTGCTTGTTAAAACTTCGTCTATAGAAATAGTTGAGGAAAGGAGAAAGATTAATTAAATGTAGTGTTATTTAGAGAATGAGTCTATATATTTTATTATCATAATTGTTATGAGCCTCATGTCCAGTTAGGCACCGACCAAAGGTGGGCATGTATTCAATCATTATTATGGCAGTTGAATGTCAACGGTCAATGATCAATGGTCAACGGCCACCTTAGCTGACAAATAATCATGGATCTGCCACTGGTTGTCCACGTGTGCATACAAAAAGCGAGGTCAACGGGCATATCAATATTGCATAAGCCCAATCTCTATGTTTTATTTGGTACCTTAATCTAGCTCTATTACTATCTCTCATAATTCACTTCCGATTGCCTTCCATCTAGACCAATTGGTTTTCTTGTCTTACCCCTTCACACACTCTCTCAGGTCCAAGATTATGAATTTTTTAATAGAGTTGACATTTCTATATAATGGAGTTTGACAAATTCTCGTAAAGATCCACCAATATGCATTTTATTAAATAATTTGGTGAAGTAATTACTCTTTTTCTTTCTGTAGTCTCACTGCTATGGCAGTATTCCTCAAAATTATTTGCTTTTTATCTTTGATATACTTGGTTTAGATTCTCATTTGTGTGGATTTTTTCCCTTTTCTGGACATTCTTGTAAATAGCTTTCTACCCATCTTGTTACTGTAGACCAGCCTTTCTGGATTCTCATTAAGCCGATGTATACTTCTCAAAATCATGTACATATTTATGTATTGAAAAGTTTCTATAGCATCTGTAACCATAAGTGCTACCTGAACCTTATCAAAATAGCATCTCCGTTTACATTCAGAATATATATATATATATATATATATATATATATATATATATGTGTGTGTGTGTGTGTGTGTGTGTGTGTGTGTGTGCCAGGAGTTACATGCCTGATTATGCATTATTATCCAAGAGTAAATTTCCGTATGATAATCTATTGAATTATCATTGATAACCGTTCTTTGAATTTGCAGACTTCATGCCGCAATCACCTCAAACGGATATGTTTTCAAAACTGGTTTGTTTCTCATAGTGTTGATTTTTATGCTCTCTCTTACCTCGTTCATTGTATTTTGTTAAATTTTATTTTAATGCAGAAATCCTCTCACCAAGCTGAATACAGTGCGGCACAGCCTCCATTATCCACTTTGGATGGTAGAGATAATTCCATGAAGATACCACAAGGCCACCAGTCACCTCATGGTTCTGGTTGTGGTTTATTATTGAGGCACCCTCGTCATTGTTTTAGCCGCCGTTATTCTAGACGAAGAGCTAATCACTCTGAAGCATCGACTTCTAATAGGAAGGGCCATCCTGTATATGATATGAAATTGTCCTTTAAACTGCCTAGTAAAGAATATTCAGACTCACAGCATAAAGGTAGACTTCATTAGTCGGTCTTATTGTCCTTTTTAATCAGCCTACTCACATCATCTCATTTAATATCTTCATTTTCTTGTCTCTTTTTAATCTCAGAAAGTAGGGAAAGAACATCCCATAAACCAGGAAGAATTATGTCAAGTTCATTGGTGGTTAACTCAGTATCTGCTGATGTGCGGAAAATGCAATGTGGGATATGCCAGAAACTCGTGAGGAAAAAACCCTTCTTCCTTGGGAACTCTATTTCGTCTAGCGATCTTTCGGTAGTTGCCGTTTTGGTCTGCGGTCATGTTTATCATGCTGATTGTTTGGAAGAGAAAACGAGCCATGAAGATAGACGGGATCCTCCTTGTCCATTGTGTGCAAGCTGGCTCTTGCACGTTGATGCCTAGATATGTCTGAGTCTCGTTTTACAGGTTCTGCATGCTGAACCTGAAAAATTAGTTTCCAAAATTAGGACATGCGGATTTTTGCAGGTGTTTAATGTTATGCTAGTATTCCAGGAATCATCAAATATGTTATTATGACGAAGATGCATATGCATATATTTATGTTTAACAAATGAAGATCAGATGAGAGGTCTGGTTTTTCATTATAGAGAGCATTGTGTTAATGCTATTTGCACTTATTTTGGGCCATCACAGCTTATGAGAGTTTTCTGATTTTGTGTATGTGTGGGTTCTTAATAACAACACCTCCCCCCACCCCACCCCACCCCACCCCCCAATTTTCGAGCATTCTACTTAAAAAGGTAATTTTGTCTAGTCCAATTTTAATAACTATGCTTATGTGATGCTCTTTATACGACATTAATTTACATATTTCGGTTCGGTTCAATATATTTTAAATAGGCAAAATTCAAACTATAAATTATGAATTATTTCTTCTGTACATATAAATTGTATTCTACAGACTTAACTTTGAAAGCATGAAAATCTATATTTTCTAAGTATAAACTTTTTGATAAAGAATGTGATTTATGTTTACACTACGAGTTGCGATTTAGCCCTAGATCGGGTTCTAGGTTTTTCCCTTGAACTCCGTGAAGATATTTCGTTTAGGAATTCGTGTTAAAATAACTATTAAGAGAATTCTAATGGGATCAAATGTTGTTAATGAGCGTTTTTATTGTGATACATACGTGCGCGCACACTAGTTTAGTGTACACGAATATATCTCAAATGATGTCATGAATATAATATTTAGTACTCGACGGGTCAAAGGACACGAAGATTCACTTGCAAAGAGTAAATAGAACTAAATGTTAAATATACAAGTAATATGAAAATAATCGTCATGATATGAACAATGTGACCCAACTAATGTTCGAAAGTGGCGTTTTCATATTTTTTTTATGCCAAATGATATACCCCTTATCCTCATTCTTCATAAAAATTGATTGTTTTTTTATAGCCACTACTATCCAACAAATTTATTATTCCAATCAACTCGCTGAACGTGATGATCAGTTTAAAGGATAACAAATGAGGTATCTATCAAACGTGGAAGATCTAAATAAACTAGCATTACCAACTTCCCAACACAAACCCTTATGTACAAGGTTGCACCCCCATAGAAGATTTATCCAAAGATAGGATGTTCCATCTTCAAGTGTCCAAGAAGTTACTATTATTAAAATATTTTCCTTTCGTGGCTCATTTACGTAAAGAAAAGTGAGATTTCAATCAAAGTACAATACGATTAATTTAGTTAAAATATCCAATTGCATAAATTACTTAACTAGACTAAACTCGCAATATTATCTCGATTATAATTAATATCTATTAAAGCAAAAACCTTATGCTTGCTCCACCATAGATGTGCTATGTCTGGTGCCTTGTTCCCATACAACTTTCAGTCAATTTCCTAAATTTTCTATGTGTGGAAACCAAATGAAATCGAATGTGAGGCGAAGAAAGTTTTGACAATAAATACATGTAAAAATGGGCCCCATCAAACTATATGCAGTTCAAAAACAACTGTTTGATGTAATAAGATCCTTGTAAAAGATCCGAATCTGCTCGTCGGAACATTCCCTGTCAAACGGCTGATCCAACGGCTATAAATCTCTCACTCACTCCGTCACAAAATTCCCCCTGATGGCATCATTCGAGTATCCAAAATGGCACCATTTCCTTTTTAATCGGAAGAAAGTAATCATTTTTAGCAAACTTATACTCTTCTTTCCCTCCCCTTCTTTGTCTGCCGCCTCTCTCCCCTCTTGATTCGCCGGATTTTCTTGATTTTCCGGAGAGTTTGCAAGAATTCTGCACCCTGGTTTTCTTGATTTGCCGGCAAGTTTTCAAGAATTCTGCACCCTTGGATTTTCTTGATTTTGTTTTTTTTTTTTTTTTGCTTGTGTCAATATCTATTGTTGGATCCCTTTCTTTTGACTTGCCGGGAAAGGTATATACAATCATTTATCCGTATATACCGATTCATATATAAGAATTTCTTTCTCAATTCCCATTTCTGAAAGACTCCCTTTTTCGTTTGATCTTACAAAAAATTCTTAAAAAGAAACTACACGTCTATATATACCAATTCGTTTATTTGTTCATATAGATGGTGATGGCGGCGTCTCCAAGGAAATCGATAAACAAAGTGTTTGAGAAGGTCGGGGTGTATGGTTTTGGAGGTAGCAGCCAAAAGAGGTGCAAATATGCAATTGAAGATGAAGATGGGACCATGGAAATGGAGCAAATTGGTGCTGAAAGGACAAAAAATGTGCTGATTCTGATGAGCGATACTGGTGGCGGCCACCGTGCATCGGCAGAGGCGATTCGAGACTCGTTCCAGCTGGAATATGGGGATGAATATAGGGTAAGTTAATTAATGATTTAAAATTTTTTAATATTCCAACTTTGGCAAATTTTATGGGTGGTTATATCTCAATAAATTAGGCCTTAAAATAATGTTTTTGAATAGAGTGGATAGATTCTTAGATCTAAAAATTGCTTTTTTGTATAGATTTTGTTCTTTTACAAACTCTTGTCTTTGTATTTTTTGTCCTTGTTGCTTTAATAGTCGATTTTTTGTCATAATTTGTGGTATGGGAGCCTGCTGTTTGCGTCTTTTATGGAAAAAATAGTTCTTCCAAGTTGTTTTGATGCTTTACCGAATTTTGATAATTAATTTTGGGTTTTCGACGTGTGATGCTACTCAAACTTTGTGTATCTTTAATTTGTTTATGCTATATGTCTGCATTTCACAGATTTTTGTGAAGGATGTTTGGAAGGAGTACACAGGCTGGCCGCTGAATGATATGGAGAACCAGTACAAATTCATGGTTAAACATGTGCAGCTTTGGAAGGTTGCATTTCATAGCACCTCTCCTAAATGGATACACTCTGCCTATCTTGCAGCCATTGCTGCCTTTTACGCTAAGTATGTTTTGTTTGTCCTGGTTATTGCTCTCACCTCTACTTTTGATTCACATATGATTTTATTACTCTTTATGCCATCAAGTGGAACCAAAGAATGTACTTAAAAAAATGGTTTATGTAGCCGATCTTAAATTCATTGGGAATGAGGTTTAATTTGACGTCTGTTTGTTGTTGGTGCCAATGAGTGGCTTTTGAATGTCCTAAACATCTACACCTTATGTTCAATACTTGCTAATTTCTGTTGTATGTTTTGGTATTTAAGGGAGGTTGAGGCTGGCCTAATGGAGTACAAACCTGATATCATCATCAGCGTCCATCCTCTTATGCAGCATATTCCACTCTGGGTACTGAGATGGCAAGGATTACAGAAGAAAGTCATTTTTGTTACAGTCATTACAGATCTCAATACGTGCCACCGCACATGGTAATTTACAAATGTTCTTATTTACTTTTTTGTAACATGTTAAATGCATTTGCAATTTTCTTGATCTGTTGAACTCTAATCTTTCCGTACTGATATGGAAACGTTATGCATTAAGGTTTCATCCATCTGTCAATCGATTGTACTGCCCCTCAGAGGCTGTAGCAAAGAGAGCATCAATAGATGGACTCGAACAATCCCAAATTCGTGTGTGTGGGTTGCCCATTCGACCTTCTTTTGTTCAGGCAGTTCTATCCAAGGTGAACATTAATTTTCATCTTGCCTAATTTAGTTAGTCTTGAAAAGAAAACATGATTTTATTCCTTGTTAAATCGAATTTGGTTATTATGGTGATCTGACTCGTGGATGTTCTTTCCTCGATAGGATGATTTAAGAGTCGAACTTGAGATGAATCTTAACTTGCCAGCCGTCCTGCTAATGGGAGGTGGTGAAGGGATGGGCCCTGTAAGGAAAACTGCTGAGGCTTTGGTAGAATCTCTGTATGATAAAGAGCTCGAGAAGCCAATAGGGCAATTAATTATCGTCTGTGGGCGCAATGAGGTGCTAGCCTCCACATTGAAATCACTTGAATGGAAAATCCCTGTCAAGGTGACCGCTTTTCTCTTTTAAGGAATTGTATTGAACTTCAAACTAAATGTCTTCTTTTTGGCAGACTATTTATTTCGAAGTTGTGGATTCTTCTTGTTAAATGTAGGTTAGAGGGTTTGAGAAGCAAATGGAGAAATGGATGGGTGCTTGCGACTGTATTATCACAAAAGTACGTAATCATTATTTATCTTCATTCGTTGTGCCTTACTGATAGGACAGGACGGTATCTACTATGAAAAAGAAGTTAAGATCTTGTTCGTACTAAACGCAAGTTATGTTAGTGATTTAGCATTCTGGATTAGTTTCTAACAAGTTTGTTGGGTTTATAGGCTGGACCGGGTACCATTGCAGAGGCATTGATAAGAGGTCTTCCGATTATTCTGAATGACTATATTCCCGGACAAGTACGTGTACCTGAACTTCTATTATATCTTCCGGCTGATTTCCTTGGACAGCAACAATATTTGTCACTGATATCCGTTTCTTTTCTACTTTGACAGGAAAAGGGAAACGTTCCATATGTAGTTGACAATGGGGCTGGAGTGTTCACTCGAAGTCCTAATGAAACTGCACGACTGGTGGCGGAGTGGTTTAGCACAAAGACAGACGAGCTCAAAAAAATGTCAGAGAACGCGCTAAAACTTGCCCAACCAAATGCAGTGTTCGACATTGTGAAAGACATTCATGAACTAGCTTGCCAACGAGGTCCCCTCGCAAACATCCCCTACATTCTGACATCTTCATTTTCGAGCTTAATTTGCTAATAGACATTCACATTCTCCGAGGACTAAGGTTTGCCCCCGAGTAGGACGCCATGTACAGACATCTTAGCTTCGATGATATTATTCTTTGACCTCATCAGATGCTGAAGCTGTGACTTTTTCTTTAGAGAAACTCTCTCAATTGTTTAGTCAAATGAAAGACTTGTCTCGTCGATTTCGGATTTTTTATTTTTCTTTTCTTTATAGATTAATTATATGTTGTCTTGGAGTCTTTACATCTTTTTTTTTGGGTTAATTTCATAAATGGTCACTGAAGTTATTTGAAAATTTCAAAACGGTCACTGAAGTTTCAAAGTTTCAGAAACAGTCACTGAAGTTTGAAATTTCTTTCAAAACGGTCACTGAATTTTCAGATTTTTTGATTAAGTTTGAGGCAATTTTTCGGCAACTTCCGACCACCAAAACCGCCGATTTCGGATATCGTTGGAAAGCACACGATGTCCTCTTCAATTACCACCAAAAATCTCCCCAAAATTCCAAGTGAATCGGCCGGAATAAACCCACAAAGTCGGCAACCGAAAATTATAAAAATCTGCCCAGATTTTCAGATTTTTTGGGCAAGTTTGAGGCAATGTTTCGGCAACTTCCGACCACCAAAACTGTCGATTTCGGATACCGTTGGAAAGCCCA
The DNA here is from genome assembly GCA_019097785.1 of Fraxinus excelsior. Taxonomy (NCBI): domain Eukaryota; kingdom Viridiplantae; phylum Streptophyta; class Magnoliopsida; order Lamiales; family Oleaceae; genus Fraxinus; species Fraxinus excelsior. Next base: position 3,015,709 of record CM032627.1, read on the forward strand.
CGATGTCCTCTTCAATTACCACAAAAAATCTCCCCAAAACTCTAAGTGATTCGACCGGAATAAACCCACGAAGTCAGCTACCCAAACTGGGCAGATTTTCGGACTTTTTTGCCCAGTTTGGGTAGCTGACTTTGTGGGTTTATTCCGGCAAAATCACTTGGAGTTTTAAGGAGATTTTTGATGGTAATTGAAGAGGACATTGTGGGCTTTCCAACGGTATCTGAAATCGACAGTTTTAGTGGTCGGAAGTTGCCGAAAAATTGCCTCAAACTTGCCCAAAAAATCTGAAAATCTGGGCAAATTTTCACAATTTTCGGTTACCGACTTCGTGGGTTTATTCCGGCCGATTCACTTGGAATTTTGGGGAGATTTTTGGTGGTAATTGAAGAGGACATCGTGGGCTTTCCAACGGTATCCGAAATCGGCGATTTTGGTGGTCGGAAGTTGCCGAAAAATTGCCTCAAACTTAGCCAAAAAATCTGAAAATTCAGTGACCGTTTTGAAATTTTCAAGTAACTTCAGTGACCATTTATGAAATTAACCCCTTTTTTTTTTTTTTTAAATGGCCTTTATTTGTTGCATATTGAATGTGAAATGACTTGTGTAATGAAGTTGCTTCCAAGTTTGGAGAAAGAGACATTTATCAGCAAATTCAAACTTCTAAGCATTACCTTACTAAAATATTTATATATTTAGGGCATATTCAGTAAAGATTAAAATTCAATTAAAATTGAAAATATAGTCGTTATTGGGTCCCACTAGTTTAATAAAAGTCAACAATAACGGTCAGTTTTTCAATTTTAATCCGATTTTAATCTCTATCAAACATACTATTATCTTGTTTACGCCAAAAATGCTCATCTCAAACTCAATATCATTTATCGATATTGTTCAAGTGATCGTCTAGTCTAAAGTTTTAAAATTTATTTTTTTATACATTCTCTAACAAAACTATTTGTGAACTAGTAAAGTTAAGATTTGAACTCAAAACCTCGATTAAAAATCTGATTGGTCAGAGAGAAGGAAAAATATATTTATCTTCAAGATAATTAAATATTCTAATAATAATGTGTTTTTAATAGAATCTGCTTTAAAAAAAAAAACAAATTGATATAATGGAGGGAAAGCAAGTTGCAATTAAATTAATTATTTAATAAATATATTCGAATAAATCTGACTTAGGGGTGTAAGCGGTCCGATTTTACCGATTTTTGATAAATTTTCAAACCAAACCGTTTAAACCGGTTTGAGAAAAATCCACACCTAAACCAAACCATTTTGAACGGTTTGAAAAAAAACTCAAACCTAAACCTAACGGTTTGGTCCGGTTTTAAACCGCCGGTTTCGCCTTATTTTTTTTGTCCGCCTACTTTTATGATATTAATTCATTGAATTCAATATATATTTATATCTTACTAGCAATAAATCTAAAACAAACTAAATATATCTACTACAAATTTAAATTCCAACTAAATCAAAGTGAAATCAGAATAAATTAAAATATAGTTTTTTGTTTTCCATTTTAGGTTAAGACGTTACGATAACGTTACAATAAAGTCTACTAAACTACATATAAAGCCCAAAAAACATAATAATGTTCAACAAGACCTCGTGATCATCATATCTGAAAATCAAAACTACTGATTAGACGGAGAGAATAACCAATCATAGTAATAAATCAATTGTTTATAATATATTAACATAACAATTACACAAACTTACCGTTGTATATTGTTACGAATTCAGTTTCTCACATATATTCAAACTTCAATTGTTGTCACACATGATTCATAGTCTTTATTGTCAAACAAATGCATTTGTTATATGGTAATAGAAAATATAAACCACCTTCCACAACTTTCATTGAATCATCAAATGCTTCTACTTCATCTAAATATTGACGCAGCGCTATAGGTTCATTCTTAATTTGCAACCAATTATTTTCGCATGTAAGCCTCAACCATCCTTGCACCTAATAAACTCCTAAATGAATCAAGTATCCGATCTCCAGTTGAGAATGCAGACTCAGAAGCAACTGTAGAAATTTGAATTCTGAAGGAAAAGAGTTTTTGATAGATTAGGTTAGTTTTGAGATTATTAGATATAAATTAGGATTATTTGGTAATAATAATATATATGTAATAGAAAATTATAAATTGACAAAAATACATACAAATGAAAAAATTATTGAATTTTACATATTTGGATGAATTTAAAAAAAAAAATCATTATTTTTATTTTTTTATTTTTATATATTTTTTCGCCGGCCTTGTTTGGTTTTAAACCGCAATTAAAATTCTCAAACCTAAACCAAACCATTTTTGACCGGTTTGATTTGGTTCAAAACCATTTCGTTGACGGGTCCACGTGGCACCAAACTAACGGTTTCTAAAATGCTGTTTCGGTTTGATTTTTCGGTTTGGCGGTTTTTGCTTACAGTCCTAAAATCTGTAGTGTGCCTAGTCACATTAAGATGTTGCTACGTGGAGAGATCTGATTGACTCTAAGATATTATTTGACTAAAAAATAGATTATGGAATTTTATAGGAATAATATAATACTAGGTCAATGTCGGTTGAGGGACCACATGGAAAATCACCAAACAAGCTGGATTATTATATCCAATGAAACTGGACCACCACCTTAGATATTTACAAATTATACAATAATTATCTTTAAAATTTGTACAATTGACATATCTTTACATGAGCAAGTCGAGCCTCAATCAGATAATGATCACGAGCCTGCAAACATGTAACTAAGTGTATGATGACACGAATGATACCTGAACACCCCAAATTGAGTTGTCGATTTTTTTTTTTTAGTTTTTTATTTTATTTTATTTATGGTTCTTTGTAAGATTATAGCTCTAGAAGTGAGGTAAATTGTACTTTATTTTATAATAATTAGACAAAAAAAAAAAAGAACTTTTCATTACACTTCGAGAAATTCATCCTAAGTGAAGACAATCGTCTAAATTTTGGTTGAATCGTCTCATGATTCTTGTAGAAAATGCTTCGGTACTTCAAACGATTTTGATATCTGCACAAGTTAATAAATAATATCTAACTTCATAAAAATTGAACGTATAAGAAATATGATGGTTAAGAAAGATTTTGATGATCTTTATTGTTAGAGATTGATCGTACAACTATAATTAATTAAAAAAAGTACATATGGATTTTTATCTGTCGATGATCACGTTTTCATCGAACAATTGTTGCTTAAGAGAAGTGGAAAAGTTGTGATTGCTATAGTTTCCCTCTCCATTTTATTTCACATTTGTTTTTAAAATGGACAAAAGTGTGATATTTTTCATTTGTCCCTTGTGATTTTTTTAGGATCCATTTGATTGCAAGAGTAAAAAATGAGTGGAAAGAAAATGAATTCCAAGAAAAGTAATTGTCTATAATTTGTTTTGCAGAGAATTGTTAATTGAGTGTGTTTGATTGGTATAATTTTTCACCCGAAATTTTTTTAAATTTTGTGTTCGTTTGACTTTGTTTTATATAGAAATTGTCCATTAAAGTGATAAATTTTTTCACAATTGGTTATAAAAATTGTTTTCATTGTCAAAAAGTAAAAAAAAAAAAGAATTTTTTTCCTAAATTTTTTTTTATCAAAGTTTAATATTCGTTTGACTTTGTTTTACATGTAAATTGTCCATTAAAGTAAAAAAAAAAATATTTACAATTGATTGTGAAATGGTGCACGTGTGGGCATAAAATGGAAAAAGAATTACAGGAAAAAAAAATTGATATCAAACATGACAAATGTTGAAAAATGAAATTTGAATTCCATTTTTCAGAGAATTTGAAGCCTATCAAACACGCCCTTAATGTAAATGATTCAACTCAATGTATGTGGTATACAATTGGCTTTTTCTTATTGCAATTAATTGTCCATGGATTCACTCCAATTATTTCATTGGTTTGCACTAGTGTTTGTGAATAAATTATAGGTGGCACATAGGTTTTATAATCTTTTGTGGGGCCTATTTTTATTATTTAAATTATTGATGTAACATGTTTTTTCATGTAATTGTCTTTTGTGGGCTCTTTTTTTTCGTTATTGTCTATTGATTTGAAATTGTAAAAGAACAGTTAGCTTGAAATCTATATATTTTGTGGGATTTCTAATATTTCCCTTATTGGGTTTAAATTTGTGTTTGAATTCTTCTTTGATCTTTCGCAGTGGTCGTGACTTCTTTTCTTTTCTTGATATTATGTCGTGCTATTCAAAAAATGTCATAAAGTTGCAAACTTTATTAAAATGATGTTTGGTGGGGATTAAAATTAGATTTTTAGTAGATTGTGATAAAAAAATTTGAAATGTGGGGTTGAAAAGCCGTGGGTGGGACCCATCAAAAGTGTGATTATTATTGATTGTTTGACTTTGGTTTAGATTTAAATTTGAGATCGTACTTAACTTTCAAACATGTATGAACATCAGTAAATTCTTTCCTAGATTACTAGAAATAGAGTTTGCACAGAGAAAGACATAAAAATTGATGATGATGCGACACATAGGGTCCCTTTCACTTGACTTTTAAGTTAATTCAAAAGTTATTTTTGAACTTAATTAAATAATTATATAAAAACATTATTTTAGTTAGAAGAGATTTTAGAAAAATCTGTTCTAATATAGCTTCTTTTAAAATCTTGTTCGAAAAAAGAAAGTTTTTATAAAAATTAGTTTTCAAATACTAATTAAAATAACTTTATCAAGAAATTCTTTTATAAGAATCAGAAGCAAAAGTCATGTCAAACATACCCACAAAATAATCATCGCAATTAACATCACACAGTTCACATAAAACTATCAACTAGAGGTGGCAACGAATCGAACTGAGCCGGCTCGGCTCGTTGCCCCACGAGCCGAGCTCGTGGCTCGTTACAAAACGAGCCGAGCATTTTGCTCGGCTCGTTTTGCTCGTGGGCAAGCTCGGCTCTCACGAGCCACGAGCCGAGCGGCTCGGCTTGTGAGAATTTTTTTTTTTTTTTTTGTAACTATCCTTAAAAAAAAAAAAAAAAAAGTGACGGGCCACTCATCAGGCTCGGCTTGCCTATCGAGCCGCCTGCTCGGGTCGTGCTCGGGCTCTTTTTTGGCGAGCCCGAGCGGCTCGTCGCCACCTCTACTATCAACTATGATAGGTAAAATTAACTCCATATAAATTCAAGAAATGTAATTGCATCTTGAGATAAAATTAAACTGATTTGATGTACGCTAGACAATCATCACCAGATAATATGTATGATGACAACACAGTGATGTGATTAATTTAGTTCATTTTCCACCATTGTTTAGGATGATTGCACCATTTTGAGTTTAATATGGATATTTCTGATTCTTTAGTACATTGTAAATATTTGTACATTTAAAAAAAGTTTTAATTAAAATATAAATATTTTTGTGCATAAACTCAATTGTATTAATTTTTGTTTTCATAATAGGGAACTGCTCTTGCATCAATATAATTTTTTGAGTTTCACACGAATCTCGTCACGAAAGACTCTTGATGTGGGTTACGACGATGTTACGCTCTAAGAGCTTGTTTGGTGCACATTTTGGGAGTAAAAATACATTTTTATTATTGATGTGATGGAAAATATTATTTTATTGAAGAATGTGTGATTGAAAATGAGTAAAAAATGAGAATGAAAAAAATAATATGACTCAAACAGGGGCTAAGTCTAATAGTTGAGATGACACAAATGAAATTACTATCAATGAATTTATATTTACAGATCCAATATTTAGTGTTTGTGTGGAAGTGATTTTTTTTTTTTTTTTTAAATATATGTTTTTCTCCACACGTTTTTAATCACACAATTTTTTTTTTTTAAAAAAAAGGGGTATTTTCATGTTCTTCCATAATATTTCCTATTTTTTAATAACAGATTCTCCAAACAAAAAATCATTTTTTAGGGGGAAAAAAAAAACTTCCACATAAGCACTTAATTATGTGCATTCACTGAATTAGTATAATGGAGTCTGAATGTTAAGTTATGATAACTTGTTAATCGCAAATGTTGTGACGGTGAGATACAAATTATAAATAACTTAATTTTAAATTGTTACAAGTCGTTATTAATTACTAGATAGGGATATCTTAATTGTGAATAGACTATCACCTATTGCATTTTTTTCTTATAACAAAAAAGTAGTAGATCTCACACGCTAAAATATAAAGATATTTATAATAAAGGATAGGCCTGACATAGTGATAAGTTTAGTATGAAAATACAATTGAATTGCAGATTTTGACTTGCAAAAAAAAAAAAAAAAAAAAAAAAAAAAAAAAAAAAAAAAACACGTGTAGAGATAAATCAACAATGGATAAGCCAAACTTGGCACCACTAAAGCAACAAAGGTTTGTCGATATATTATCCAAGATAATAGAGAGGTAATACTTTGTTGAATTAATATTAAACTCTAAAATCAAATATCAGGTTTTCAGGAGAAAGTTTAATTTTATAATTAAGATAAAACTCTTGAGACCAACATAGAAGTTACGTCACGTACAAAACAAGTTGCACGTCGAGAAATAAACTCGATTAGATAGTTAGTCGTTTTTCTCGTGTTTGTTAATTAAGCGAGTCCAATATCTTACGCTCTAAAATTGTCTTGGTTGTAGAATACAGTATTATCTATAATTGTCCAGTATCAGTCGAGTATTTAGTGAATGTTAGCAAGTAATCGAAAAATGCATTCAATAAAGTTGTTGGAAGATTATGCGAAGGAGTTCATTAAGCACAATAAATATAGATGCTCTCGTGTTTTTGTAACACACAATTGTCGTCTTCCTAACAAAATGGTATCAAAGGCACAAGATTCTTTGAAGAATATAGCTAATGGCATGGTTCTTTTCAAGTTAATCACTTAACGAGAGTAACTTTGACAAATGGAGCTTTAAAATGAAGGTGTTGCTCGGGTCACAAGACCTATGGAAGATCATAGAGAAGGGATACAATGAGCCAAGAGAAATGTGAATAAGAATGAATCGACTAAAAAGTAACTTGTATGGGTGTTTCTTAATAAAGAGGAGTTCCTCTATTTATAAGATATGTTGCAGTTAGTACACGCTCATCCAAAAATAGATGGGAAGACTCGATTGAAATAAAAAAAGCACATAAACATTAAGCACTTGTTTGGTGGAGATTAAAATCAGATTTTTAATAGATTTTGATAAAAATTAATGAAATGTATAGTTGAAAATTATGGACCCCATGAAATGTGTGGTTAAAATTAATTGTGATTTTGACTTAGATTAAAATTGAATTAATTCATTTTTGAAATTCAATCAACGACTTTCTCCAAAAAAAAAAAAAAAAAAGAAGAAGAAAGGGTTAAAATGGGTAGCGGAGAATTTCTTAGATAAAGATAAGCCTACTAAGCAGATTTTAGTTGCCACGCTGATGGACTCTCCGATTTTTAACACCCCGCACCTTTTGGCCGACCTAGAAAGTTTTGAAGCCGTATGCATAAATTTTTTGACAAGCGTATTAGCATCAAATATGATCGAATGAAATAATTTCTCGTAATAAGGAACATTATACCTATAGTACACAGTTTATTTCGTCCGAAAATTATTTTTTATGTTCAAGAAATAGAATATAAAGGATTTTAGGAAACCATAAAAGTATGAGAATGATAACTACCAGGGCCGGCCCTGAGAATTTAGAGGCCATAGGCGACTAATTGAGATTATGCCCTTCAACATAATTATTTTTTCACAAGTGTAACAAAATTTAAATATTTAAATAAATAACACTTTCATATTAAATAAGAAGACTTTATATAATTCAAAAGATGGAGTAGCAAGTTAAAACTTCTCTCACAACCCGGGAGATTAGGCTAGTATAAGATTTAACCTTCTCACATTTCTATCATGTTTCTCTCCATTAGGTAATCGTCGAACTTAATGTGTGGATGAGAAGTGTCGATTTGCTACATCTTTCGAAAAAAATCACATCATTTTCTCTTATAGGACCTTTCATTACAATTAAATCTCTTAAATTCGTATTCATATTTCCTCAATTTGCTAGATGAATAAGGTCCTAGGAAAAAACAACATTATCTCTGTCAGTAGATACCTCTTCGTCCTCTTCATTGATCAAACAATATTCTTCTTCAATTGTATTATTTATATTATCATTCTTATTAAACTCTTCTTCAATGACCACGTCCTCGTTATGTGTTCGTTTATTGCTACTAAAGAATTTATCAAGTACTCCCTCTTGAGAGTTAATTAATTGTTCAACCTTTTATTTCCTTTTTCTTTTGGCACATCCAAATTCAAATTTTCTAGTAGACATAGGTATAAGCAAAGAGCAATAGAACCTGTTTGATATGTCTGAAAATTCTCAAACTTTTCCAATTCTCCGTGCAAGAAAGGACTTAGTCACTCAGGCCTCATCAATAATAAATAAGCTGCAAATATGTAGTTATGAACGAAAAGAACAAAGTCTCATTGAGCAAATGACTAAAATAATAATAAAAAAACTATTACAGTAAATGGAAGTTGGGGGCTGCAAAAAAATATATTTAAACAAATGGGAATCCGAATGGCTGCAGAATTTTCTCAATCTGGGGTTGAAATCAAATGGCTTAATGCCTTAATCCCTTAAACAATCTCAATTTAACGAATCCCAATTTCACCAATCAATTAGGAATAGTAAAGACTGAACTCTGAAGCCTAAAGATGAGACATGGCCTTCGATTTAACGAATTCCAATTTCTTCACCAATCTCAATTTAACGAATTTCAATTTCACCAATCTACTACTCTGCTCACGTACATGTACCAAATTCAAATTGCCAAATGCCAATTGAGTTCCAGTAAGTAGTAACCTTCAATACTAAAGCAATGTTAATAGGCCCAATACAATTATACAATACTTAGTTACTTACCAAATTCCATACTCCAGTAACTCAATGTCTCAATCACAGAAATCTGAGAACGAGAAGCGAGAACAGAGAACTAACGGATGGTGGTGGACTGGCGACGGAGGTTAGAGTAGCGAGACGAATGTAGCGGTGGCAGTTGACTGTTGATGTAGCGACGATGGCGACAAATAGTGAAGAGAGTGATTGGTGAAACGACGAGAAGCCAAGAAGAGTGATGGTGAGAGGCAAGAGGCTTGAAGAAACGACAAGAAGAATGAAGAGTGAGGGGTTTTTATTGGGCCTTTTCCTTTTTGGGCTGGGAGTATATTGTTTTTTTTTTAGCCCAATGGTGTATTGGTTTTTTTTTTTTTTTTTTTTTTTGTGTGGCCACTAAAAATTTGTGGCCCAATTGGGCTATGGCCGGCCCATTAACTACTGTTTAATGTCTAAAATATTTTATATTTAAAAATAAAAATTTCAAAAGTAACAATCAGAACATGAACTAAAATACATGGGTAGGGAGACACCTACTTTATTTGCACTACTGCTACATATATTTGTAAGAAAATTTTACAAATAAATAATTTTTTTGGACTTACAAAATTTTGAGGCCCCTTTATATCATGAGGTCCAAGGCATGTGGCCTTGGGCCAGAATCAAGTCTAATTATGGCGACCCATATGAGCTTGATTGCCTAAGCTCTTCTAGTCGATTTGACTTACATTTTGTACATAAATTTTGCTTTTACTTTTAAAGGAAACTATCTTATTTTTTGTTTGAAAACTAATTTTTAAAAGCACTTCATATTTCATAAGTGCTTTTAAAGGAAGTCACATTAAATAAATTTATTCTGAAAACTCTTCTAACTAGAAAAAATATTTTTATAAAATTAGTCAAATGGGGTCTAAAAGCTGCTTTTGAATCTCTAAAACTCTTTTTGACTTTTCAAATGTCATACCAAATGGGCCTTTAATTCGTTCAACAATTAGCAACGAAGAAAAGAAATTGTAGAGCAACATATTGCACTCATGGGTGGATTCGAGGGTTGTGAGGGCTACATCTTGGATGAAAACGCGGGAAGTTCATTCTTTGAAGATTACAATTTCTTGGATTTGAAAATGAAATTGAGAATGAATGTGGAAATGGCTCCGATGGACAAGAACTAATGTATCATCCTTGCAATTATGAAAATATGCACCAATTGGCAAATGATCCACTTGAATAGTGTTAGTGAGATGCCCTAAGTTTAATCGTTAACAAACACTTTATTTGACTAATGCATATTCATACATATAACGTATCCACTTGAATATATTAGAGTTGTGATAGTGAGATGCAAGATAAAAACAAGGACGTGTTTGAGTCACATTATTTTGGAAGAATGTGTTCTGGAATAATAGATTGATGGAGAATGTATGGTTGAAAAAGAAGAAAAAGTTATTAATGTGATGAAAAATATTATTTTATTGAAAATGTGGTTGAAAATGAGTAGAATAATGAGAATGAAAAAAATACCAGACAGGGATCTTAAATAATTTCAAGCATAAGCAATAATGAGATACTAAAAAGTACGATATTTCTTTCCTACGATGAACGTAGTTGATCTCATCACTTACTAAAAGGTGGAATGAATACTTGCATGTCATGTTGTGAGGAAAAAAAAAAAAAAAAAAAAATTGGATTTCCCATGGAGGGTGTTTGGTAGAGATTAAAATCAGATTAAAATTAAAAATATAGTCGTTATTGTTGACTTTTATTAGACGTGTGGAATCCAATAACGATCATATTTTCAATTTTAATTGGATTTTAAGCCATACCAAACATGCTCTAAAGATCTTACATGTATGACTATCTCAATGACAGTGTCACTAGTTAATTTCTTACTATTGATAGTGAAATTAACACGAAATAAGTCCTTTAACACGTCATGGTGCCTTTGCAAAAGACAGTCGAATCTGTCGTAAAAGGTTTTTACCATAGTTTTGTGTTTGTGGTGAATACATTAACGATTACAAAATGCTGCAGTAACAAAAATTTAACCCTGATGTTGCAAAGATATATGTAACCCCCATAAATAATAGTTAAAACTTGGGGTCACTGCTTATTCAATACGGGGAATAACCGTTGTAAATGTTAAACCAAGGACTCGACATTCAGCCAAAACGACTGAATTACCCCAAGGCCCTAAAGGAAATTTAGAAATACTCCAGCCTAAGAGAAAAGAAGCATGCAAATTCAAATATCCCCCTTCCAAATAGCCATTTCTCATCTTCCTTCAATTTGAACATCAAAACTAACAAGTTTAATAGGCGAGAATCCTAGTTAGGTGAGAGGAATTTGTCGATTCGATTTCTATCGTCAACCGTAAATAGTCGCTTTATAATATTAAATTAGGATATACCAAACAATCAATTAATCTCTTAAATTTATGCTAAAAAATTAAATAGATCTGTAAAAGATTGAAATATCAATTAGATAAAAACTAAAACAGCTAAGCCAGATCAAGAATGCATAATCTTTTCAACCTACAGTATGTAGTTGTAGATAGGGATGACAAAAAAGCTCGCGGGCTCGGACTCGGCTCGAAAAAAGGTCGAACCTGGCCCGGCTCAGGCTCGGTTACAACGAGCCAATGCTTGAAGCCGAGCCCCATTTTTTTGGTCGGGCTTTGCTCGGCTCGATCCCCAAAAAGCTCGGCACAAAAAAGCTTGAGTTAAACCCGATCTTTTTTCTTTAATTTATAATACATATAAACCGTACAAATTTTAAATTTTTTAAATAAAAAATGTAAATTTGATATTAAAAAAAAAATCGAGCCAAGCCCGAGCTTTTTTTTTTTTCGGCTCGGGCTCTGTTCGTTGACATCCCTAGTTGTAGATCAAGAAATCAAAAATAAATTAAACAAACTGCAGTATGTAGTTGTAGATCAAATCTATTGTACATATATCTTAACCCCACAAATTATACTCTATATCCACTGTATCCCTCCCTACGACCCTACGGATTGTTGCTTGTTTCTTCTTGATTCTTCCTTTGTTCTTTGTAAGTCCCAGAACGTTGAAAAACCTTTTTGATCATAAAAAAAGTTGTAACAAGGTTGTAAAAGAAACGCATAAACTTAAAACACAAGAATTGTTTTGCCTTAAAAAGGTCCGGATGTTCAATCGTAAGACCTAATTATCCGTTAAGCATCTGCCAAGAGATATTGTTCGAGATCCACTAATTTCAACCAAGAAACAGTACAAATGTATGAAGAAATCGACAAAAGTTCTCTCTAGCCTCTCTATTTACAAATCATTAACTAACACTCACAATCTCATCAAACAACCATCACCCTTACTAAAAGAACAGAGATTAAACAAGAAGTTCACAGCTATAGATTTTAGAGAAACCCTAGCTCACTTGGAGAAAAAAGAACCATCCATAACGAAGGAGACAAAAAATGTCAAGTATTAGTATCAATTCATATCAACAGACGCAATCCAGGGTCGTCAATGGTGAGCCACGCGGATGGCAGATCAAAACCCTTAGAATTGTTGGAAATGGTGCCCAAATGGGTCAACTTTGACCACAATTTTAAGTGGGACCCAATGTTCGAATTGTCGAAATAAATGTTCAATTAAATTCTACGTTTCGAGTAGATGAATGTAGAATATTTAATTGTGAAAAACCATTTCAATATGAATGATAAATTATGGTTGAAAGTTGGACAATAAATAAGGGGAATAAATGTGGAATAATTGAAAAACTGCTCCAATCCCACATAGGTTGTAAACACAACCTTGAACCACTTAATAAACATCAAGTTTGGAAATGGGTTTGGGCCCCAAGGGGTACCAATAGTATTTGAAAGGGGGGAGTCTTAGACAATGTCTAGACTAACCGAAGGCCACACGCGCGCGCGCCGCCGCCGTCCGTCCGACCGGCACGGCACGAGCTCGGGGTCGGGTCGTGTCGTGGTCGTGGGCTTGGCCTTGGGCCGGGTCAATATTAATTTTTTGGATAAAATTTATTTAAATTTTTATCTGAATTCAATTAATTAATTCCCTCCCTTTCACGGTTTTTCTTTGAACCGTCAATTGATTTAGTGGATGTCTTAACTGTGAGTTAAGTGGGCGTGAGTGGTGAAACTGCTCAAAGTTAAGTGGGCGTGAGTGGTGAAACTGCTCAAAGTGGGGAGTTGTACGAGGCTCAACCGTCAAACTCCCTCCTCTATTTAAAGGGTCCTTAGGCTTTCATTTTCGACACACCAAAAACACTCGAATTCACACTGCATACAAAGTCCTTGTCGCATCTTTCTTTTCTGCATTTTGTCTGAGAGAGTACTCCGTTTCTGGTTCGCTGTCTTGCAGTTGAAGTGCTGCTTCTGCAAGTTTTGATCGTTGTATCTTGGGAGACGATTTACCACATACTAAACCGTAAGCACCGTGTGGCGGGGTAAAAACGTCTTAAGGACAGAGAGCCTAGTTCTCGCCTCGATCATCCTCATACCGGATTCTGCTATTATTTAAAGCTTTCTGTTTTATTTGTTTAATGCTTTCTATACTATTCTTATTGTTTACTGCTTCTTGTTTTTTACTCGTTTCATTAATATATCATGTATGTTACTGTTAAGCAAGTCGATTCTGGAAATATTATTTAATGCAACAAATTTTTATATCCAACAATCTTAAGACGTTTTTAGTTTTTATTAAATATTTTTCCAGATTGTACTTGTTTAATTCTGCAGAAACTATTCTGCTGCATTACTGTTCTGCAAAGTTTTAATTCGAAAAATTCTGACTTGTTGATCTTCTGTTTTGAAACAGAAATGGTTAACACTTCTGGAACGAATGAAATTCTCACTAATGTGGCTATGACCCCTACTGTGGCTGTGACCCCTACTGTGACGTCAACTATGACTGGTCCGTCTGCTTCAACTCATATTCCTCATGGAGAGAAGCCTGAAAAATTCAATGGGGTCAATTTTAAGAGATGGCAGCAGAAGATGCTATTCTATCTCACCACTCTGAACCGGCAAGGTTTCTCACTGAGGATCCTCCTTCTGTTCAACAAGGAGAAAATAATCGAGTTTCGATTATTGCTTTGGACGCATGGAAACACTCTGACTTCCTATGCAAAAACTATGTACTGAATGGGTTGAATGATTCGCCGTATGGTGTATATAGCGTAATGAAAACTGCAAAAGAACTTTGGGAATCTTTAGAGAAAAAATATAAAACTGAAGATGCTGGATCTAAAAAATTCCTTGTCGGTAAATTTTTAGATTATAAAATGATTGACTCTAAATCTGTTATTTCCCAAGTTCAAGATTTGCAGGTACTTCTCCATGACTTACATGCTGAAAAAATGATTGTAAGTGAGTCATCCCAAGTAGCAGCAGTAATTGAAAAACTCCCGCCCTCATGGAGAGATTTCAAAAATTACCTCAAACACAAACGCAAGGAAATGAACATGGAGGAGTTGATTGTGCGTTTGAGAATCGAAGAGGATACAAAGAAATCTGAAAGGAGGAACGGGGGACCAAGCATGGAAGCTAAGGCAAACATGGCTGAATCAAGTTCAAAGAAGAACATGAAACGGAAGCACTCAAGCTTTGCCCCGAGGAAAAATGAAAACAACCAGAAGAACAAGAAGTTCAAAGAGGACTGTTTCAACTGTGGCAAACCCGGACATCGTGCAAGTGACTGTCGCAAGCCTAAAAAGCAAATTGATCGTGCACATATTGTTGAAACTGAAAACCTGACTGAAGGTGTTCAAGAAATGCACCTATCTGCTGTAATATCTGAATGTAACAGTGTTGGAAATCCCAGGGAATGGTGGGTGGATACTGGTGCCACTCACCATATTTGTGCTGAAAAGAGTGTGTTTTCTGATTACAAACCTATCGATGGAGAACAACTGTTCATGGGAAATTCCTCAAACTCAAAGGTTGAAGGACAAGGAAAGGTGACCTTGAAGATGACATCTGGCAAGGAACTCGTCCTCAACAATGTGTTGCATGTGCCGGACATTCGGAAAAATCTTGTTTCTGGTTCCCTTCTTAGCAAGAATGGGTTTAAGTTAGTATTTGTATCTGACAAATTTGTACTAACTAAAAATGGAATGTACGTTGAGAAGGGTTACATGACTGATGGGATGTTCAAGATGAACGTCCTTACTATTGTACCTAAATTGAACAAGATGAATGAAACTTCTACTTCTGCGTATATTGTTGATTCTTCTTGTTTATGGCATAAAAGATTAGGACATGCAAATTTTAAATCTGTGCGCAAATTAATGAACTTAAATTTGCTACCTTCTTTAAGTTTTGATCCTAATCACAAATGTGAAATTTGTGTTGAGGCTAAATTAGCCAAAAGACCATTTCCATCAGTTGATAGAAATACTTTACCTTTAGAATTAATTCACAACGATATATGTGACTTAAAATTCGTACAAACTAAAGGTGGGAAAAAGTACTTCATTACTTTCATTGACGATTGCACTCGGTTCTGTTATGTTTATTTGTTAAAAACCAAAGATGAGGCTTTGGAAATGTTTAAACATTATAAGAATGAAGTGGAAAATCAACTTAGCAAAATAATAAAAATTGTTCGAAGTGATAGAGGTGGAGAATGTGGAGCGCCGTTTGAAGAATTCTGTTCTCAACAAGGCATCATTCATCAAACAACGGCTCCTTACTCACCTCAATCTAATGGCATTGCGGAACGAAAGAATCGTAAGCTTAAAGAAATGATGAATGCTATGTTGATTAGTTCTGGTCTACCACAAAATTTGTGGGGGGAGGCTATCCTCTCGGCAAATCACATTCTTAATAAAATACCACACAAAGTAAAGGATGAAACACCTTACGAATTATGGAAAGGTCATAAACCTTCATATAAATACTTGAAAGTGTGGGGGTGTTTGGCAAAGGTAGAAGTGCTAAAACCTAAACAAATAAAATTAGAACCAAAAACTGTAGATTGCATATTTATTGGATATGCTCATAACAGTAGTGCATATCGTTTCCTTGTGCATAAATCCGAGATTCCGGACATACATGAAGATACAATAATTGAATCAAGGAATGCAAGTTTCTTTGAAGATGTCTTTCCTCGTAAAGACAAAAGTGATGTAAGTTCAACAAAACGAACTTACGATACTGCAAATGATGATGAAAATGAAGAAGAACTCAGACGCAGTAAAAGGACTAGAAAGTCTACATCCTTCGGTTCAGAATTTCTAACGTACATGATCGAAGATGAACCAAAGACATTTAGCGAAGCAATGTCAACACCAGAGGCTCCTTTTTGGAAAGAAGCTATCAATAGTGAAATTGAATCAATAATACAAAATCATACTTGGGAGTTGGTTGATCTCCCACCTGGAAATAAACTTCTAGGTTGCAAGTGGATTTTCAAGAAAAAGTTAAAATCGGATGGATCTATTGATAAATACAAGGCTCGGTTGGTAGCAAAAGGATATAGACAAAAGGAAGGTCTTGATTTCTTCGATACTTACTCACCAGTAACAAGGATTACTTCGATAAGAATCCTTATTGCAATTGCTGCAATACATAATCTCGAAATTTATCAAATGGATGTTAAAACAGCTTTTCTGAATGGAGAGTTGGAAGAAGAAATATACATGGAGCAACCTGAAGGATTTGTCGCTCATAGACAAGAGAAAAAGGTCTGCCGACTCGTTAAATCTTTATATGGACTAAAATAGGCGCCAAAGCAGTGGCACCAAAAATTTGACAAAACAATGTTGTCAAATGGTTTTAAAATTAACGAGTGTGATAAGTGTGTGTATAATAAAAGCACACCGACAGCATATGTCTTAGTATGTTTATATGTGGATGATATGCTAATTCTAGATAGTAATCATGATATAATTGTGTCTACTAAGAAAATGTTAACAAAACATTTTGACATGAAGGACATGGGTGTAGCAGATGTAATTCTTGGAATTAAAATTTCTAAAACACTAGATGGACTTGTTCTTTCACAATCTCATTACGTTGAGTCTGTGTTAAAGAGATTTGGAGTCTTTGATGAAAGTCCAGTCAAAACTCTAGTAGACACGAGTCTACACTTAGCAAAAAATAGAGGTGAACCTGTACATCAATTAAGATATTCTCAAGTCATTGGGAGTTTGATGTATTTAATGAACTGCACACGTCCTGATATTGCGTTCGCAGTTAATAAATTGAGTAGGTTCACATGTAATCCAAGCAATGATCACTGGAAGGCATTGAATAGGGTACTTCGATATTTAAAATATACCTTAAAATTTGGATTACATTATACGAGATATCCAGCAGTATTAGAAGGATACTGTGATGCAAATTGGATATCTGATATGAAAGATTCTAAATCCACAAGTGGTTATGTATTTACTCTTGGTGGTGCGGCTGTGTCTTGGAAATCCTCAAAGCAAACTTGCATAGCTCGATCAACAATGGAATCAGAGTTTATAGCTTTAGATAAAGCTGGAGAAGAAGCAGAATGGCTTCGTAACTTCTTAGAGGATATTCCGTGTTGGCCTAAGCCGGTGCCTGCAATTAGTATTCACTGTGACAATCAGTCAGCTATTGCAAGGGCACAAAATTGCATGTATAATGGTAAGTCTAGACATATACGTCGTAGACACAATACAATAAAGCAGTTGATCTCTAATGGTATTATCTCCATTGATTATGTGAAATCAAAGGAGAATCTCGCGGATCCGCTTACAAAAGGCTTACCAAGAGATCAAGTGTATTATCTATCAAAGGGAATGAGATTAAAGCCAAACATGCATGAATCTTAATGATGGTAACCCAACCTTGTTGACTGGAGATCCCACGATCTTGGTTCAATGGGACAACTAAGTTATTAAGACTCGGTTAAGCACTTGACCATTCCTTTATTAAAAAGTGCTGTCTGTAGAATGTAAAAGGTTAAGTTGTAACTTTTAATGATTCCTATAGCTTGGATAATCCGAGTGGAGTACAACAGAATACTCTTAATAGGAGATCACCTATATAAGTGTGAAGTGGGGCCGCTTCTATGAGAATTTGGGGCTTAAAATTCTCTAAAGCGCTTATGAATCCCAAGAATCGTTCAGGGCCAAAATGAACACAACTATGAGAACCTAAGAATTGAATAGAAAGATTATTGTGTGGATATTGTTGCCTTGGTTTACATCAACGGCTGAACAGTTCAAGACATCAGTTCACTGACTAGCCAAGTAAACTCGATAGTATTCCACTAAGGCAGGTTCAAAGCCAAAAGCTACCTCTCCTGATGCAATAAGTCTTTCGCATGTACTCTCTGTTCGTGTCTGCATTGCATAGTCATGATAATTTCCATTCATGTGGGGGATTGTTGGAAATGGTGCCCAAATGGGTCAACTTTGACCACAATTTTAAGTGGGACCCAATGTTCGAATTGTCGAAATAAATGTTCAATTAAATTCTACGTTCCGAGTAGATGAGTGTAGAATATTTAATTGTGAAAAACCATTTCAATATGAATGAGAAATTATGGTTGAAAGTTGGACAATAAATAAGAGGAATAAATGTGGAATAATTGGAAAACTGCTCCAATCCCACATAGGTTGTAAACACAACCTTGAACCACTTAATAAACATCAAGTTTGGAAATGGGTTTGGGCCCCAAGGGGTACCAATAGTATTTGAAAGGGGGGAGTCTTAGACAATGTCTAGACTAACCGAAGGCCACACGCGCACGAGCTCGGGTTCGGGTCGGGTCGTGGTCGTGGGCTTGGCCTTGGGCCGGGTCAATATTAATTTTTTGGATAAAATTTATTTAAATTTTTATCTGAATTCAATTAATTAATTCCCTCCCTTTCACGGTTTTTCTTTGAACCGTCAATTGATTTAGTGGATGTCTTAACTGTGAGTTAAGTGGGCGTGAGTGGTGAAACTGCTCAAAGTTAAGTGGGCGTGAGTGGTGAAACTGCTCAAAGTGGGGAGTTGTACGAGGCTCAACCGTCAAACTCCCTCCTCTATTTAAAGGGTCCTTAGGCTTTCATTTTCGACACACCAAAAACACTCGAATTCACACTGCATACAAAGTCCTTGTCGCATCTTTCTTTTCTGCATTTTGTCTGAGAGAGTACTCCGTTTCTGGTTCGCTGTCTTGCAGTTGAAGTGCTGCTTCTGCAAGTTTTGATCGTTGTATCTTGGGAGACGATTTACCACATACTAAACCGTAAGCACCGTGTGGCGGGGTAAAAACGTCTTAAGGACAGAGAGCCTAGTTCTCGCCTCGATCATCCTCATACCGGATTCTGCTATTATTTAAAGCTTTCTGTTTTATTTGTTTAATGCTTTCTATACTGTTCTTATTGTTTACTGCTTCTTGTTTTTTACTCGTTTCATTAATATATCATGTATGTTACTGTTAAGCAAGTCGATTCTGGAAATATTATTTAATGCAACAAATTTTTATATCCAACAAGAATTAGAGGCAAAAATGTGTAAACAGACACACGTTTTTACTAAATAGATCTTAACCTGATTTAAAAAATAAGGCGGCCCAACAGGGCAAGTGAACTAACCAAACATTATCAGTTGGCTTCACTTGCTCTACGTACTAGTACAAAGAAAAATCCTGTAGTTAGTATAATTTTCAACAAATAATGTTTTATATTCTAAATATCACTACCTTCAAGAGATGTTTAGAATTTTCAAACAGTTTCTAAATTTATTAAGAGGTAGTATCTTGGTTCCTAAATAAGAGGGATTAAATTCTATAGGAATTTTAACTAAACATATTAGACCTATCTCAACCATATTTCTCACAAAATGAAACTTTATATCCACGTGTTTAGTTCTATCATGATATAGATGATTTTTACTCAAATGAATGACATTTTGATTATCAATATAAATTCTAACAAAATCATTCATAAAACCAATTTCATTTAATAATCCCCTTAACCAAATAGTTTCTTTAATAGCATTACATGTAGCAACGTATTCATTCTATGTAGAAGATAAAGCAACCAATTTTTACAACTGAGATTTTCAACTCATACATCCATCGCACAAAGTAAAAATATAAGAATATGTGGATATCATCTTATTTAAGTCACCAGCAAAGTCAGAATCATTTAAGAATTATTCCTTCATTTCTTCTTTTAAACATTAAATCTAAATCAGAAGAACCTTTTAAGTATTTTAACATCCATTTCATAGTTAACCAGTGTTTTTCACATGGGTTTTCCATAAGCCTACTTAAAATACTAATGTCATGACCTAAGTCACGTCCAATGTATACCATGAGATACATAATAGACCCTACAGATTGGCATAAGGAACATTTTTCACTATTCTCAATTCATCACCTGGTTGATCACTAGAATGTTTAAAGTGATTAGCAATAGGTAAGGAAACAAGTTTACATTCAAACATAGAAAAAATTTCAAGTATTTTCTTCGCACGAGAACATTGTTTCAAAACCAAGATGCAATTATTCCTACCGTTTTTATTTCCATTCCAAGAATCCTTTAGCTTGACCTAAATCTTTCATTTCAAATTCAGACTTCAATTTTGACTTCATAAAATTAATTTCATATCTATCATGACAAGCAAGTAATATGTCATCAACATATAATAACAAGTAAATGGACTCGGGTCCACCTGACCCTTTATAGAAAAAAACATGAATCGTTATTGCTTTTGACAAAGCCCAAACTCTACACATAAGAGTTAAACTTTATATACCATTGCCTAGGGGTTTGTTTTAACCCATAATGAGACTTTTTCAACAAACAAACCTTATCAATTTTTTATTTTACTTCAAAACCTATTGGATGATTCATATATATGATTTCATCAAGATCACCATTAAGAAATGATGTTTTAACATCAAATTGATCCAATTCCTAATCAAAGTGAACAGTTAAGGCTAACAAAATGTTGATAGAAGTATACTTTGCAACTAGGGAAAATACTTCATTGTAATCCAATCCTTCTCTTTGAGTGAACCCTTTAGCCACAAATCTATTTTTATACCTCTTATTTTCTATATTAGAATCTCCTTGTTTGATTTTAAAAATCCAATTACAGTCTACTATCTTCTTGTCTTTAGGTTTGTTAACTAAAACCCAAGTTTTATTTTTATTAGAGAATCCATTTCATCATTCATGACTTTTTTTTTTCAGAATTTAAAGTCTGGGTAGTCAACAGCTTCCTCAAATGTAGTAATTTCAAAATTTAAGGATCTAGAGAAGAAAATAGAGTTACAAATTCATCATTGCTGGAGCTGGTAGAAGGTATTATTTTCATTCTTCCTCTATCTCTTGTAAGTTGGTCGTCAGCAAAAGATAGGTTAATGGGTTCAATTTCATTTTCAGATTCACATTGATCATAATTTATTTCAGATTGAGTGGTCTCTACCTCAATCAAATCATCTTGATCAGCTACATTTTCAATTTGATTTTCCAGAATGGTTTCTTTAACAAGTGCGTGTTCATCAAATTTCAAATTTGGTGAGTTATTGCAAGGTATGTCATTTTCATTAAAAATGACATTTCTGTTAACAATCACTTTACAGCCATTTTGGGTTTTGACAAAAGTTTATAGCCTTTAGTTTCCTCTCTATAGCCAGAAACACACAATTTAAGTATTGGGTTCAAGTTTATCTTCACCTTGATGAGAATATGCCAAGCGGCATAAAACTTTAAGTCTATTACAATCTGGTGTATTTCCTAACCACAATTTTTCAGGGAATTGAAAATCAATAGCACTAGATGAACTTCTATTTATATGATAGGTGGCAGTTTTTAGAAATTCTCCAAAGAAAATTTTAGGAAGACGAGAACTATGCAGCATACACCTACTACACCAAAAATGGCATTTTGAAACACGCAACATTCGTTGATTAAATGTTGCTAAAGTGGTCTATCGCAACATTTTAACAAGTGAATTTTCAATCATAAACATAATTGAGCTTTGACAATATTTTATAAATGAATGTTGCTAATGTAACCTTTTACAACGTTTATCAACTGTTATGAAAAGTTTTATTTTTTACAACGTTTTTTGAACGTTAAAATTTGGTTCTATAGCAACGTTTAGTGCCTGTTGTTGAAATTCTCAATATATAACATTTTGCAACGTTTCTTCAATGTTGCTAAAAATCTCACTTTTTGCAACATGTCTTCAATGTTGCCAAAAGTTTTACTTTTTGCAATGTGCGCTAATTGTTACGAAATTTTCGTGCTTTACATCACCACTAATACGTTCAACCGTCAAATCCAATTGATCAAACTTATGATGTATAGCATGCATACTATCCATAAACTCCGTATAAAACCCCTTAGGCACTTCTTCCTCCTCACCTTTACTCATCCATCTCTCTCTCTCTCTCTCTCTCTTTGCAAATAAGTAAATAAAAAAATTAAAGGGAAAGAAATAAAAAGAAAACAAATTAATTTACCTCATGTGTTTGCACTCATGTATCATTCGAAATTTAACTTTTATCCGATATTGAGCTCACTACTCTTGCCTTTTACCGATCGTCCTCCTTTCTCAATGGCTAGATAAATAACAAATCTCAATCAAATGGGACACAATCCCACAACGAATACCACCACAAGCACAGTTCGGATAATCAACAGAATTCACGGACTGAGGTAATTGACTTAAATTCAAGAAAAAAACATAAAACAAAAATTACTCAAAATTTTTCTTTTTTTGATTTTGTTTTGCACGAGATGTAGAGATTTTTTTAAACGGTCACCTCGTGAACAGTAACGACGTGACAATAATTTTTTTCAATAAACAACTAACTAATTAATCTAGAGACAATTAAAAAATGAAAATAAGGATTAAAAACAAGAATAATAAATATGAATTATTTTTTTACTCAAACAATAAAAATAACTAACAAAATAAATAAATGATAGATAACCTGAATTCTAGAGCCAATCTCTAATACCAACTAATGTGAACCCAACCAAAAATTGATCTTGGGAACCCACGAACAAGATGGAGACAACCCAAAAAAGTTAGAAATCACGTCACGTAAAGATCAACCTGACCCATTGTTCGACCCGTATCAAGAGCCAAGATTTCGCGTGAAAAATTCGACCCGCTGATTACTCAGAACAAGAACCGTGAAGTGGGAACGCCACAAAAAGATTGTGAAACATTTTGATAAGTTCAAGTTAGAACTTTAAAAACCACCAAGAACATAGAAGAATAAAACTCTCAAATTTAACTTAATTCTCTCAAATAATCAAAGTCTTGTCTTCAATGAATAATAGTAGATCTTATTTATATGAAACTATGAAAAACCCTAATTTAGCTAGATAATCTTTGCTTAATTCAAATAGATCACAAAAGATGCTAAAAAAATGACATTTAAGTTAAACTAGGAAATTACCAAAAAAGATAAAATTATCGCCAAATTTTTATACCATGCGGTCGCATGGGTATACTATTTTTCGTCAACTTGTTCTCGAAAGTTTCTGCGTGATCGCATTTTTTAATCCAAAAGGCATAACTTTATAACAATATATGCCCTTAGGGGTACGAAATGCTAAAAGTCCCTCATCTTTTTGGATTTATGCATATTTGGCTGTATCCAGAAAATTCGTCCATGAAAAATAAGACTTCATACCCGATAGTTGTATTCACCATCAACTTTATTATCGGAAGTGGAAAGTCATCTTTCGAACATGTTTGATTTAAATCACGAAAGTCAACACAAACGCGTAATTGTCCATTCTACTTTTTAACAGGAACAATATTCGCGATCCAAGTTAAGTACTTGACTTCACGTTGAATTCAGTTTCAATAAGTTTGTTAACTTCCACTTCAATTTGTGGAATTAGTTCTGGTCCAAATCTTCTTTGATGTTACTTGATCGATCGAACTCTATGTCTTATTGCAAGGTGATATATTGCAATTCTCGGATTTAACCCCGACATTTCTTTATAAGACGACGCAAATACATCTTTGTGTTCTTGAAGCAAATGGATGTACTCTAATTCCTTCTTTTGACCGAGGAGGGAACTTACAAACATTGGTATGGGTCTTCTTCAGTCCCCAAGTTTAATTGCTTTAAGTCATCCACAATAACTTGTCCCCCTTCTTCAAATATAGGTGGGGTCAATTCAGGTTCATCTATTGTGGTAGAGTTTTCAGACTCAATTTTTGAGTCAGGGGCTTCTTCAAAAGTTGTGATTAACAGAGGCTTCTTCTTCATCCTCATTATTGTTTAGAGAAGGGTAAACTTTCTTTTCCTTGATCCTTGAGGCTTTGGACTTAGATCAGAAGTTTTAATTTCAAGTTGAGAAAATGTAGATTGTTTTTGAGATTATTTATGGGGAACTTGTGCGTTATCATCAATTTGGGTAGAAAAGGAATGATCATCACTTAACTTTTGGAAGATGAAAGTTTTACCTTTTACATCAACCATTAGGGAGGATTCTCATTTTAATCTTTTAAACACCGAAACTCTAGCATTCTCGTTTTCAATTCAATCGAATACTGAAGGTTTCGATTGTTTAGGTTTCTCTCCTGCAACTGATAAATGTATTTTATACATTTATTCAGACTCCAAAATAATGATATTTTGTAATTCTTTGAAATTATAGCCTAATTTATTATATAATGTGTTATTAAGTGAAACTCAATTAATGGAAGCGAAATAAAAAGAAAGAAGCAAAAAACGGTGAGATTCAAACTTGGGGGCTAAAGTGCAAATACTCAAAATTTGTGTCGAAACTCACGATGAAGATTCAAGAATGTTAGGGGTCAAATGGGTACAACTAAAGATCAAAAGGAGTGAAAACAAATCAATTATCAACCGCATAAGGATGTTCAAATTTTTAGTTAGAGATTGAGACCCATTTTTGGCATAGTAAACGTTCTAATTGAAGAAAGGCCTATTTCTATCAAAGTTGTAGCTATTTGAATTTTCGTTCCAAAGCATCTTGAATCATCTCAATCAAACATTGGAATAAAACGTTACGACAAAAATACTAAAATAGACGCAAAGTGAACAGCAACTCAGCGCTAATGCGCTGCACTTTTCAAAATTTTACAGATTTGCAGTGTCCGGTGGTGTGCTATCGTAGGCATCCAAAAATAGTTCTTAAACCTCTAAAACTAATGTAGTAGTGGAAGTAAGGGTCGATCCCACGAAGAGTGTGTAATTCAATAGTTTATAATCCGTACAATGATTGGAGGGTTTTTGTATGCAAACAATTGTAAATAACGCAATTAATAACAATGAAAACTAAATTAAAGAAAACAATAAAAAAACTAACCTTGGTCCAAGTCAATATCCACCTTAGAAAATCTACAATTGATCATAGATACAAGGATAATTCAATTCATATTTTGAATATTCACCGTTGGAATAATTTTTCTATTTCTCTTTAATTTTAGTTAGTTAGAAACCAGCGTTCTAATTAACCCTAATTATTAAATAACTCCAGACCAGCGCTCAAGATTCAATTTAATAACAGCTTTACACAATAGAGAAATCGATGAACTAGATAACACAAACACCAGCGGTTGCATTCAATCTATTTAAACATTCTTCTTAAAATTCAATAACTTCTATCGCAGAAAATCATTAAATCCTAGTGCTTCACAAGTTAAATGGATCAAACAATTACGGATTTGATATTTAACTTAGCGGTCAATTGTAACGAATAATAAACTAGTAGGCTTTCTAGCAATTAAACATAACAATCATAAAAATAAGTGCAGAAAAATATTCAATACTAAAAAATATGAATTAAATTAAGAAAAACCATTTAAATCTCACAATATGTGGTTCCGAGGCTTTAATCTCCTTCGACTAAGTGCAAAGGTTTAGTTACAATTCATGAATTTAAGAGAAAAATAGAGAAGAATGGAGTTTGGAAGCCTTCCTAGGTTTATATATACTTCATTACACGTTCTTGGCCAATTTGAAATCTTTGCTGGAGTTTTCCCTGCCCAAACAACAAAAACCTAAAATCTATGGCAGCGCGCGGTGTTTGAGAGCTTCAGGAGAGCGCTTGGGCACTAGAAATCTGTTGAAAATTGTGTTTTCTCGGCTAGTGCAACCCTTGAGCGTTGAGTTTGTAGCGCCTGGGCGCTAAGTTTCTGTCCACTTTGTGCCTGCTTCAATATTTTTATCACAACTTTTGCTTTCGATATCCGATTGAGACGATTCAAGATACATTGTAAAGATAACTTAAAGGGCTATAACCTTTCTTCAGATACCATCTTCGAATTCGATCATCTACTATATCAAAAATTGGTCTCAAGATGAGACTAAAAATCGGTGCAAAACTTTTCAGCTTGAAAGTTCATATGTGATAATGTTTTGGCTATGTTTCATCTCTTTGACTCCTTCCTTCATCCAAGTGACCTCTAACGCTCTCAAGTCTTTACCTGAAGTTCGATACAACTTTTAAATATTTGCACTTTGGTTCCCAAAGTTTCGTTTTCTTTCATTTTGGTAATTTTCCCTTATTTCTTCCAAATTACGCTATATCCATCGAATTGCCACATAAACCAAAATATGAGAATAATAAGTACATTTAGGCATAAACTAGTCATATGAGCGTATTAGATAAAGATGTAAAATGTGTATTTCACATTCCTATCAAATTCTCCCACATTTAGCTTTTGCTAGTCCTCGAACAAAATTCAAATTTGATTCCCTAAAAACACCAGGTCATAATGCCAAAAATATAGAATCATCAAACTTTTTCAAAACACATAAAATATCATGAATAAACATTCCACACAAGTCATAATCAATTAGCAAGTATTTTCATATAAAGATGGAGTAAATCAAACATGCAGACCTTCACAGATATAAGTACTCAAGTCTCATGTGTTTAAAAGGGTAAGCGTTCGCTCAAATTCATTCCAATGGAGACGTTCTACCATATGCTTGCATATCTTCTCATTCGCCGCTTCTTAGATCACATGCTTTACATGTAATACCCAGACCAGAAAAGTTTAAAAAGATTTGATAGGTACTACTCATACCAATAAGGTGCACCTTCTTTTCTAGAAGTCCATCATTAGAAACTCCACAATTAAGCGTGTTTGGCTTGGAGAAATTCTATAATGGGTGACTCCTTGGGAAGTTTTCTTGGGGAGCATGCGAATGAGAACAAAGTATGTTGAAAAGACCCATGTTGGTACAGTGGGGACAGTACGTTGTCGATCTAACGGTTCGGATAGCCCGTTAAGTGGGACCCAGGTCGTTACAAATGGTATCATAGCAAATGTTTAATTTCCCGTAGACCCATAAATATTTATTTTTCCATAACTTGAGATTTCAAAAAAAAAAAAAAAAAAAAAAGTGGACAGTGCCAAAACGTGAATAGTGACGTCTGTCACTGTTCACGTGAACAGTAACCGGGTCACTGTTCACGTGAACAGTGGGAATGATAAAAAAAAAATCGAATTTTTTTTTATGAACAGAAAATTTTTATTTAATTGTTTGTCTTTCTTGAAGTATAAAACTTTTGATAATGTTAGTATAGAAATTAAATTGTTTTAAGTTTCATATTTAATTTTTTTTTTTTTTTTTTTTTTTTTTGCCCTTGATGATGTTTAAAAAAGAAAAGAGAATGAGATTTCATGTTCGATTTATTGTTAGAGTTTTGTTGATTTGCGTAATTTCAAAATTGAAGGCTTTGTCAAAAAGACATAAACTGTCTAAGAAGAGCTTGAGATTTAAGAGGTCCGTTGTGACCCCCCCCCCCCCCCTCCCCTCCTCATCTGGAAGCCTTTTGATTACGTGTTATTCAAATCAACGAGATGAAGTGCAATATTTCAAACCTTATAAAAAAAATGAAGTATTTTTCATAAACATTAGGAGTTTACTGACAATGTATTTTTTTATTTTTTTTTAAGTCTTAAATATGTAATGAGATAAAGAATCCTTGGTACGTAGCGCTCACTACTCGACCACTCTCCAATTGATCCAAGGTACGAAAAGAAATTTTATTCTTTTAGCATGTTTATGAGTCATCTTGCTTATATCATGAGATGTATAATTATGTTTACTTCGCATATTAAAATTTTCACAAATGAGTATTATGATACAAACATAGAATGAAATGATATGGTTACTAAAAGATCGAGCATAATTAAAGTTATACTTGTCACATGATTAGGACTTGGTAGAAACTAGGATGACTGGACATAGCCCCACATACCTACAACGTGATCAAATTGCTATTGAGGACTACATGGATTTCGAAGTAGGATGGGGACGAACCTTTGTCGAACATATCGAAGATTTCCTTGTAAAATGGGAGCGAGCAAGGTCATTCGAATTTAATGAAGGGACCACCCTCTCGATATATCATCTTATAAATACTATGCAACCTCAATGGAGAGATGTGACTTACTTCGTGAGAGATATGGTTTTTGAGCTTTATCTGCCTGAAGACTGGGATAAGATTGATTTCAGAGGATATTGTGAGGATATCATAATCTTGTGGAACCACAGACAACAAAAACTAGCACTAGAACTCGAGCCTGAGCTAGAACCTGAAGAAGACCCAGATGATGACCCTGAAGAGGACCCAAAGGAAGAGCCTGAAGAAGATCCAGAAGAGGACCCAAAGGAAGACCCAGAGGAGGAAGTCGTACCAGAGCCAGAAGATCCCATCATCGATTTGGTTACAGATTCTGAATCTGAGTCATGCATTACTTCAGACGATGAGAAAGATGATTTTTAGGAATTATAGAGATTAGCGATAGTTTTATTCCTTTAGCAAAAGTTTATTCAATTATTTTCTTTTCAAAAAATCAGATACTATGTTTGAAAATTTTAATTTTTTTCATTAATATTATAATAGTTTTTGCATTTTCAGATTTTCCTAAATTAAAATTTTAATTGTGTTAAGAAAATGTAGAGACAACAACAAAACCAAACAACGGTCATCAGAGATTTGTTGAAAGCTGTACACGATTTGGGTAGACAACAAACCCAGGATGGTCCGCATAATGCAAATGCTAACAACAACAGTTCAATTGTGGAACAATTTCGTCACTACAAACCCCCAACCTTCGATGGCAAGGCAGACCCATTAGTAGCTAAGGAATGGATAAGAGGAATGGAGTGAGTCTTCAAACATCTTTCTTGCATTGATGCTCAAAAGGTATTATGTGCAGAATTCATGTTGGTGGATGTTGCAGGCCACTGGTGGGAATCAACATCACGAACTAGAACAGAAGCTCAACAACGTGCCCTAACGTGGAAACAATTCAAGGATGAAGTGATGGGAAAATATTTCCTACAAGCCCTTAGAGATCGAAAAGAGGCAGAATTTCTTCAACTCAGACAAGGGAAGATGAAGCTTGAGGAATATGAGAGAAAATTTGAACGACTCTCTAGGTACGCACCCTACTTAGTGGATACAGAAGCAAAGAAGGCGAGGAGGTTTGAACTGGAATTTCGTCTTGAGATTGGTGGCATAATGGCATCTCACCAGGCAATCTCAAACAGGTTAGAGATTGACCAAACCTTTCAGCAAGGGGCCGAGCCCTTAGGAAAGCGAAAGTGGAGTGGATCCAATGAAAAAAAAAGGAGAAAACCCGAATAAGAAAGTTAACACATGATCGAGTTTTGGACAAGTTGTCTCACCCTGTCCAAAGTGCAACAAGATGCATTGGGATGAGTGCCTCTTCAGGAGAAATGTGTGCTATCGATGCGGCAAAGCAGGCCATGTTTCCAAATATTGTAAGAAAGCCCCCTCGAAAAGGAACAATGAGCAAGAAAAAGAAGGGAAATGCACGAGTTTTCGCTTTAACTTAAGAACAAGCGATAGATGGCACGAACGCAGGTAATTTCGAGGACGAAATTCTTTAAGGAGAGGAGATTGTAACACCCCAAAATTTTTTAAAATATAATTTAATTATCTTACATGCCACATTTTATTATTTTGAAAGTTAAGGGACTAAAATAAAGTTTTAAATTCTTATTTTTTTTGGCCAAATACTCGATTTTTGATTGAGTGACCAAGAGTATATCAATATGGATCTCATTGGATAGCTCGTTTTTAATCATAAAAATAGGCTCGAGAAAATGTTAATTCGGATAAGTAGGTCTCAAGATATTAAAGTTTAAAGAAATTTTAATTTATTTATTTACATTTTTAATATAAAAGTGAAATTAGATGAGGATTGTCATGTGTAGAGGATGAATGTGAAAATAATATTTTATTAGAATTATATAAAGTATAAGTTGTCATTATCACCTTTTGAGATTAGAAGGGATACGCACCTGAAAAGACAACATCAAGATCACCTAATTTGCGATGCTCTCCTTTTCCAAATTCGACATTTTCAAACAGCTTTTTGACTTGAGGATTATAACACCCCTTGAAAGTCTATCTTGGTTCATCACTTATTTTAATACCTGACTTGTCTTATTTGGACGAGTTAGAAATACTGAGCTTTTATATTTTTGGAATAGATGTCGAAGCTTCCAATGATGACTTGCATTTTCCAGGGACTTCCATAAGTTGATGGGGATAGAAACAATTTTGGAATACTAGGTTTTAGAAGAGTTAACTCTTTTCTCAATACCTCAACATCAGTTGATTCTATTTGAGGTTTTTTTTTTTTACCTTTAGAGAATCATTCAAATGTAGATTTTAATTTACCTTTGATAAGCTGATGAGATTGAGCAGCACTAGTTGTATCATCATTATCTGCATTTTCTTTAATTTTAAATCCGAACATGGTCAACCCTGTAGAATTACACTCTTCATTTTCCATGTAAAATTTGGCATAAACAAAATGAGCTTCTTCTTCGAGGAATGGTTTGAACTCAGCTACGACACATTTGACTTCTCCGTCTCAACTATATTTGAAACATCGGTCCCAAGTTGAAGGTACTACTCCAGTTTCATGTAGCTAAACACGTCAAAGGAGTAACTCGTATGATGTTTTAGCATCAATAACATGGAAGAGAGCCGATGAAATTAACTCCCTTATTTGCAGTTTCAAATGAATAATGTCAATGGCTCGCTGACCTTTATGGTTGAATCCTTGAATCATGATCTTGCTCTTGGATAGATCACCAACATTAATTCCAATCTTCTTCATCGTTTTGACTGGCATGATGTTTACAATAGATCCACAATCGATAATTATGCAATTTATCTTACATTCTCGAATATAACCACTAACACAAAGTGGTCTATTATGTAAACGAGAGCCCAGTTGCAAATCTTAATCATCAAATGTGATGGTGGCCATATAGTCTTGTCGGATTGTGGATCCAATATGTTCTAAGACTTTGCTTTCATATTCTTTTGGATCTATCAACGTCGCGATTAAAGCCATTCGATCATAAAAAAGAAACTTAAGAGACTCTAATAAACTTGTATCGGAAGGGATATTATTGGGTCACGATAAAGTTCTCTTCTGTTTTGAACTCTTTCTTGATATGTTCTTTGCTTCATCTTTCTCATCCACATTGATATCATTAGAGGTAAAGCATTCATTGTCTAAGAAACCCTTGAGAAAATAATCACCCAGGGTTGGTAGTCTAAGAGGAATGCGTGAAGTGACTTCTACTCTCGTTGATTTAGTAGATGCTTTCGGCTTAGTTTTAGACCTTCTTCTTTGGTTGTTTCTTGATTTTCATTTCTTGTCACAAACACCAAGACTTGGAAATTGTGTAATCATTTGATGGCGTCTTTTCACACGAGTCTATCCTTCCTGATTTTCTTCTAGTATTGCTTTTTATTGGGTTGGACTTTCATATCCAATGCCCCCAATTTCGGTCCTGCAAGAGGTATAGAAGGTGCTATTTTACCTGTTTTGCTTGATACTTGGTGTTTCTCCTTCTTACTTATGAAGGTGGACCAACTATCACCGATCTCGTCTTCGGACTCTGAATTAGAATCTCAAACATCCAAGTCATATGTCATAATTTCGTAAAATGTTGGACGATTGGGTGCACGCGGTCCATCCATTCCTGGGTAGACATGATTGATAGTATTTTCTCATTCTACTTCAAACTTTACTATAATGGCTCCTTCTGGAAGTTGTGGTCCAAACTCCTCAGCTGAAGATTTACCGGCATCGTATGTATGAGAAAATTTATGTTCCTTTTTTTGTAATGGGGATTGGATCAAATGATCTAAACGAAACCATCGAGCAGGCAACCGTTAGGTTTTCTTCGGTTTCAAGTTTCATCTCATTTTCTTTGTCTAAGCAAACAATAAGATCTTTCAATATAAAACATTTTTCTACCGGGTGACTGATGATTCTATGAAATTTTCAATATTTAGGATGATCGACCTTACCAACTTCCTCAGGTCTCTTTGGTGTTGGAAGTTCGATTATCTTTTGTTCGAGAAGTTGATCTAGAATTCCAGAAACTTCAGAATCTGAGAATGGGTACTCCTTCTCTTCAAGCTCTTTCATAGTCACATGACCTTTGCCCTTTGCTTTGGACTTGTCCCCTATTAGGTCTGAACTATAGTTTTGGTTTTGTTCTTGGATTTGAGCTTGGCCCTTGGAAGGCTATCTTTGCAGGAATAGTGGAAATTGGCATTACTTCTTTGGACTTACCTACCTTGACATCCTTCTTTATTTCTTTCTTGGGATCTTTCTTGTCATGTGGATCACTTGGTAAGTAACTCCCATGCCTTGCAATTTAGAGCTCCATGTCATGAGCATGTGTCGACAACTCTTTAAAGGAGCGAGGCATATTTGCTTAGAAATTGTAGAGTAATCCCCAATGCATGCATTGTACACACATGTCAATAGAAGATGTTTCGCTTATTCTTCCTTACAATTGAGCATGAGGTTCCTCCAGCATTTGATATACTCTACAATGGGCTCTTCCTTGCTCTGCTTCATTCGAGCAAGTTCTGGAAGGATGACAGTCTGCTTGGTGATGTAGAAATGTGTTAAGAATTCTCTTTCAAGTTAATCTAACTATCAATTGGCCCAGTCGGTAAGTCGATATACCATTCGAATGTGACACCTTTGAGGAGCGTACGAACTATTTCACTATGGTGTTATTGTACGTGCATGCATTGTTATACGTCAGAGCAACGTGTTGCTTCAGGTTACCTTTCCTATGAAAACACTGGAATTTCAGAAGTTAGTAATCGAGTGGCATCTTTATTTCGTCGATTCGACAGCTATAAGGCTTGGCATATACCAATGAAGATTGCATTGAACCACCATACTGGGCATGAATGGTGTCCACAATCATATGTTGAAGTTGATGGACATATAGAAAGCCAACAGCGAGTCGAGTAGTATCATGCAAAACATTTTGAACAACTGTGCGATCATGTATATCTTATTTCTGTTGGCGTTTTTAGACTTCTAGATCTTTAGGTTTGGAAGATCTTGAATTTTCTTGATCTTCTTTCGACAGATTTTGTAGCTCTAGCGTGTGCATAAGTACAACAACCTATATGTCTTTCTCGTCTAGTGACTTTGTTAATTTTTCAATGGTTAAAGCCATTTGTTGGATTCAATCATCAGAGCCCGATGTGGTTTTTTTGTGACCATCACTGGCTCGATTCTTCAGACGAAATATAGTCTTCCCATCTTTGCAAATAAGTGATATAAGGGAATCCAAACAAGGATCTGTCACTGGAGACAAAGCTCGAACGAGAATTTTTTGTTGAACTCTTATTCTTTTCTATTAAACGAGAGTTTGACTTTGTGAAATTAATTTTCATTCTGCATTTGTTGGAGAACTTCTTTAGTGATGGGACCAGTTGAGTTTTCCCATTTCTTGTTTGAGCTCTGGTCGCACAGAACAGTTCAACAAGTGTCTCTTCAAGATGAGTCATGGTTTGCTTCGCTTATTCATTTTCCATTGTTGATGAAGTGGTTGAAAGTTGAAGATTCTGAGATCAAAAGATGGGAAGACAAGAAGGTCCCATCGTGCGTGCTAAGAAATTTATACAACGAATTTTGTGTATTAAAATACGAAAATCGTTACAAATTGTATTTTTGAGAAATACAAATAGATATGACTCTTTTTGTAATTGTAAAATTATAAATTCCTCTTATTAGCGATCTGAATGTTTGAAGACGAGGAGTCACGTAGCTTGAATCTTAGGCTTCAAATTTGTTGAGAATTTGATTTGCTGAAAGTTTGACTTGTTCGACACTTAAATTTTAGAGCTTGGATTTGCACTTCGAAAACTTGAACTTCATCTTAATTTAATTTGAAGAAGACGTTGATCTTTTTGGATTTGCTTGATTTGAAGAAGATGTAGACCTTCTTCATGTTTTTCGGACCTGGAGTTGAGATGATTTCTTTGGCACTACGTGGTTTTCTTCTGCCCTTTTCTTTCCCCATTGTCATGGACATTTGATTCTATTTATAGAGAAAATCCGCGACTAATTTTAGTAACCACTCAATTAATTCAATTAAATTGATTATAATTGAATAATTGTGGATTTTAAAATAATAGGATGGACTTTTAAATTTTTATGGGTCTTAGTAGGTTTTAGTTTAGTAAATTTTACTGTACTAATTATTTAAATTGATCCAACCCATTATTTGTTTTATTTGTTTTATTTTTTTTTGTCTACGGAGTACATCACCGATTTTGAATAGATATGTGGAGAAGTAGATTAATTTTGCATCAAGTTTCTGTTCTTGCCTCCAATCTTGATTCTAAACCCTAGCTCTTGATTTCCTATTTTTCTCCCTTTTGATTTTTTTCTTAAATTCTCAAGTTGTATCTTGTGTCTCTCAATGCGTGGAACTCTCTAAAATTTCTTCATTTCTTTTATTTATACTTCTCCACTTGTGTTTCCCGAATTTGGAGTCTTTCGGGACTTTTAACGAGCCAAAGCTGTACAACTCTAGGGTAGACAGTGCGACGCCTAGGCACTTGAAGTCAGCGCCTTAGCGCAATGATAATGTGTATATCATATATCTTTCCTCTAATCGGGATTTCATTTCAAGATGAAGAATGTTGAGGTTAATGCTCATTTTGTTCGGGATAAGGTTAAATCAAAGACAGCTCGTGTCTCAATTGTTGCTTATGCTGATGAATTAATATATTCACTCATCATTCCTCTGTCTACATCTCCATTTCAGCTATAATGGTCCAAGATTGGGGTCATTAAGTGCCCATCTTGCGAGGATGTGTTAGAGATAAAGTTCTATAGAGACATCTTCATCACAATTCTTATACTCGAAAGTTCTATAGACACTTTATGATTATAGTTTATCGCTTGAGTTTATTATTCAAACTTCGTTAATTAATTATACTCGAAATATTAAATAAAATAAGGGAGCAACAATTTTCATCCCATCATTCTTATATATTTCTAAATCTATGCCGATTAAAATTTCTAAAAAGTACCTTATTCTTTTATGTTACATTTTAACATCATTCTTATCAAATTCATTCGTTCATTATAATTTTATATATTGTATTAATGATCGGACCTAAACCATCACTTGACACTAGCACCCCAATTACCAACCAATGTCACGAGTTCCTCCAAAACAAATTTTAATTCTAAATTTGTTTCAAGCCAGGGGCATATCCATTAAGGGTCCAGTGGGAGCAATTGGGTTCAGGTAGTGCAATCGCCCATACCGAACCTTTAATTTTTCACATTGGAAAAAAAAAAAAAAAAAACTCACATAATTTTTAACCCGAACTCAACAAAACAAGTCTTATTCGAAATTATTTTTAATTAATCTAGTTCCCATCGAATTAAACATGCAATATACGATTTGTACATTAAAGCCTCCGTTTGACATCCTTTAATTTCTATCTCTCTTTCTCTTTCTCATTTCAACCACACATTCTCCAAATAAAATAATATTACACACAAATCAAAAACTTTTCATCACTTTTCCACCACACATTTTCACATCAATCACTATTCCAAAATTTCTATTCACCTAAAAATGGGTTTCAAACAGGGGCAATCTTTATGTAATTTAATATTATTACGCGTTAATTAATCCACCCTACCAATCATAAATAAAATATTTAGTGAAAGTAATATCACCTCAAAATTGACTTTTTTGAAAGTTTCATGCAATTCATGTGGGGTACTCGTATATTACAAGCTAGTACCAACTTGAATTGACTTTTGTATTTGTTGAATTTTCGTATCACTTTGAAATTTTCTATTTCACTTAGTTTCTTTATTATATCCATAGACCCAAATTTAAGGGTCATACTTCACGCTACCTCCGAGCAATGTAATTAGGCAGAACCAGTTCGAAAAGTGCAACTGAACCCAAAGAAGGGCCGCTAGGCAAAACAAATCCATCTATTTTAATAAAAGAACGTTGACCTATTTCCGATTTCACCGGTTTAAATTATGAAAATCATC
Organism: Fraxinus excelsior; assembly: GCA_019097785.1. Lineage (NCBI taxonomy): Eukaryota > Viridiplantae > Streptophyta > Magnoliopsida > Lamiales > Oleaceae > Fraxinus > Fraxinus excelsior. The sequence continues at coordinate 3,051,928 of CM032627.1, forward strand.
CAAAAATTCATTCTGTAGATTTTTTTGTAAATATATTTTCTAAAAAAAATCATCGGGTAGGAATGACAAAAAAAACTCGTTCAACCTAATACTTGCGGAGCCCGTCCTGAATGAGACGGGAACTACCAGCCTAATGGGGCGGGGCGGGAGTCGTTGCCCCGAAGCGGGTATAGGACGAGTACGAGAAATATAATCCCGCTTAAAGTTATTTCAAATTTATATTTTTTATTAAGCAAAAAGAAAATATTTATCATCATTTTGAAAGGGAACAACAAATTGAAAAAAAAAAAAATGTAATAGCATTCAATAATTAAAGATATAAAAAATTTAAAATAAATAAATAAATTGGACGATAAGCGAGGTAGGAAACCCTCTCCGTCCTGCTTTAATCTAGTATATAGGAACAAGGTAACAAAAATATCCGACAGGGCAGGAGGACGCGAATGATTGATCCGTCATGTACCCGTTTCGTTGCCATCCTTATAATCGAGTGAATTTTGATTTGTCCCCGGTTTGATCCTCAACCCTTTTTTCTTTTTGAATTGATACTTCAATTCCTAAAACATTGCCTCCGACCACCGTTTCATGTCTACTACACTACATCTCGATAGATTGATTGATTGATTCACTTTACAATTTTTATTGTCTCTATGTAAATTATTTTACGGGTCAAATCGAACTTTATATTTTTATGTTGTGTGGGGTACAAGAAATCATTTTTCTTCCAAAACGTGTTTTAGGTGACAAAATTCTAAATAATAACAGATGATGAAATTAATTCGAATATGCTCACAACATATTTATCTCTTTTTATTAATATAATAATATGTTTTATGCGTGTGGCGTTTACCTAAGACTTATAAATTGCCAATGGCTGCTTATTACTTGGTCAACATTCTTCAATTTTGAGAACTAGTCAATGTTGTACAAAATTCAAACATAATTTTATCTTTTTTCCAACCTGTCGATTGAGAATTATAATAAAATTAACTTCTTTTTTAAGGTTTTTTTTTTTTTACATAGGAAATCGAGAAAATGACAAAATTATAGTATTTTGTAAAAATAAATAAATAAATAATTGATCGGACTTTATTTGATAGGAATTTTTTTTTTTTAAATAATTTTTTTGTGAATTTTTTTTTTTTTTTTGAAAAATATAATTGAGAAAAATAAGTTTTTTTAAAAAAAAATGGACAAACGGCTAAATTGGTCTCTATATATATATACATATTTCTCTCTGTCTCTAGGCATAATTTGGCAATTTCATGGATGAAACAAAAACAGGGAGCGCCACAGCCGGCGCCGGAGGAAAGGAAGAGAACCAGGTGCGGCAAGTGTTGAAAATTTTAGAAGCTATCAAGAAAGTTTATAAAGAATTACAATCCAAACCGAGTTCCGACTCCGTCGACTGCAACTCGCACATCAAAACGTTAATGGAGCTGCAAACAAAGTCTGAATCAGTTTTCTCCACAGACCCACATCTCTCTTCTGTTAATCAACACCTCTCCGACTTAAAGGAGTTAATCCAGGATGTCCTGGATTCGAAACCCGGTGGGGGTATCAGATCGTTCGTGACTCGGCGGGTCAGGTTCCATGAACTCTCCCGAGTCTCGAGCTTGATTGAGTCTGAACTACAGGCATGGATAGATCGTGAAACAATATTCAATTTGACAAAAACATTGCACCAAATTCATTATTCAAAAGCATCATCAGATGAAGAAATTTTACTGCAAAAAATGGATTCATTCCGGGAAATTCTTTCAAAGGGCTTCGATATAAACCTCCAAGATTTGCTATTAAAATCTGGGATTTTCTCAAACCTCGAAAGGATTTTATGCAATCCACTTTTTTCCACAAGGATTCGTGAAAAATCTGCCATAGCCATCGAAGAGCTTGTTCTTTACAACAAAGACGTATTCGTGAGCCTTGTATTAATCGGAAAAACTGTCAAATCTTTAGTATCAATGGCTTCTATTTCTTCTCTACAAGTTCTTTGCTCTCTCATAAAGGCGATCAAGAGCCCTTTAGTCGATGAACTTAAATTATGCAGTGGAATTTCAAAGATTGTTGACTTATTACAATATTCTGAGGATTTTGAAATGCGATTAATGGCATTCAACTGCGTACTTGAAATCGGGTATTTTGGAAGAAAAGAGTCTGTTCAAGCAATGCTGAATGCAGGTTTGATCAATAAACTGGTGGAATTGCAGAGGTCGGAAAGTAATCAATTTGCAGGATGTGTAGTGAAATTTACAATCCAATTGGAGATTGGGGAAGGGCTAAGGCAAAGAGAGAGGAGAAGTTTTAAGCAAGAAATACTGGAGAAATTAAAAGAGGGATGTGTTTCTGAGGCTGAAGCAGCCACCATTGCTGCAGAGGTTTTGTGGGGGGCTCCACTTTGAAAATTTGGAATATCAAATAGGAGTAAATTTTTTATTTTTTATTTTTTTTTATAACCCTGTATGTTCGGGCCAACTTGCACACCTCGATTAATCTCACGGATCTTGAGGTTTACGGCCGAATACTCATCTCAGTGGTTCCGAGGGGACTCGAACTGGTGACCAATTGGGAACAAACCTAAAACCTGACCAATTGAGCAACCCCTCCAGGTTAAAATAAGAGTAGAAATGGGAGATTTTGGATTTATTTTATTATTTTTACGAATTTTTTGGTGAAAAAATTGTTGTAAAATTTGTTTGGAAATGTGTTTATTGTAAATAATTGAAAATTATTTCATTTATGTAGAATATATTGTTTCTAATATTTTGGAAGGCAAGAATATAAGGATGGCAATGAGATGGGGACGGAGAAGCGACGTGACAACCATTATTATTCCGCCCGGTCGGCGTCCTGTAAAATGAATTAAATCATTATTTTCAAAAAACATTTGTCTGTCATCTATTTTAGACGAGTACCTTGGACTATGTGTAGTAATCAATAATGGTATATTGTCTAATTTTGTTGAGTACCTTGGACCATAAGTAATAGTGTAATACTCAGCATGTGAGGCATGTACCACTGTCGAAATTATACGCTTGACATCGTGTCACTTCTCGTATGGGACTTGATCTTTCCTTTATCCACCTTAGTCAAAATCAGGAATTTCTCTTGTATTTTTTCAATTTATTTTTATTTTTGCTAAGGATTTCTATGATCATACTTTATCTGTGGTGTGTTTAGATTGCCAAAGTTAGGATTGAACAAAATGATTACATTTTCTTGATAGTTAACTCTATGGCAATTATGGGTACGCTGTATTAGAGTTAGGGTAGTGATAAGTATATTTTGTACATTCATTTGGACATTTAAGTTATTTATAGGTTATTTTGATAAATTGTGGCATAATTCTATGTCTCTTGTGTGTTTTAGGTATAAATTGACATAAATTGTGGAATTAAAGAAACATGGTGAAAATGGAATAAATTGTAAGAGATCCAAACTTCGAGACTAAAGTGCAAATACTCAAAAGTTGTGTCAGACCTCGAGATTAAGATTCGAGATGTGCTATAGTCAATTGAATGAGAAAAGAAGTCAAGGGAATTAAAATAATATAAAATAATAACGACGTCATATTGAAACTCGTTTCGAAAATTATATTGTGACATATCGAATAGTCCAAACGAACATCGAAAATAATTAAACGAACGTCTCAAAAAGAAGTCTAACTCGTCTATTCTTTAAAGAAAAATTATTTCATTTACGTTTCTTATTTTTGTGAAACAATTTTTTTATTATAATTTATATTATTTTATTAGAATATTTTTATATGGGTATGACGTCAAAAAAATTTAGATCATTACACAAAATATAATAAATTAACATTGAATAAGATTCAAATTTGAATTATTTTTTTCTTATTGGAACAAATGGGTAAAATAAAAAAGTGGATTAAAAAGAAAATAATAATTACAACTTGAACCTTATTAAATATTAATTTATTATATCCGAAAAGTTTTGATGTCATACCATGTAAAAATATTCTAATAAAATAATATAAATTATATTAAAAAATTTATCAAGCAAAAATAAGAATTATATTCACCAAAAATTATAAGAGGAGAAAAATATGGGAATAGACTAATATACCCTTTTAAATATGATTGGCAAATTCCGTAGAGACCATTTCTGCAAATTACCATAAGTTTTCAACGGATGTTTAACGGTTCATGGATGGAAGGACTAATTCCGCAAGAAACGTTTGAAATAAGGGTACAAATGCCAATTTTAAAACGATAGGGACCATCTTAGCAAAGAGTGTAAACGTTGGGGACCATTTCTGCTAATTGCCCTTTAAGTTAAGAGTATTTATAGGTTATTTTGATAAATTATGGCATAATTCTATGTCTATTGTGTGTTTTAGGTATAAATTGACATAAATTGTGAAATTAAAGAAAAATGGTGAAAATGGAATAAATTGTAAGAGATCTAGACTTCGAGACTAAAGTGCAAATACTCAAAAGTTGTGTCAGACCTCGAGATTAAGATTCGAGATGTGCTAGAGTCAATTGAATGAGAAAAGAAGTCAAGGGAATTAAATATAGTCAAAATATTATCACAAATCAAATTTCTTCTTTTTTATTTATTACGCTTTCTTGATACAGGATAGTAATTTTATTTTTATTCAGGTGTTATCATCCATGCATAAAAAAAATAACATGCCTACATCCCATGTTCTGTTTTCCCATCGTCTCTTGAATTTCGTGTTGGTTATGAGATGTTTTGTGTTTAATATTAATTGTTTTAAGTTATTTGGCCACTAATGCGTGAATTTTACTCATTTTACATGAACATAACAGTGAGGAACACTCAAACCAACACTGGCCAAGTGAGACAACACAATCGTGTAGACCATCTAGCTCTTGCATTACCTCGACATTTCTGCCACCACCTTCGACCTAAATAGGGAAGTCTTCAATTTCCCCTCCATGTCTTTATATTTGCATACTTAGTGCTATAATTTCGTACATTGAGAACAATGTACGTTTTATGTTTGTGTTATAATTATGTTTGCATGCTTGTTATGTGCTATATAGCAAAATAAAATAAAAAAAGAAAATCAGACAAAAGATTCAAAAAAACATGTTCTTTTATGCTTTTTATTGCTTTTGTGTGCTTGTATGGGTTAGATTGTCTTGCCGGCAATGATATATATATATTGGAATTATGTGTTAGACTATGAATGATGAAAATATTACATGTTGGAATTGATTAATGCTTATTCAGGTAGAACTTATTCTTACTTGCACATGAAACTTGTATTTTTTTTTGCATCACGAATAAGTGCTTTAATTCATAGGCTGGAATATGTTGAAAATATTGAAATTTAATTGCCAAAACCAAGAAAGACAACTATTACAAACATCCTTAGTTTAGGATAATTTAGAAATGGTTGAACTAGTGCAAGAAGACATTGATATAATTAAGGATTCTACCTATGAATTTCTTGTGTTGATTGTTTAAGGCCAATAAGATAAAAATGAGGTGAAAATCTTAAATTAAGGATTTATTTTTTAGAATGAATATTTAATGAGGGGCATTGCAATAATTATGGCAAGGATAAGAAAAATTGTCTCATTGTAAAACATCTCTCTATAGCCTTTATGATTCGAGTTATTAAACTTGCAAGAGTATTTAAAACCTAATACCTCATAGTCATTTGACTTGACAGTCATCGGATAAAAGTTCGCTACAAGAGTCATTTACAAAACTTAGCAGAGACAAGTTCGCACATAAGATTTTATTAAAAAAAACGTATTATATACTTTGATTAAGCTTTGAACACTTGTTTGAAAGAACTAGACATTTAATAAGAGATAATTAGCCTCGTTAAGTCATGGAGGTTGAAGCAACCAAAATATAGGAGAATCCTTAATTGTTGAAGTGTTTAACTACTACTAGTGAAACTTATTCAAACTAGAGATAGTAAGGATGTGAATAATCTGAAATTCAGCCTAAAATCACACTTTGGGGAAATGAGTGGAAATAATAAGTTTAGGATATGTATCTCATGAGTAAATAAATGAGACATTTGACCATCGAGGATCAAGAATTGAACCAAGCATGAATTTATAATATTTTACATAAGTCTTCAACAAACATGCCGAGTTTTACATTGAGTGGGTAGAAATTGATTCTTCTATGAAATTATTCTTTGTATTGACGCAAAAATTTCAATTCTGAGACCAATGGCATGTTATCTAACCAATTATGTTGTGAGCTAGGTTATAGTTTGTTTGATAACAAACAAATATTCAAGTTTGAGGGTTTGGTAAGTGTATTTTGTACACTTCTTTGGACCTTTAAGTTAGAGTATTTATAAGTTATTTGATGAATTATGGGTTAATTCTCTGTGTATCGTGTTTGTTAGGTCTAAATCAAAACTTCAGGGACTAAAGTGCAAATACTCGAAAAAGTTACGCTTCAGATTTTCAATCTCTAATTGAAACCCATTTTTGATATTGCAAACATTCGAATTGGAAAATGTTATTTTTAGAAGAACTGTAGTTCTTTGAGTCATCTTTCCAATGCATGTTGAATTTTCTCAATCAAATGTCTAGAGGGAATGTTGTGACAAAAATATTGATGACTGTTCAGCACATGAACCAAGGCACGCGCCTTCGCTAACAGGCGAGGCGAGCGCCTGAGGCTGCCCAAATCATCCAAGCACATGCCTTGGGTTGGCCTAGGCGTGCACCTTAGTTCAAAAATGAGAAATTTTGGTTTTTTCCATACTTTATTTTGGTAACAAAGCAATCTTTTTACACCTTATATATTGGAATGCATGTCCAGAACAAGTTAAACGGGTTTTTACATAGTTGATCAAGAAATTGAAGATTTTTTGCATGCAAATAGCATAATTGCATCTTTTGGGGTCGAGTTTCAAAAGAGGAATTGAAGTTTTCACGTTTTCCTTAAGTTTCTTAGTATCGGGTGATGTCGTCTCTCTTTCTTTTGTGTAGTTTTCATATGGCAATGCTAGGCATAATCTTTTATGTATTGGATGGATGACAAAACCTATTGATTGATAGTTTTTAATTTGAGACTTATTGTTTTTTAGTTAATTCTCGCGTTTGTGATTTCATATGCATTAATTATATTTGTTTAAATGTTTGTGCACCATTGTAACATATAAGTTGTTTATTTGTAGTGTCAAAAAATTCATAATAAGTAGAACATTGCATATTTAACACGAGCAATAGATATTAGGAATAATATTTATGGCATGTGCGATCGCGTATGATAAACATATGATTAAATGTATGTTTTTCATATGAATTCGGACTAGAGATATAATCGGATTGTGTTAAACATATGTTTGATATATTTTGAAAAAGAATATTGAATATTGTCGGATTATCGATTATCTCAAACGCACTAACCACACTAATTAACATAAGTCAAGAATTAGAATTAGACGTGGATACGTGGAGTCAAAAATCCAATGGATTCATTTCGTTATTTGAAAAAATCATTTTTTATTGCTTTCATAGTTGCAATTAGTACAGTAAACCAACAATCAATTTCTTTTGTCTTACATTTATCGAATTTGGTAGTAGTTACTATGCTACAGTTGAACTTTATTCTTCGTGGAACGATATTAGTAACTCATTACATATTACTTGTCAACAATGTCGATCGCTTGCAAAATTTTACCGAACATGGAGACATGATTATGAGGAATAAATTGAATTAAGGTGGATTAGGGTTACCAATGGGATCGGCCTTGACCCAAGTCAAACTAGGTCCTCAAGCCTCAAGATATTGAAAGGCCTCATTAAAATAAATAAAAAATAAAAAAAGTCCACAACTTGCCCCGATACCCTCCAAATCCCTCAAAAAACCAATAGTTTTTCCTTGGGGTTAGAAGAACTGGAGAAGAGAATCAGAGACATTGAGATTGACATTTTTATCGAACTTAAATCACTAAGTCCGCCGATGCCACCGGAGGATCCCAAGAAGGACAAAAAGAACCCATTTAAAAATATGAAAGGAACTTCCGAATTGAACTTCAAAATCCCAACAATCAATCAATTATATTTTAGTAACTACGAATTTAGTTCCAGTCATTTTACTACCTAATAGTTCTTCTTGATCGAGTTAAAACAAAATGCAAGATAAGAAAGAGATTATTTTAGTTATTTGTCATTTACTGAATCCTTTTTTAATATTCTTATGTGCTGAAAATTTGTTGGCAGCTACCAATATTTTAAAACATGTTTATACTAGAAAAATTATGCCTTGTTACATTAAAATTATTGTAGAAAGAGAAATTAAGTAGCTATAAAAATATATTTTTGTTCGCAATATCACTTTCTAAAATTTTAAAAAATATTTTTATACATCACATCAAAGAGGATGAACATCAATTTTATCCAACTCTAGTGGAGCTTAACACCAATCTATGTGTCAATATGTCGTAAATCTTTACATGCTTCTTTTAAAGGTTATGTTTTCCAAGTTTTTTGGCTATATATATTAACACATCAAATTATTTTATAAGTGCACACATTTTTTTTTATTTTTTTGTTGACGTAGGACCGCAACCGTTACTCATGAGTGCGTACTGGATAAACCTCGTTTCATGTGCAGTAACTCGCAAATCACACAGGAGAGATAAACCGTACTAAACAAGTTCGGTGCGACGAGCTCGACCGAGGAAGTCTAGGCAGGAGATTCGAACTCGTGACCTTCGATCTTCGTGTTCACCTACTCCACCAACTCGACCACCCCCAAAGCGGTAAGTGCAAACATTTTAATCGCATGAAATGTTCATAATCCCTGTTAACTGTCAAATGTATTCCAAATTTTCTTATCACATGTTTACCCTCAACGTTTCATTAATTAAAACATTTCATCTTCAACAACAATTCCCATCTAAAAGTTTTAATGAGAAGAGGTAAAAATATTTTTTCCCCTCGTATTTTAAATAAACAAAAAACTGTAAAAGCAAAATAGCAACTAAATATTTATTCCTTATTTTAAAGTACACTAACCAAACTTTCAGATGAAAATCATCATTAGGGACAAAATCTACTAACTAATAAAAGGTTACTGATAAGACTATGATAGAATCAAAAGAATACCCATAATGTGAACGAAAATCCTAATACAATAACTCATATCTTTCATAGTATTTTTCAACTTCTCTATTTCACAGCAATGTTTCTTAAATTTAATGAAATTATCAAGTCAGGATGCACCATTCTGTTTATCACTCTTCAGAGGGCAACCCGTTTAATCTATCTATCACCTCTTCGTGAAGATTTCGAAAGAAAAAGTTAGCAGTCATTTCAAAGAGAGCAGTATAAATATCTTACAGCTTCATTTAATCCAAGAACGTTGACGAAAAATTTTCCTTTATTAAAATTAATCTTTCTTACCTTTTTTTGCAATTTAACTCTCGATATAACGAAGATAACAGGAGTATTTTCCGTGCCCTCACATTTTTGTCACTTCAGTACACCTAATAGGCTAATAAAAACCTCTTTGGCCATCAAAAGCCATAGGAAAATGTACTATATGATCATTGTCTTCATATCAATAGCATACAAGGTTATCTAATCAAAATTGACATGAAAGAGTTACCTGCAGATTTCGAGGCTTAAGAATTTCTCTGATTTTGAGAAGCGAACACATTGAGATCAAATGAAAACGAAAAAATCATCCTCTTTCAAGAGCTTCTCTACTTTCAAGATCATTAACAGGCTTTTTCTGCAAAAGGGCTCTGAAAATGGAGACAACTGCAACTAAAGCTAATTGCATGTGTTCGGAACTATTGACCTTTATAGAAACCTGGCCCATTTTCCGGCTATTCAAATTGGCATTCATTGACATTGTCGTACCTCGGCTCAATCGGAAGTCAGACTGTAAATTGCCACCCAAAACTGTCTCTTTGTTAAATGAGAGGAATGTCATTGAGAGACTGACCTTCTCGTTTCTCACAGGGTAGTCTTTCCCCCTTAAAGTAGTTTCGACACTTCCACCATAAGCCACTTGTCCATTTCCTCCCATCCGACCAGCATCTACTGCAAATCTCAGTCGCCTCCCTATTGAGAAGCTGTCCTCAATCTTAGCACCAAAATAATATTTATCTGCAAAAGATGTCACAGAAACACCACAATCAACGACATTGTTCTTAAAGTTCTTGAGTTTTGTGTTGCTGCGAATCGTGCAGACCAATTCTTTCCCAGCAGATTGAACATCAAGACCTACACTATAAATAGAACCTCTAGGATCAGTAAAAGCTGTAGTTGCTTCAGACTGAATGCTGAAATCTTGTTTGTCCTTGCTCATTTGTCCTGTGACACAAGCAATAACATTTTCCCTTATTTCAGCAGCAGTCTCGAGGTTGATACCATCAAATCCCACATCATGATCCCATCCATGGGGATCAAGAACTGGCCTCACAAGCCACTGGTCACCTACGACACAGCGGAATCTATGCACAGGACAATCTGAGTCAAAACTAGGCACAGCCATGTCTGGTAACAAGACTGCTGTTGGAGAATCCTGGTTATCAGCACTGTCAACAGAGGTCACACCAACATTTTCTTTGTTCTCTTTTTTTCTAAGAAATTCTTGTTTCAGCTGTTTCTTTAAATAAAGGGTCTCCCTGTAATCCAGCTCATCAAGATAAGCTTTCTTTTGAGACACTGTCAATTTCTCGAACTGAGCTCTAGACAGAATTCGAATAGGAGGTAATTGATCATATTCATCTTCTTCGTCCATGTATGAAAGAGAGAGTTCGTCGATTTCATCATTTGCTGCGTTTGGGTTCAATTGAATTCGATGTTTAAGAAAAGATGAGAGAAGATGAGGTAAAGAAGGCAATCTGGTATTACTTAAAGGCCCCAATTGTACAGTGTCTTCAAATCCCAAAAGAATATTGACATCACCAAGAATTTTGGTGCATATGCATATTAACAAGAAATGGGACCTCCATAGCTGACCATTTGGAAGAATCTTTCTCCCCCTGTCATCCGTCTTACAGTGTGGATCATTCTCCACCAAAATTACAGGGTTTTCAAGCTTCGTATCCAATATTGCCTGGTGAATATAGTGTTGCATCAGATCAGTGCAGTAAGTGACATAAGAATCAAAGCTTACAGGATACCCATTTGGACCTTCAGGAAGTGCTGCTGAGGAATGAGTCATAACAAGGATTGTGTTGAACCAGATTTCAGGGCCAAGGTGGTCAGTTATGAGCTTCAACAATGGAAAATCACAATAATTCGAATTGATCATGTCGAGGCGCTCAAAATACAAGATTACATCAGGACGTGATTTTTTAACAAATCGCTTGACATAGAGCAAAATTTTCTTGTTTTTCCTGGAGCTACTTGTTGAGGAAGGTAATAGGCCAGGGGTATCAATGAAAGTTATTCTAAGACCGTTCACACTTCCCACAATCTCTTGAACTTGATCAGTAGAAGGCTGAAACGCATCAGTTGTTACGTTTGTATTACCAAATATGGAATTTATTGTTGAACTCTTGCCAACACCAGTTTTACCCAAAACAAGTATTCTAAGTGCAAAGTCCAGTTCAGGTGGACCAACTCCTTGTTCTGAAGCCGTTGCTCGAGCTCTATCAATTTTGAGATTAGTTCTTTTCAAATCTGATTCCCCTGCTCGTATCAAAGTTGCCAGTTGAATCCGATATAAAACCTTTGCCACCATAAGATTATCTTGAGACCAGCCAAGGCTTTGAACTAGACGCAAAAAATTAATTTGTAGACCTTCAACCTTCGCCAGAGGATCTAATTTCTTCTCAATGCTACTATTAGACGCAGAAGGACTTTCCATGGGCTGAGATGAGAAACTCTGATTTGTCTGATTATCATTGGATGAGTAAGACATGTCGGAAGACGCTGGTCCAGCATTGGTGGTAACGCTGCCCAAACCTGATGTTTGAAATAAAAGTAGGTAAAACAGTTTTAATTGACAGTAATCAAATTGGTGGTAATGCGACCCAAACCTGATGTGTGAAATAAAAGTAGGTAAAAAAGTTTAATATACAGTCACAAATCTAATGACAACTGGAGATTTCAATTATATTTTTAGCAAACTCATCAGAAGATTTGCAGAAAGCCAATTGTGAGCCAAGAACCAGCCCTTCACCGTAAGTATAAAAAAGATCTCAAGTAAAAAATGATAATTCAATCTGACAAGTAAAAAGCCATTTATTTATTGGAGAAAAAAAAAATACAGAAGGGTATTTATACAGTTAACCAAAAACAAATGTGTGACCTATTTCGGCTGATGACAATAAGATGGAAACTAATTCGATTTTTTTTTTTTCTCAAGGTAAAAAACTAAGATGAGAACAATCATTTCATGTAGGACACACGGTTCATGTCAGTTGACATTATCCACAAAACCGGCAAAACAAGAAACAATAATACGGTCAACTGATCAACTGTATGTTAGCCTCCTTCCCTCTCCAGAGTGCGTAGTATGCACCACACACAAATACAATCACAGAAGCAAACAAGACAGTCCTCAGACCCAAAGAGTTGATCATCAATGTCAAATCTTAAACGAATTCTAGTACCACATCAGGGATCCAGATATTTATCGCTGTTGGCCAATGGATGAACTTCATTTACATGTTTGCTGTCATTGTTTAATTTAGAAGAGACATTATAGAATAAGTGTGAAATTCATATGACCAGGAATCTATATAGAGATTGATTTTTGAATCAAATGATTTCCATACAGTCTTAGTCACATGGTATTCCCAGAACTGAAAGGACTTGGCAGCTGTATGTGCTTGGGCAGTCTGGCCAGCAAATATTAAATAGGTCAGTAGTATTTGATAGTTGGATTTTATTGGTAATGCTGATAAGAGGGTGTGTCCTCTTCATTTTATAATATAAACAAGGGAAATGCCCAGGTGTTGATTTTTCCATTTCAAATCACTGAAAGTTTTATATAGGTTTTACAAAATATAACTAAGAAAGATAAGCTGGTTATAGTTCTCATAAGAGTAAACTATACAAGAAAGTTTTGGAGCACTCAAGCTCACAAGGAAACAAGTGTCAAGTAGTGGTAACTCCAAATTAACTGCAAATTGCTTGCTGCCGCTGATGATAAACCCTCGTTAATCATAAAACCTCATCTATGACAAAAAGGATGCACAACACTAGTTCAAAAATAATTTTTTATATATGAACCTGGTCAAATAAATTTTGCACTTTCAAACAATGGCAGCAAGAAAAAAGGGGCAAGAGAACATTTCAAAAGTTCGTAAACACTGGTTTCCTATTTTCACACACAGAAAGCACACAAAAAAATAAAAAATGATGATGATGATGATTTGGAAAAGGTGATACCTTGGTTGTCAAAGTCTACACTTTGTGGTTCCTCGGATAAAAAGCTGTCTGATGCTGAAAGCGGTCTAGATGAAGCTAGTGACTTGGATACTAATTGAGATAAAACCCAATCCTTAATGCTTATCATGCTTACTGCACATAAAAAACATTCTAATCCTTCAGTTGATATTCAAATGAAATAAGGTAGAGAAAGATAATACATATGACATCTTCAGAACTCCAATTGCCAGGACACATAAGAAATCAAAATAGCTAGTTAAAATCTTCAGTTTTTTGGTTATAGTTTTAAAGAACGTGACTTTACAAGCCTTGTTCCAGTGGTAAAATTTTAGATTCAGCTCCAAGGGTAAAATTTATGCTACTGCATTTGATGTATACCATATATTTTTCTGGGTCTCGATCTGAAAAAGATTAATAAAAGGGGAAAAAAATATTCAAATTAAAGAACACCCTACTTAATGTGGAAAACTAACTAAGCATACTTTTAGGAAGCAAAGGCTACCATCTTCCAAGGCATCAACCGATGTGACGGTTGATTCCCACATATATCCACAGCTACAGTCGTCAGTTTGAAACCCCTACATTCAATTAAAAGCTAACCCAAATCCTGAGAAACATAGGCAATGCTTTATATGGGAAAAAAATATGTGTGACAAACTGAGAAAATCTGTAGCTGTATAATTGTGTCTTGTGTATTGATGAGAGGGAAGGACACACAGATTTAGGCCCCGTTTGATACACAACATTTTCCATTTTCCAACTTTTGTAGTGTTTGATAGGAAAATTTTTCCCTATAATTCGTTTTCCACCTCTACCTTTCACGCGCCTGTTTTCTTGATTTTGGTGGAATTCATTTTCTTTTGGTTTTGGTGGTAATTGATTTTCCAGTTTTTTTTTTTTTTTTGTTTGACAATTGGTAAAAATTCTAGATACAACGATAAATTTTTTTTTATCACTTTTATTGATAATTTCCATGCAAAATAAAGCCAAACTAATGATATTCGGTATTGAATTATTTTTTTTTTAGGACAATTGGAACAAATTCTAGACCCAATGGTAAAAAGAATTATCACTTTAATGGACAATTTCCATAAAAAATGAAACCAAACGGACACCAAACTTTCAACATTTTTCTGGTAAAAAATTATACCAATCAAACACAATTAATTATAATTTCCAGTAAAACAAATTATAGGCAATTTAATTTCTTGTAATTCATTTTCTTTCCACCCAAATTCTATTTTTGCAATCAAATGGACCCTTGTATCAAATGCACAAGGAAATAGAGTATAACTTAATCCCGTGTCTCCATTTTTGTACCAAAGACTTCGTTTAACTAAAGGGGTTTCACCAGGTAATTCTAATGTTGATACCATCTTGCATGTCTTCTTATATGACACAACTTTCTTGTTGACTTCAATCACAACCTCCCAACTTTTGATAATTCTAGAGAAGCAAAGTATTGTATTTAGCAAGTTAAAGCCATTTTATTTCAACATCAAAAAGCTCTGTGTATAAAAAATTGTGATATCCAAAACCGACAGTCGAACATAGGCATCATCTGAAAAATACAAGCAAAAGTCTAACAGGAATTTCAGAAGTCCAGAACATAAAGGAAAAGTTTATAATATGGGCAAAAGAACTCTGAGCTTTTGCACAGGAGTTTATAATGCGTTGCAAAAGTCAACACCAAAGCAGAAATTTTATTTCAGAAACTGAAGTCAGAACTCAGACGAAAAATGTTTATATCCAGAATCAACACAGCTTCAGAAGTCTATGAAGGCAATGAAATGACTTCAGAGGGTAGAAAATAAGTACGCCCGAAAATTAATTATTAAAAGTATAATCTGTCAAGTTCATTCAAAAGTCTAAGATTCAATTCCAGAAGTCTAAATAGCATTTAGAAGTCTAAAAAGTTAGTTTAGAACTCATCCTTCTTCATTTCAAAAGTTCGAATGAATTTTAGACGGAGGAAAAAGCCAATGCATAATTTAGAAGTCAAGAAACAGGTTTCCTGAAGCCTGGTTTTCCAAATCAAATTGTTGAATGACATCTGTTTTCACCTAATACTTATCATCCAAGTTTTTTAAGCAATTGCCTACTCTAATTTAAATCTATTAAACACACGACAATGGATCTCTAAAAATATTTCTGGGTAAACATTGGAATACAAACACCATACAAGAGTTATTTGATTGTTGCATATATTAAAAAAAGTTAATACGATGGACAAAAGAATCAGATTATAGGACAACAAAATATGAACTTTAAAGCAAGTCTACAAAAAATTAAGTATATCACTGCATTTTTCAACTCTTAAACTATACTTTTTAAAAAGTATTTACATTGTAATATCAAATACATGGATTATATGAACACTCTTTATGAGTTTATTAGAGTATCGGCCTATTTACAGGGCTTTCCAGTGTGATTAGCAGAAGGAGATTGCGAAACAATTTATATTCATATTAACGTTGTTAGAAATAATTCATTTTTTTTCTTGTTAATTATTATCTGTTAATTGTTATTGCCACTGTTGTTGTCAATTTAGGCTGTCATTCTTATCAACTGAAAAATGATTTCCTAGAAAAAAAAAGTTGCTACTGTACTGTCCAAATTCCAAACGCAGACCTTTGGAAGTGGTAATAGGTCCAGAAGAACTGAACCACTAAAAATTAATTATGCGCCTCTATCCTCTCTCCTTTTCTTTAGCAGTACTTTTAATTTTTAAACAATCTTCATAACCATTTTAATAAGTTGCCAATTGTTTAAGTGAAGCTCCACACATTCTACTTGTCTTTTCAAAAGATTAAAACCCTTGAAACTTATGAAATCTATAGTTATCTAAGCTATACAGCCTGTCTTAAACCACACTTTGTTCTTGAATGCTGGTCAAGTTTAGGAAGGTAAGGTGCTTGCTGAGAATTTCTATCAAGGTCAAAGGTGGAAATGCAAGAAACTGTAGAGTTAATTGTTATTTTAGGTTCATCTTTTACATTGTTTAGGGTTTAAATTTTAT
This sequence comes from Fraxinus excelsior, assembly GCA_019097785.1. NCBI lineage: Eukaryota > Viridiplantae > Streptophyta > Magnoliopsida > Lamiales > Oleaceae > Fraxinus > Fraxinus excelsior. Next base: position 3,068,278 of record CM032627.1, read on the forward strand.
ATTCAGAACTTTGTAGCCACTTTCACATCATTGAATAATACAACTTCATTTGGTTTACAATGCCAACCATAATTATTTCCTTGTTTGTTATGAAAAGAAAAGGCAGATATAACCCAATGTGAAGGTACTGACCCATGACCTTTTAAAACTAAGAAACGAGTGTCTCTTCTCTTTTCATAGCTAAAGTCTTTACCCAATCTTAAAAGTGTAACCATCAACTCATTCGCTTCCATTGACATAATTTTTGTACAGAACTGCAATAACTTCACATCACTCATGACCTCACTGAATTCTGTACAATGAAAAACCATCATTCAACCACCTCTTCACGCCAACGGTAACAGAGTAACTTTCATCATATTATCATTCAAACCTCATCTAACAGTCTTAGGTAATTCATTCTAAACCAAAAAGGATAAAAGGACAGAGATAAAAAATAATAATAATAATCTAAAGGAAAAACTGCATGCTTAAGTATGCACACGTAGCTTAGTGTGTTAAACAATACAATTATATGCTTCTGGCAGTTTCTCAGGACACACAGCTCCGAGATTCTTTACTCTACTGACCATAATGCTTCTCTTTCTAGAAAATCTTGTTAGCTAAAAACGAAGCACATCACCAATTACGTGCACTCCTTTTAATGAGATTCCACTACAAACTTACTTATATTTGTAAACTTTCGTCAAACTTACCACATGATATAATGAAGATTTACAAGAAAATAGCTCAGCTTTGTAACTAAGTCAAAATGTTCAATACCCGATTCATTCGAGGCAATCCTCCTATAACAACACATAGCTTTTAAATGTGTACGAAATTTAACTTACTTCGGTGATTAAAAACAAACTTAACCACACAATGTACAAATTTAATTCAAGTACATTCTGCAAAACCAATTATAACCCAAGACAATATAAACTAATTGAACCAAGTTTTTTACAAATTCTAGAAATTCAGTCCATATATGAACTTGACATACACGGAAATCAATCAAGTCCCATACAATCATCCTGTATTGATTCATTCAGCTACAAACAAAAACCAAAATACAAAAAGAAAAAGAAAAAGAAACTGTATATTTAATATTTTACCTAACTGAAAATAACAGTAGGCACCTCCAGTCCAAGAGCTTCGCGACTTCAATAAGCACAAAATTTTTCATCGAATAGAAATCCAAAAACATATGCTTCCTCCATCATCATCCCCAATTGAAAAATAACAAAATTCTGCAGATAATTGTCATATACGTGGAGAAGGCGGAAAAAGGGACGAATTTTGCGAATAATTATCAATAGATAAGACATAAAACGACGCTGTATGATTATGAACCACGTAGAATGGCTTTTTGAGTTTTTTTTCTATAAACGTGCTTTAATAATCAGAAAATTCGATGCTATTAGCCTGCTACGAAATTTGGGATGACAAAAATCTTTCTACCATAATCAGGGTTAGGGGTGGATCGAGACAAATTTTTTGTGGAGTTAAAAATGAGATTAAAAAAAGAAAAAAAAAAACTCCCAAAAAAATAAATTTTTTTTTTTTGCGGGGTCATCTGACCCCACATGACCCCATGTGGGTCCGCCCCTGACCATAATAACCATATCCACCGTCGTGTCCTAAATAGCGTAAAACGCGATCTACAAAAATTATGTAACAATTTAAAAAAATGCATGGAAAAGCGTTAAAAGAAGTAAGAAAAAAAAAAGGTTTTTTTTTTAAAAAAAAGAGTGCGATAGGCTCGCCTGAGCGCGAGAATTTTTTTTTTTTGAAAAAGCAGAAAGAGAAACGTTTTGCCCCTAGACGCTGTTTTTTAGAACACCTCGAGACGAACTCCAAAAATTGGGCTCCCCAAAATCAACGTAAATGTAAAATCTAACAGTGTATTAAATAACGTATTCCTAACTTAAAACTGAACAATAGAACAATAAACAAATATAAAGAATAAAAGATTTATATTATAAAGTAACAAAATCGACTGATATTTAGGAGGCATGTTGTACGAGTCTATATCTAAGTCCAATGATTAGCCTAAAAAACAATTACGAAATATCTCAATTATCTCACAATTTAATTTTTCAATACAGTTATTACTTGCGCATATGCAATTGATCCTACATGCTACAAAACCATTCATATAAACCGACAAGACCACAATTATATAAGCCGACAAAGTTTCAAACATTTTCAATATATACAATATCAAATTAGAGCAAGTCATTGTTTAATTGAGAAGTAGAATTTCAACGAAAATTATGGAATCACACCCTTCAAAATCTGACTGTTACATCTCAGTATCTCACAAACCTGAAATCAGAACTTCACATTGAATTGCAATAGTTTGTTTTTAACCTTCAAACTCGTTTTAATAATTTTTCATCGAAAGAATACATTGTATTTTTCAGTGGCATCAGACATAGAGAATATTAAAGGGAAGAATACTATAAACACTTAATTGTGCTATGTTCTATTGCAAAATTTTATTCGTTAAGGTTGTAATTTATTAAAAATTTATGTAATCTACACAATTGAAGACAATCACAACAATAAGACCCACATAGATAGTATATTAACAGGTAAAGAAAATGAGAAATAACTCACGGAAATAGTAGAAGAAAACCCCCAACTTTGCAATGTTGTTTTATTCATTTATTTATTACTAGTTTTCTGCCTGTGTGATGCAGGGGTTGGATTATTTTGAAGGTAATGTTAGTGCGTTAAAATATGTTAAATTATCGTGAATTATATCTTAAATGTTAGATTTGGACAATTTAAATTATCCCAGTAAATACAACGCTCCCGGCGGGTCAAGGGGGCAGCGCGGGTTCGGGGACAACGCCCCCGAAAGGAAATTATAATTTCCGTGTATGTGTTGAAGAGTTTATCTGTTGAAAATAATTTTTTTTTTTTAATAAGAGTTTGGAAATAAATTTTTTTTCACAAATATTAAAGACGATGAAAGGAGGAAAAAATAATATTTTTAATAGCCGTGTTTAAAATGAAAAAAAAAAAAAACCATTAAGAAATTCTTCGTGCGTGCACAGAGAGGCTGCTTCTCTCCGTGCGCGCACGGAGAGTTTGTTAAATTTTTTTCTCTTCCAACTTCCAATTTAAAAAAAAAAAAAAAACTTCTGCAATTAATAATAGTTAGACATTGTTTAACAAATGTTAAATTATATAATATTCCCAATAAAAAAAATTCTGCAATTAATAATAGTTAGTCTCTCTCCTCTTGATTTCTCTCTACTCTTCTTTTACTGCTCTCCGTAACTTTTTATCATCTTTAGTATAAAATTATTAGCCTACATAGTATCAGACAAAAACTAAAACTGAGAAAATAATTTTAAGCCTACATAGTATCGGGCAAAAAGTAAAACTGAAAAAACCAAAAGCCCTTACCCGATGGAGATTGTTTTGCCACTTCACAGCGTTACTGAGAAAAAGCGAGAGAAAGTCGAATAATTTATTTGTTGTTTGAAATCAAAATATATAATAAGAGAAAGAAGAAATTGTGTCATTGCAATTGCATTTAGTACATTTGCATGTATAGTGTGGAAAGTGGTAAAATACATACAATGTAAATAAGTCGGTTTGTAGATTTTTTTTTTTTTAAATAAGTCGGCAAATTTTTTTTAGTAGTATATACGAAACCGGTTTCAAACTAGAAATGAATATGAAAGAGGGATAAAATGGAAAGAGGTAAATACGTCCAAAATGAATAGTAAACGGATGATTCCATCTTTTAATAGAAAATGGATTATTATTATTTTTAAAAGAATGTGAGGTTGACAATAATTTTAGAAAAAATAAATTTTATAGAATCTACATCAGACATGGCTTAATGCCTTTAGTAAGCAACAACTAAGTGATGGCTTTGAAACAATTCGGGCAAGATATAGGCTGATTTTTTGGAGAAAGGCGGAGCATAATATTGGAGATCTTCAAAAGGTAGTTATAAATGGGTGTGCTCAGGTTGGTAACAATTACTCTCAAAACGCGTCGGGCAGAGACAGATGGGGTCCATGTCGAAAATAATTTACTTACGAAATGGGTCGAGCAAAGAATTGGGTTATTTTTGGGTGTAAGGTTGGAGCGCAAGACGCAAGATTTTCGAAAGACGGGATTGGGATAAGTTCTTTCTTTTTTCGAATTAAGTATAAATTTGACATCGAATAATGATGAATTTCGGGATAATGCTATTTGAACATAATTGTTGGGTTTTGATACTCAATAAATTTTAGGCAATGATGTTAAATAGTTTGGATAATATTTTATAGGCCTTGGTCGAAGAGTGAAATAATTATCAACACAATCAATTTATAGGTTCAACCTGCAAATAACTCGGATCATTGGGAGCAACTTAATTAATTAATGTTGCTCATGACCACTATAAATCTTGGATGGCCCTTCTAATGTGCTGGCTCAATTATCTTAGTATTGACTCATTTGTTGGATGATATTGGCCCAAGTCTTGGTAACCTAAACTAAACTATATATACACATTTTCTTCTTGTGTTGGAAATGTGTATGCTTAGTGAATTTTGAAGAGAGAAACTTTGATTGCTTCCTCATGCCTGTTAAGTGTAGTTTTTATATTTATTCAGGATCTAAAATAACGACATTTGATAGTTCTTTTGACAAAATATATTCTAAATTGTTGCACTTTATGTTTAATAGATGAAATTCTTTGAATGGAAAAGGAATTGAAGGGAAGAAGCAAAATGAGACGAAAAATGACAAAATTCAAAGTATAAGGACTAACTTGCATTACTGAAAGAGTTGAGGATTTGGAAAGCAAACATTAATTAATTAGGCTTCAATTTGGATGGACTTTTGTTGGGGTAAAATATTAGGGTTCACACACACACACCCCCACATGGTAGATGGAGAAAAGGAGAGAAGTTGGCTGGGAACATAGATTTACACGCATGCAATACAGACGAAAAACAAAGAAGGAAAACTGCGACGCTGAAAATAGAGAAAGAAAATGCAACAGAAGATAGGAAAAAGCAGAAAGAAAGAAAAAGGAGAGAGAGAGAGAGAGAGAGAGAAAACGATGCAGAAATAGAGAAAGAAAAGAGGAGAGAGGGAGAGAATAGAAGAAGAAAAAAAGAAAAGGAAAGGAAAGAAGGATGCAAAAATTAGAAATTCTCACGTTTCGTCTCCATTTTTGTGTGTTTAATTTCAATATTATGCTAAACTAGATTTTTACATTGCTAAGATATATATGAATCATTGTTTTGAATTTTTTAGTAGTAATTAATTATTTTGACGTTATTTTGTTTGAATATTTGGATATTTATTATGGTTTAGCTCAATAATAAACTCTTATATGGATAAACAAAATAGAAAGAGAAGTGCTGCACATACAGAAAAAAAATTCACAGAAATGCAACAAAATACACACACAAGGGTGGGGTTCGCACATTTTTTTTCTTTTCAAATACACGGTGGGACCCACTATTATCTCTATTCCGTTGTATTTTTGTGGATTTTTTTCTGTACAAATTAATTTCCCCAAATAGAAAAATCAGCACAAAGTTGCGCCTTTCGATCAAATATCATAAATGAACTCAATATCAAACATAAAATCATCATTAGTTGGCAAGGTTGTTGATCTCAAAAAATCGAAATTATTTTTTAATGCCAACGAGTTGATTAAATGATCAATCACCAACATTTAATTTTGATTATTACTTGCTCACCTAGAAATAAAAAGTTACACATTGCTCATCCACTTTTAGACAGTTACTCATCCATCACTCATTAAAAATTCATCCATCCATGTGGATAAAAAGATCTATGTGGTAGATGAAAATCCTACATTGTGATACACGTCGTTAATTGAGGACAAGAGGCATAGAAGTGCTTTAATTGAGTAGCCACCTTCCCTCCAATTTAAATAACGTTTTCTCCTTCAACAAATCAAAAACTATTGTCACTAATTAATAGCGGTGGACAAAAAGTCAGACCAAACTAGACCAAACTAGACCAAACTAGAATCAAACCAAATCGAGCAATTCGGTTTGATTTAAAAAAAATGATTTTAGTTCTTTGAACCGAGAACCATTTGATTCTGGTTCTGGGTTTAATTCTAGAACCGAAAACCAGAACCAAACTTAATTTTTATATATTTATTAATTAACGAAGACCCTAATTTTGTATTTAATGGAGACAAGCCATTGATGGATAATTGAATACAACTCATTAATCGGTTCTGGGCCATTGGAGACAGTACATTAATTATGTGTACCATAATTTTCTGTTCATTTAAAATTATTTCTATTTAACTCATTTTCAATTTTACACAATGTTGCGGCACACCGACATCAAATTTCATCACGTCGTAGAGGATACTCTTTCAAGATCAGAAAATGGAATTGGTGAGTTACTTAAAAACCCTTCAAACTTGTTTTTTTTTCACCATGGTTGTTTGACGAATTATTTGTGTTCTTTACAAGTAAAGGAAATTCCAATAAACATTCATAGAGCATTAAATGGTTAATGATTGCATATAAAAGTGGATCGTAAAAGTTTTGCATAATTCATCTTTTATTGTGGGGGCATGCCGTCAAAATTGATGCAATTTATTTAATGAATCGTTGTTATTACTTATTAGATAATCTTTTGTATGTGAATGAAAATTGATTTGTGTATTCAAATTATGATTATATTTTATTTGTTTGCTTGGACTTTATGATCTTGATGATTATTAATTTGAACTTATTGAATGTTTGATGTTTATTTTTTTTATTTAAGTATGTATTACTAACTTATGGATATGCGGCAAGTTTGAAAATTTAAGAAATGAAACTAGAACCAAATCAAAACATAATGGTTTAGTTCCGATTTGGTTCACATTTGATTTCATTCTCTCAAAACCATAACCAAATGGAATCATGTGATCCCCTACCAATTACAATCATATAACAGTAAAAAGAGGCAACCCCCCAACTGAAACCTAATTAATACGTACCCGAAGGCAAAATGGGGGAGATAAATGAGTTCTGCATTTTTTCTTGTATAATATATTTACTTTGGTTCCCCTACTAACCGATTCCTTTTCATAATGCATAGCTCATTTGGATACAC